>OZ020280.1:5716271-5962283 GCA_963971205.1 Aethes cnicana | reverse complement strand
TCCTGGTTGGGAACTTCACCTCGTTTCTGAAGTCATGGGCCCTCAGGAGGTCATACAATTTTTTGAGACAAGGTTTGGTAATATCGAGGTCGTCAATGTTAGTGTCTCCTAAAATAATGCAGTCTCTATCACTATCATTACTAGTTACTTTGTCAAGCAGACGTTCTAGATACTTGAGAAATTCATTACTACTAATTTGACAATTCGATCTATATAAACATATAACGGTTAAATTGAAATCTAACAGGTCTATAGCCGAAATTTCGCAGTAGCGTTCCTCCGATAACGCGGTCAAGTCTACGTTCTCGACAGCG
This sequence comes from Aethes cnicana, assembly GCA_963971205.1. Classification (NCBI taxonomy): domain Eukaryota; kingdom Metazoa; phylum Arthropoda; class Insecta; order Lepidoptera; family Tortricidae; genus Aethes; species Aethes cnicana. Next base: position 5,961,969 of record OZ020280.1, on the reverse strand, counting down.
GCTATGTTATTGCGCACATACAGACATGAACCACCGTGCTCATTTTCTGCCCTGCAGAAGCTGGATGCCAACTTAAATCCGTCTATGTTAACGCATTTTAATTTACTGTATGTTAGCCAGTGCTCTGTCATACCCAACACATCACAGGATAGCTCATTCTGTAGCAAAAGCTCTAATCGTTGGGTTTTGTTGTCGAGCGCACGAATATTTTGATGACACAGTATCAATGTGTGCGAGTCTTGTTGAGCGACCGCTTTAATTGTCGAAGCGGCGGGTAGATCACCGGCGCTGCGAGCGCGCAGCGGCTCCGCGGCCAGGCCCGCGCTCTGCGCGGGGGTAGCTCCGAAACCACTGCGTGAACTTGACCCGCGGTGGCCACACCGAAGGCGTGTTAAAGTTATCAAACAGATTTTCTGGAATACCGATGAGGAATGAAGCATGTTTATCAGTCTTGATAATTCTTTTTTCAACGGTGTACTTATCAGAACTTATTGTCTTTTTAAGGAAATTTAGAACATTGTCAGACGTCGTATCCGGCTCAAAAAGCCAAGCTTGCAGGTACTTATGCTGTTCAATCGCCTTGATGTCGTCGTGTTCACGACCAGTTCCTACCAAATAGTTTCCGCGAGCTGATTTTCTGCTCTTTCGACCTACTATTTGCCAATCTTCGTCTTTGCTATTTGGTTCAGTGCAGGACTCGGCGTTTTTCGTGGCCACACATGGCAGTGTATCGTTGTCGTCTTTCGGCTCACAATCGGGCACATTCGGCTGGCTCACTGTCGGCTGAACCGAAGACTTACGCAGTGGAGCGACCGGGACGGATGCAGTGGTAGCTGGTGAGTTCTGCTTGAGTGACAAGGACTTGCGATTTGCTGTGATAGACACCGATGTCCGCGCGTTCCTCGCACTCGCACGCGTCGCACGCGCCGATGTCGATGTCGTCCCTGTTGCACCTGTTGGAGTGGTACCTGACTGCGTCTGCGCTGTCTTGCTCTTCAAGGCTGGACTCGGCGCCAGGTCGGATGGGTTCGCTTGTTGACTGTTGCTTGCTTTGTCAGTGATTGTGTTGTCCTTGTCCTTGGTCGTTTGATTTTTTCCGTTAGCCGAATCAATTTTTGCCAAAATCCCGTCAATCTTGAGCTGAATTTGCGTGATTTGAAGTTGAATAGGTTCCACGGCTTTCTGGATCAAGTTTTCAATAGCTTGCAGTGTAACTTTTGCCATTTTACACGGGAAATGGCAAAAAAAAATCTTGACAGTGAATTTAACACGTCCGTTCGCGGTGCGCGGTGAGAGGGGTTGATTGTTACTACTACTACTACAGCCTATTTGCGTCCCACTGCTGGGCACAGGCCTCCTCTCATCACGAGAGGGTTTGGGCTATAGTCCCCACGCGGGCCCAGTGCGGATTGGGGACTTCACACACATCTTTGAATTACTTCGCAGATGCATGCAGGTTTCCTCACGATGTTTTCCTTCACCGAAAAGCTCTGTGGTAAATTTAAATTGAATTTCGCACATAAGTAAACTTAGAGGTGCGAGCCGGAATCGAACCCCCGACCCTCTGCATGAGAGGCGGTAGGTCGAACCACTAGGCCACCACGGCTTCATTGATTGATTGATTGATTTCATTGATTGTTAACTCACACCAAATTGAAAGATTTTTACCTAGGCTTGTCACCCTCGAAGAAGTTATCATGTGAATGGTGTCCGGCAGTCAGGCCGTACATGACAAAGAAAAAGCTGCCAGAGACCAGGGTGCCGAGCCAGACCGCGGCCGTCCAGTGCAGAGGCAACCCACCCAGGTACCACATCCAGGCGGGCACGAGAAATGGAATTGCGTTCGCCCATGTAAGCGACTTTCCTTCGTACTTTATAGATGAGAAGGTAACTCTGAAAGATAAAGCTCAAATTTAGAAACGTAATAATATATGCGAGCCGAGTAACATGAACTAATAGTACATTACTACAGAGGCCGGGAAGGAGGATGTTGCAGGCCGAGTATTATATAGGGTAGTTACGAGGCCGACAACTTCCGTTCCCCGCCGATGTATGCATAGTGCTTTTCTGAAACATGCAATGAAATAAATAAATAAAGTAATATTTTATATATAATATATTTTGTCTTTTTTACATAAATAAAACTGCGATACCTATGTAGCAAATATGGTTCATGTTTTTTTAATAGCTGTATTGGCAGAATGTCATAGCGAACCATAGAGTAAATATTGCTTGCAACTTTTTTTAAATGGCGGAATACCAAGATGCAGTGTCACAAATATATCAAATAGAAATTAAAAAAAGTGAATTGCCGGCCTAGGCCTGCAACATTTGTATGAAATTTCATTATAGACCAATTGTCTAGCCGCGCCTGAAACGTGATACTTCCCAGGCTAATAAGGAGAACATAATATCAATATTTCATTGCATGTTTGAGAAAAGATATATTTCTAGTTTAGCTCCGCTGCCAATGAGTGTTACCGTGAGTGAATCCGCCGTTAGAGGTTCTTGCAGTCCTGCGAGGTGCAACGTGCAACATTATGTGCCATATTACACGCTAGTTTGATGCGTTTTAATTTGTCTGTATCAATGATTTACAAAAACAAAAATTAAGTGTTCGCTATTTTCCAATACAGACTAAATAAATTAGGTAGCAATTTATTGATGTGTCATCATGCCTACTGAATATGTTGAAAGGTGGTTGAAAGTATGGATTTGATACAGATGACTGATTTAAACATTTTCTTGTATGACGACTCGAAATAAGTACATACTCGATATCATCTGAAGAGTTAGTCATCACTCAACATCCGTTGAGGTGGAAAAATATATGATTTTGATGGAGATTCTGGCATCGGGATAATGTAGTACAAAACAAAGGGTAAGTAATTATTTGGTGCTAAATTTTCAAATTAATTATGGCTTACCAGAAAAACACGATAACAAAAGGTCAAAGTCATTTCAGCCTGTTTAGAAATCATGTAGCAGATAGTGGTCAAACGTGTTTTTAGGGTCCCGCACCTTCAAAGGAAAAATCGGAACAAAGATCGATTGAAAGGTACTCATATTGTGAATTAGGTAGCCAAAGACGAATGTGTAACATAAATAAACATTATTATTGTATACTAGCTTCTGCCCGCGACTTCTTCCGCGTGGAATTCTGTAAAGATAATCGGGATAAAAGTAGCCTTTTTAATGACCAGTGTAATAAACTATCCACCCCTATACCAAATTACGTTAATTTCAATCAGATCAGAAGTTTTCGAGTTAAATCCGGACAAACAATTAATTGTTAAGGCAATTCCCACACAAGTTATTTTACTTTTTTTAAAGCTGTTTCTTTCGACTTTCACAGGTTTTTTTCTTTCTAAACCTTCCCAGAATCAAAGATAATAAAACAAAAAAAGAGTCAGCCAAATCGGTCCAGCGGTTCTCGAGCTTAAGCCAGACTAACACACGGCGATTCATTTTTAAATATAACAAGATTAATAAATGGATTTTGAACTCGGATAAGTGCCATTTGCGGGCCCATATTTAATCCGAAACGAAAAAATACAGAAGGTAGTACTTTATACATAGATTGTAGGAAAACCTATAAGAAGTTTACATAAATATACCTAAGTAGGTATTTAAAGTAGTATAAAATACCTAGAAAATAATTGACGAGCGGAATCTCAGTAGTTAAACTCGGTTTTGGTCCTATTTTTTCCTATATTCGGATCAATATTGCTTCTTTTTAAATTTATTTATCAGAAATAATATACCTGGTAATACATTTTAGATTTTCGCCAAACTGCATAAATAACAGTTTGTTGGCGAATAGTACACTCTTACATTATAAAAACCTGCTGTATACTGCGTACCTCACAGATTCTGAAATACTTAATAACTATATTTAAATATACACTAACATGCATAATACTAATAAAAAAAAAACTAAACCTACTGAACCGATTTTGATGCAACCTGTTGCAAAGATAGTTGGACTCCTGTAGGAACGCGACAACCAAACTCCACGCAGACGAAGTCGCGGGCAGAAGCTAGTTTTAATACATTGGTAACTAATCATTATCATCAATAGCCTCTAATAAATAAAAAAATAGTTTTCCTTTAAATATGGACTTTGTAAGACAGTCTGCTTCCAAGATAATGTTATTGAAAATCCTGGGTATCATGTATGACCTTGTTCTCTGTCCGAAGTAATTACAGGCTCCTGGCTCAACAAACCTGTCGCGTATCGCTATTCGAAGATTACTTTTATACGTTCTTACTGTTTTAAAATCCGATCGGTTATATTGTTCCAAGGCCAGCAAGTACCTGACTTTTGCATGTACTGGTAGTATACCACATTCTTTAAATAACTTTACATAATTTTGTTTACAAATTGCCTTCTTTTTCTTTACGAGTAGCTTCAACATTATAATTTGTAAATTACATATTTTATCCAAATGTGTTAGAAATGTCCGTCCATACGCTATAAGACCATAGCTCACAACTGATTCCGCCAGCGCATGGTACAATGTGAAAAGAATAGCTTTATCTACAATATATTTTAAGTTTTTCATTTTACATATAAGATTGATCGCATTTCGTTGCAGACCGAGTCTACATGTAACTTCCAGTTAAAATTACAGTCTATTGTTAACCCTAGGTACCTATAGCTACTTACTATTTCCAAAGATGAACAGGTGCAGCCCACTAAGCTATTATGGAGACAATCATACGTATGCCCGACAATGTCGATTGTTTCTTGAGGCTTTATCATGTAGGGTGAGTGTATTAACATGCATTTCGTCTTTGATACGTTAAGAATAATCCGGTTGTCATGGGACCACTTTAGGATGTTATTAAAATCGTCCTGCAGCTTCGTCCCCACGGCGGCAACGTCCCTGCCGGCGTACATCAGGCAGGCATATTTAGGCCCGGGCTTGAAACCGGTTATTGCCCCCATACAAATAAACCGGTTTCCTTATCGTTCTTTCGTTTATTATTTCATGTTTAATAAGGCTATAAAATAATACGAAGTACTAACCTAAATACAATATGGAGTTCCACATAAAGAGTATAAAATAATTATAAATATTTGGCTATTTCGGGGTTTTTTAAATTAACCGGTTACAAGCCCTGATTTAGGCAAGTCCGAGAATAATAATAACTCGTGTATGACGTACATTTTAATAGGTCAAGTTCATAAATGACGTGACAGAGTGAGTTGGCAATTTGAATTTGGCGGATTAAATCTATCTCAGAAAAAGTTCTAAAGGTTTTGACAAAATTTGCAATAAGGATGACAAATCGATCTATTCGAGATAAATCATTTTAGCTATTTTCACCAGAGTGATGACAGGTTGCCCGGGTTTTAGGTGTAGCAAACATTGTGTGAAGTCAGTTAAATAATAAAATAAGTATGATACTTATTTGCTATTATTTTATTTGCTTTTGCAATTTGCAATTACTAAAAGTTAACTTACTCCTTTATAAACTGGGCCACCAGTGCAGCCGCATAGATCACTGGCCAGTAGAGAGCGGATAGCTTTTCGAATACAGTCTTATTGCTGTATGGTAAGTACAGCAAAAATGGCTCCAACATTGTCAGCTCAATATCTTGCGCTGTGTTTGTGTGAAGATGGTGCGACATGGCGTGAGATATCCGCCAGTCTCTGAAAAAGGCAATTTAATACATAATTATAAAACTGATATATTATTATCAACTCACACATTACAGGTCAATAATGCACATCGGCTTACTAACCCATTTGGCTGTTTACGATGATTTCCGACCATGGTTGAACGTCCATCAAACATCATATCAACTATAATTATTTCCCATTAGTTCCTGTCAAAGTCGTGAAATCATTGCCATACAATGGTTTGTATGGCAATGATTTCACGACTTGACGACGATGGTTCACCGACCGACAAACTGTCACATAGATAGGTATAGTGTGTGGTGTGGCAAGACCGTTTTAAGTAAAGAAACTTTGAGGCAAGGGCCCACAACCGAAGGGGGGAGCCTACGTTCAGCACTCAACGTCTTTTGGTTGAAATTATGATGATGAATGAACATGGACAGTATAGACCGGGAGATACTGACACAGAATTCCGAACCATTTGTACCAGGCTGACGAGTCTACAGGGGTATAATTACGTAATGACGAAAAGGAAAATCATGGTCATAGCTCTATGGTTAAATTTTTGGTTTTTAATTGACATGTTTTCGTTGGTATGGCGGGATGTAGGCCGCGCCGGAGAAGTATGGCATTACGCGATCGCCTACTTCGTTTTTCACCGACTATCGGAAAATACAAGATTTTTTGTGGTACAAATCGTTCGACTTTCGTAATTTATGCGACACGTTCGATTAACGCTCACGCGATTGGGCCCCCGGTACTGGCGCTATGACCATGATTTTCCTTTTCGTCATTACGTAATTATACAAAGTACAAATGGTTCGGAATTCTGTGTCAGCATATCCCGGTCAGTATGGATACACACTCAAGAAAGCTTGCACTAAATTTAAGCCGCACAAACAGCTGTGATGGAGCGCGCCAAGTTAGGCATAAAACTGCTCGGTCGACAAATCAACATCGAAATGCGACGCTGATGCTGAACCAAGGTTATAAATGTGAGTTTTAGACACACAATTTAAATGGAGATGAGCAAGACGGATTGATGGCAGGCGGGCGAAGGCAGTCACGGAATGACGTTCAAGATTGTGTCGACGATCAGAAGGCAGACCATCAGCTCGCTGGTCGGACGACATCTGGCAGTTGGCAGGGAAGCGGTGGACAGGACAGGGTAGAGTGCCGTAAGAATGAAGAGGCCTTTACTGAGCGGTGGGTGAATCTAGGCTGATATGATAATGATGATGATTATTATTATTTTATTCGGAGCAGGTAGGTATTGAACGACCTACCGCCTCGTGAAGAGGGTTGGGGGTTCGATTCCGGCTCGCACTTCTAAGTTTACTTATGTGCGAAATTCAATTTGAATTTACCACTGAGCTTTTTGGTGAAGGAATACATCATGAGGAAACCTGCACACATCCGCGAAGTAATTTAAAGATGTGTGTGAAGTCCCTAATCCGCACTGGGCCCACGTGGGGACTATAGCCCAAACCCACTCGTGATGGGAGGAGGCCTGTGCCCAGAAGTGGGACGCAAATAGGCTGTAGTAGTAGTAGGTTTTGAAACCTTTCCCGGTTACATCCTGTGTTTGGCTGGAAGAAAAGCCACTCATCTTGCAAATCACCAAATTTTACGTAATAATAAATGTACGAATATAGTGGAATGTGGATTTCGTGATTCATGATTATTTAAATTAAATAAATACGTGTCGCCATTTAAATGTTGAAAGTCTAAAAATAAATATTCCTGCGGATATTTCTCATCATTATAATGAAACTGCCATTCTTTAATATTATAAGTCGTCTAACCCGTCTGTTTCTATAATTGCATGGTAGGTAATAGGCGTTCGAGTAATCTAGGTATAACCTTCAATTTAATCTAGTCCACAAGATCAACTGCTACACCTACCTATTCCATCTAGATGTGGCCGATACTTACCTTAATGAAGCGAATTTTCTACGGTACTGGGCCTATATTCGAAGTCTTAAAATAGGGATCTCGCTCTTCCCTATAGGATCGCACACGCGTCGCGTGAACTTTAAGCAGCTAGATTTAAAGTTCAATTTGACGCGTGAGCGATTTTATAGGGAAAAGCGAGATCCCTATTTAAGACTTCGCATAGAGCCCCTGTATGGATATACATATATTTGACGTAGTAGACACCGTAATAAGCTTAAATTATGCTAGTGCCCTTTTTCCTAGGATGAAAAATAAGGAAAGACGTCTCTCTATTTATGTTATTGGCAATCAAACGTGTTTTTAGGATCATAATCTGGCGACAATAAATGGGTGCAAAAAAGATAGTTATCACGAGTACCTACTCACACTAATTTAGATTTCCTACATGGTTGCTAATATTCGAAGACCAAAATAGACTTTTAATGATATATACTCACGAATATGAGGATCCAATGAGATTGATAAGGTACATTCTCCAATTGTCACTCCTATGGAAGTAATTATGGGAGCACGTCGCGAGGCTCGACAACGTGAACCCACTGAGTACGATTAAACCCAAACCCAGGATTATACTCTTCGTCATCATCCAGCAAGATAAGTAACTAATAATTATAAATGCTGCCAACAAGCTATCTGTAACGAGGTCGCTCTTCCTCCTCGTGTCGGTGGGTATGTCCTTTAACTTCGCTGCAACTTTGTGCTTGAGAGTTTTGTAAAACCCGTCTTCTTTGAAAGTGAATGGTGAGTGTCTCGGGGCGTCGGTGTTTTTCACAAAATATTTCGGCAGCATCGCTTCAGCTTTACCTTTCAAGTGGTGAGTTTCGAAAGCTTCAGTTATATCCGTTCCCTGTAAACAATATTGTTTAAGTACATTAATTTGCGATAATGATTGTTGTATCAATATTATTTCTTTTATTTTTTAAATAACTATTATGCCTTTATTTATTTTAAAAAACGACCTGGGAAAACTCTTTTTTAACTATTTTCACACGAGAGATTCTACTAGTAATCAGTAGAATAATACAGTATAGTAATATAGTAGATGTTTTTTATTTATTATAAGCAAGCATTTGACCACGATCTCACCTGATGGTAAGTGACGATGTAGTCGAAGGTGAAACATGCTTCCTACTTAGATAGACCTGTGTATATAACAAATGCATCGTCAGATTCCGTTTAGGTGAGTATAATTGGCCATTAGGTGAGAGGGGGCTACCTAACCATCATTAGTAGAGATCTTCTACTATATAAAGTCCCGCGCGTTCACATTTCAAAACGCTTCATTTTTTATCATTATTTAAAAAGCACCACCAACACTCTCAACGCATACCTAGTTGATGGCTGTCTCAGCACGTACACATGTATATGTTGAGAGTGTTGGTGGTGCTTTTTAAATACATTGAAGCGTTTTGAAATGTGAAGGCGCGGGACTTTAGATAGTAGATCCTATAAATACCTATCTTTAAAAAAACTATTGAAAGAGATCGACCATATATTATTTAAATCGTAGACTATTTTGTGCCTCAAATCTATATTTGGGTTTGCAAGTCACGTTCAAGTCCATTAACGTATAAATCAGCAGATTCTTGATTGAAATTATTATTTTGTCTTGACCCAAGACGCAATCTCTTGAAAGACGTCATTTTCAAAATTATCCTCAATGTCTTTAAAATATAAGTGTATAAAATATAATATATCATGTACCTATATTTTGCATGCTATCGACATGGTGAGGTTTTGGTTTTATTTTAAAAACAAGCTTCTGCCGTCGACTCGTGTAATTCGATAACTAGCATACCCGCTTGATAAAACAGTATAGCCTATATGTCTACCCGTGTTATAATCTACCCCCATCATAGACATAAATAATACTTCGTATGGACCCGGCCTAACGTAGATACATGTCATGTGTCCCCACTTCATTGGTGTCCAATCCAAAGTTAAACTTGTATCGTGACATTAAAGCTGGGTCACATTTTTCCAACAACGAGACGAGTTTTTAGATACTGAGAAACAGTTTTGAAAAAAGTTTTTTTAAAAACGCTTATTGTCACGCACGCTCGGTGACAGAACTTTGGATTGGACACCGTGGAAGTGGGGACATATTACGTGTACGTTAGACCGGGTCTATATTATTTACGTCTATGACCCCCATACTATAAACGTTGTGGCGATCCGACCAGTTATTCTCGAATTAAATCCGGTCCGTACGTAGTAGGTACTATAAAATATTCTGTGTCCGGGCATAAAAACCACCTTGAGACTTCTACAGAGTAAGATTATCTGTGCGAGCCGGATTCGAACCCCCGACCCTCTGCATGAGAGGCGGTAGGTTAAACGACTACACCACTAAAAAAAATTTAATCAAACAGCTTAATATAATAGCTTCGAATCGAGTTGGTAAAAAAAGCATGGGCCATACTGTATGAGATTGGTGGTGTGAGCGATACCTTCATCCCATACCAATTTTTTTGTTAATAAAAAAAATATAAACCTAAAAACATTCTTAGAATCGGTAGCTGATTCCGTGGGTAACATATCGTCACAACGTTTCCTTTGACCCCGTATAAGTAAGTACCTACCTAACTTATAGGTATGAAAAATTTAAGCGTCTTCTAGAGCATTGCTCACATACTTACAGAACTTTTCCGTTGTACGCCGCAATGTAAGGAGATTGTCAGTCTATATAATTATTACCTGATCTCTGTTAAAACTTAGTTAGGTACCTTAGTAAAAGTGATCCACTGCGATCCGCCAGGGTGGCTGTCTACGAAATCCGTCAAGTCGTAGAGTGCATCGTGTATTCTCCATAAGCCCTCGGCGCCATCCTGGACCCTCTTCCCTTTAAGCCATAGTTGAGGAGTCTTTGGCTCCTCGTTACGTAGTGCCGGGTAGCTTAGCTGGGGGAAGCTGGTCTGCCGGTCAGGATCCGGAGCCATTGTGATCTGAATCAAAATGAATGAAAAATTCGAGTCGTGAGTTGTTTAAAAAAAGCAACGGATTGCACTCCGGGAGTGCCGGCAGAAGTGAAAACTTGAATATTAACGTTGTAGAAAGAGAGGGGGATACTTCCTCTCCTACGCAGCGCCGGCGGTCTATTGGCTTCAATGATATTGTAACAGTTTTTCGATTAGGTCGCGTGTCCATCTTACGGTCACGTGATCTGTCGCGAGTTTAACATTTTTTCCCCATCACAAAAAGTGCACAGCGCCGCTCAAGAAGTTTTCACTTCTGTAACCTACGTGAACAGGGAGAAATGGGAGCTACGCGGGTTTACATAGTTATCCGAGAGACAGCAAGCCGCTACACATAGATAGATAGATAGATAAAACGTTTATTTGAGTACTACAGAACACAGTATACAATTTATACACATAAATGCTAACACGCTCATCACTACAGCATGGTTGAATCTATTATGGTAATTTTATCGTCAGGACGAAAGAAATCAAACGAAATAAAGAGATTTAAGATATTAAACGGTACATGAAGCAGCCTTTGCTGCAGGCAGACGAAGGCAAAACGAAAAAAAATGCGGTTACGAAAAAAGGTCATTTAAAAATATCACTCAAATACTTAGGTATGTTTTTTAGAGCTGTAGAGTTGTGTGACATATTTATGACCGTGTTTGGATATCATATTATATATCTTTAGAAGTGACTGTACACTTGCAGCTACATATCACTACATAGTATAAAACAAAATCGCTTTCTCTGTCCCTATATCCCTATGAATCTTTAAAACTACGCAACGGATTTTGATGCGGTTTTTTTAATAGATAGAGTGTTTCAAGAGGAAGGTTTTCGTATATAATTTGTTATAGTTTAACGCTCAATTCGCCCGGGAACGCTATAACCGACTTCCACGCGGACGAAGTCGCGGGCAGAAGCTAGTATTATATATTTTTAGAAGTGACTGTACACTTGCAGCTACATATTTTCTTATAAATTAATCCTAACCATATCACCATCGATGTAATTGTAGGTATGATTAAGGAAACATACTTGATAAGGGGAAATCCACAATGATCTTATTAAAAGAAAATATCAAGTCGAGAGGACTGTATATGTATAAACGATACTGAACACAAAATAACGATTTTTAGAAAAAATGTCTGTCTGTATGTCCGGATTTAACTCGAAAACAACTCGACTGATTGCAACAAAATTTGGTATGGGGGGGGGGGGGGTAGTTTATAACACTGGTCAACATTTTAGGCTACATTTTATCCCGGAAAAAGACATAGTTCCCGAAAAATGCAATCAACGAATTCCACGTGGACCTAGTCGCAGGCCTCTAAGTTTACTTATGTGCGAAATTCAATTTGAATTTACCACTGAGCTTTTCGGTGAAGGAAAACATCGTGAGGAAACCTGCACGCACCTGCGAAGTAAATCAAAGATGTGTGTGAAGTCCCCAATCCGCACTGGGCCCGCGTGGGGACTATAGCCCAAACCCTCTCGTGATGAGAGGAGGCCTGTGCCCAGCAGTGGGCCGTAAATTGGCTGTTGTAGTAGTAGTAGTAGTAGTGGCAGGCAGAAGCTAGTTGATCATAAGTGCGTCAGAATTCTGCAACAAAATATTTTTTTCCCATTGGACATTTCAAGTACACTCTGCTAATGCATAAATAATTAATTCCGAAGAGCAATTGCAACGTCATTTAATGACAGATTTGGAAATTGCATACCCATCAAAACATAAATGTGAAATGAGAGCCAAGTTCAATATTGTGTTGTTGTCGATTTCACCAACAAAATCATTTAAGTCTATATGTCGCAGAGTCGGAGAAAGAAGAACGAAATATCTAATTTAAATTAATTAGATTTAAGTAACGCTGGGTTTTAGTGGGTATTCCGAATAATCGGCGAGTCCCACATAACCACAATGACAGGTGGTATGCATAAAGCATTTCCCAGCGTGGTCGGGTCACCTTCTGTGACGTAACTTCCTTTAAACGTCAAGGCTATAAAAGAGACGCTCACTGCGTAGTGGGGTCAGTCTATTCAGATCAGTCGAGTCGAGCTGTCAGCCTCGTGACGACATGTACCTGTCAAAGCTGTCACTTGCTTCATTCTGTTACTAACTCGCGTAGCGATCGGACGTTAGCCTAGGCTAGGATACTAGTATCGTAATAACGGTGATCAAGTCTGTATTGTGTAACGTTTCTACGTACTGTACATAAGCGAAGGTGAATAAAAGGAATAAGACCAACGTGTAACGTTTTATTGAAGCTGCAGTACTACCTCGTGCCTCCTACATCTGCTCAGTTACGCTCCTGACTACGTGAGACGCTCACGGTGCGGTAAAGAGGATAAGTACCTATCCATCAGATGATACCGCACAGACGCTCGTGCCTAGTTCCACTAGCCTGCTATGATGATGTCGCCCGGCCCCACGCGACTCTCCGACATATATATTGCTGCCAAGTTATGCGAGTCACTTGGGATGTATTTCAAGATCAAGATCTGACTTGGCTAGTTTTCACGTACAGTCTATGTTATAATATAAGACATATTATATTATAACATAGACTGTACGTGAAAACTCTTATCAACTTATCTTCGTTAGGTCATAGATATACGTGTACCAATGCGTATCTAAATTTTAGTTTCTGAAAAGTAGCTCCACATGATTCGTGTAATATTACCCGGTACTGCTCGCCAGTTCTGTTGCTTGAACTTGGCTTGACACGCTACCGCGTGTCTAGATTTATCAAGAACTTGTGTTTCATTAAAATAGGTAGGTATGGTTGATAACAGGTAATTCTGTTCCAATTGTTGTTCCAGTCTCATTTGAAATTGATAGTCATTATCATTTATCATTCATTATCATCGACCATCGTTCATAAAATGATTTGTTTTGCGCAAAGTTTATTGAAAAACAATAGGTATAGACGATTATCACAATGTCAAATACTGCTGCCGAATCGTATATGAAGTAAGTAAGTCTAGCTTCCGCCAGCGACTTTGTTATAGTGTTCCAGCGGGAAAGTCTTGTATCCTTCCCCGGGACTCGAAATATCTCCAAACGATATTTCGTTTAAATCGGTTCAGCGGTTTAATTGTGAGTAGGTAATAGAGAGACAGACAGCGTTACTTTCGGATCGGTATTTGATAATCATTATAGAAAAAATATAATTACCACCTAAAGTAATATACATGAACTATGCAATTGCATGTACACTCGATAAATTTACCATGACCTGCAGCCATAATTACTTAGATTATTATACCTAGAGAGATCACTACACATACTTACCTATTGATACGCTTGATTAAAACTTTAAAACTTACATTAATACTTATGTAGGCACATCATTTAAATTAAAGTATTAATTCTCGACGGCCGGATTGGTCCAGTTGGTAGTGACCCTGCCTTCTGTTCCGATGGTCAAATAAACAGACAAAAATTCTAAATACTGTTGGAATCTGTTCAGTCATTGATTCTAAGTATCCCCAGCCAACTTTTTTTCGAATATCATCCATGTACAGACTTTCGAGCGTCTTTAGCTTTATTATATTTATAGATAGAAGAAGATAGAAAATAAATATAATAGATAGATGATTGGAGCAAATGAATCAGGGACACAGGATAAGAGAATGGACAGTATCCGTTGAAACGTAACACAAATAAACAAAGAGAAACAAACATAAATACATAGACAGGTAAAAACATTACTTTAAGTTTCACAGTCTGGTAAAAAAAAAAAATTCATTGCCAAATACGTATGTCTCATAAAATGAAATTGTCAACATAAATGACGATACGATCCCTTCTACTCTTTATATCTTACAACTTAATTTAAAAATCAGCACTCACCCTATAAGAAACTTTTCCAGAAATAATTAATAATATTCACTTGTATTTTCAATTGTTCATTTATCAAATTAATCCACTAGTAATAACTGGACCAATGTGCAGTTAGTACACAAACACGTAAATAAATAAATACTATCGCCGGGGCATGCGTGTGCGTCGACGCTCCGATACACTTTAGCCTTGACTGATGCGCGGGAGTCGATTACGTTGTTTAGGCGTTTTTAGGGTTTCGTAAATACGTCAACAACAACCACAATTAAGTATAGTAAAATCTCTACGCGACGTTACGTTGCACATGAGTTAGTTAGCCAAATTGTTTTTTTATAAATGCGTACTCTACTGACTTGTTAATATTTTTACATAATTGATCTATTTGTATATTTTGCAATAGGACTACAGGTACTTGATGATTAACAACGAGTCCTGCAATTTAATCATGTTTTAATAGTAGATTGTTTATCAAGGGACTAAAACAAGCCATTATGACACGAGATGTTTAGCCACCCGAGCAGAGCGAGGGTGGCTATAGTTTGAGTGTCATTATTTTTTATTTTATTATTTATATTTATTTATATTATTTATATATATTTATTTTTTATCACGTGACGTTTTGAATGATATTTAGCCAACAGATTCAAAATATTTTAAAACTAATTGGGTCATGCATTATTAAATGTATTCACTTTAAATAAAACAAGATTCATAGGTATTCGTAATCATTAAATCGTGTTTCACGAAATTAAATCGTTTTTTTACGCCCTAGAAATTGTCTGGGTTCACTGGAAATGGGAATAATCCTCCTTTCACAAACTCTGTGGTTGGCTGTTTAGGCGGGTTTCCAATGTCAATTAAAAATTTTTTACTTTAGTCCCTAGAGACTAAAAAAGAGCTTTAGAGTCGATGTGCAGATACTAAAGTAACATTTTAAGAGCATGAGACGTGAAAAAGCATTTTCATATACGTTTCTTATTGTGGGATCATAGGATATCAGTAGGTATCTATGGGCCGCAGTGATCACTTACCAGGGCTGTGAGCTCGTTTGCCTATACTATTGACATAAAAAAACATAATAGCTTCGTAAGACTTCATTAGGAATTAAGACAGTAACTTAATTAGGTATGTTGTGGAAGAAAATACAAAGATAATTGTTTTTTTGACGTGATGACGTCTTATAAATCGATGAACTGGCATGAAAAGGTGTGTGTGACGCAATAGTAACGTTCCGCCTTAGCCGAGCGCGCAAGTGAGAGCGCGGAATAAGCGATAGAGAGGCACGATCGGCCTAAGCTTGACGTTGTCTCGTAATATTATCCTCCGTAGACCGACTTTACAGGCAACCAATTTTTTTTAATACCTTGGTCACGCCGGGCTCCACATCAGTAATTGCCGACTCGGTCTTGTTTCAAAAGTCATGCATCAGTAAGTAAAAAGTTCGCTACACTTATATTTAATTTAAAAAATAGTCCCTTCCCGGGACTCCAACCATCTCCATACCAAATTTCATCCAAATCGGTCTAGAGGTTGAAGCGACAGACAGAGTTAGTTTCGCATTTATAATATTAATATGGATTAAATTAGTATTTACCTTTTCTGGTTATTTAAAGCTAATGTAAGGATGCTTTTTGCTCTTTTTTTGTTGAGCATGGCCAATAAAAAGTGTTGATCGGTCATTTTTTTACAACTTGGTTAAAGGTGACTTTGGAAAGTCACTATACCAATTAGTTGTTACATTTATTTAGTCATTATTGCCAGTTTAATGAATAAAACATTAATGCACTTATTGTGAAGCAGCAAATGTAGGCTTAGATAGCGACTCTAATAATATATAGGACTTATAATCTAAAAGTCATTGACCTCTCAGCACTCAACAGATGAATATGATTTCGAATGAAGTAATAGAAATGTGTCTGTGGTAATAAATATAAGCTTGTTTATTTGTTTAAGACATTTGACAACTTGACGTTTTTATAAAAAGTAAAATGAATACTTAATAAACCATTGATCTATTATAGAAAGGATTCACAATCAGCCGGAGAAAAATGTCCCCGTCAAAACAGGTGCCCGAACAGCTAGGGCACCCGTTTGGCCTTCGTTATAAAGAGGCGTTATTGAAACGTATTTTCTAATGTCAGTTTGCTCCATATATTTTGACATATTCTGTTAGGCACTGTTCGTCCAAATGTTATTTTATTATAGGTCAATGTAATAAACTCTTAAAAACACAGTTAAATGGATAATTTATTTAAAGAGCAATCAAGACGTTTGCGGCCATCATATTGATAACAATGATTGTAATGTTATTGTAGATCATGATGTTGACTATGTCTATATATGGACGTCTTTAGTCTGACATGGTGATGATAAAGATATTATCTCCATAAAAGCCTATTTAAATCCCAATGCTGGGCAAAGGCCTCTTATCATCACGAGAGGGCTTGGGCTAATGTTCCCACGCAGGCTCAGTGCGGATTGGGGGCTTCACAGACATCCTTGAATTACTTCCCAGATGCGTGTCACGATATTTTCCTTCATCGAAAAGTGCAGTGGTAAATTCAATTTGAATTTCAAATACAAATAAACTCAGAGGTGCGAGCCGGATTCGATCTCCGACCCTCTGGATGCGAGGCGGAGGTCGAACCACTTAGAGACAACGGATTCAAAGATATTATAAAGAGTCTTAATAAAATTCTTTTAGACCAATTTAAATCAAAACGTTTTTCTTTCATCAACCTTGATTGAAGAACTGGGTCCAAGTATTGCATAAGCTACCAGTCACCGAAATTTTGATGGTGTAACAATTTTACGTAACGTCCAAATTACTACCACGAGTATTGTGCCCATTTATGATCTAAAGTATTTGCACAGAATATTATGTAGGTTTGCTTTTACTTATAGAGAAACTAGCTTCTGGCCGCGACTTCGCCCGTGTGGTATTCGGTTATAGCGTTTCCGCGGGAACTAAGTAGGTTTGCGTTTTACGGGATAAAAAGTAGCCGATGTCCTTTGTCAGCCTTTATCAATACCAAATTTCGTGAAGAGGTAACAGAAAGACAAATTCACATTAGTTAATTTTCATTTATAATATTAGATCACCAGAAAATTTGAAAGGACCAAGGAGGAAGATGGATACAAATAAACATAGACGTGTTTTGAAAGACGATTTAATCCGCCTAGCAGCAACTATTTATTAATCTATGCTAGCAGGGTAGCTCTTACTGCAATTACTTCGCAGTAAACCCTCAAACGGTCTCACTCCATTCCCTTTCTCATTTTATTTTAGAACGGATTGCGGATTCTATTCCAGAGTCTGATGAAAGCTCCACAACAATTGAGATTTACACCTACACCTTATTGAATGTGTTCTCCATTCCCTACAATGAAAAGCATTCGCTGCCAATTCATTTGTGAACCATTCAAGTAATGACATCGCTCTCTCACCATTTTAAACCGTACCGTTTCAACACTCAATAGGGTTCATTTCCTCCGCTCTGTTTGCAAACAGTTTGTCATTTACAGCCACTGAATAGTCAAAACGAGTAGGAGCCGTACTGCATTTGTAATATAAATTAATTTAGCGACGACATGGTTACCATGGTCATTATTTTAATATTGTGTGTGTTAGGATATGACATCTTGAAATTACTTTTGTAAAATGGAAAGTGAGTTCAGCATAAGTTAGCTTCGTTTTCGTTGATTTAAATTGTAGCATGTAGCGTAAAATATTCTTATTGCATTGCAGATATAATGAAAAATTCGCAAAAAAAATCAAGTTCAAGTTATAACTAAAAAAGGTTACAATTACTTTATTTATATTTTCAGTTGTTTTTACAGAAGATACAGCTATTGTGTGCAAAGTATATAAAGTCGGAAGTAAGAAAGGTCAATGAGCAAACAGAACGTAAGTAGGCACGTTACTATTGTTGATATTCTATTATGTTCATGATGCGGTAAACTTACCAATAACTTTCGTATTATATTTTAATACAAATGCAAAAACAAGTAAGTACCTACTTAAACATTTTGACACTCCTGTTTAGCATGCATAAAATTTCTGACTGAGTGTTTTTTGTTTTTTGACACTGACTTGGTGTGCTTAATTTTTTTTAGCAAATAATTTTAAATATGTGTTTAATACACATGTGTATTAAACACGTCTCTGTGTGTGTATGTGTCCTTCCTAACGTTCGCGCAAGCGAAGTAATCTTCACATTAGAGAAGACTGAGTTTCAGAGATTTCGCGTCACTGGTTTGTAAAAGTGATTCTGTGTAATTCCATCGAAACAAGGATGCGGGTCCTGTTACTTGAATCATTCTTGGATCAATGCAGATTGGTGTTTTGAAAAATAAACTCTACTGTATGCCTATACAGTACAGTACAGTGAAAGCCTTTTCAACTGATATTGGAAGAACACATTTTGTATTATTATATTTTCTATTTTTAATTTTAGCTTAGTCACCGTATAGTTAAATCGATGTGTCATAAATTGGATATAGTAATAAATGTCTTAAACACCTACTTATATCCATTACAATTAAGTTAAAGCTTGTCATTTTGTTTCTTTGACCTTTTGAAATGTGACGTCTGTCACGAAAAACATGCTAGTAAATGATGTTCATTCTAAATAATCGTAATATACCAAAAATTCTGAAGGTATGTTCGTTTGCAAAAATCGCGGATCGCGAAATGTTTTGTGAAAGCTGTAGTTTGACTTAAGTTGTTTTAAATTTAATGGACTTTAAAAAAGTCCTAGATGGTCTTGTCGAAATATGGATAGCTTCTGAGAATTAGAGCAATAAGTGAACAAGGTCCCGTAATTGTAAGTAGGGGGACTCAATAGGGATGACGACAACTTTTTTTTTCCTTAGTCTATCAGGAAGATTATTGAAAAGTATTGGACACGTATTTTTTATTTTTTCACGTAATCAAACTTATACGGAGATATATTGAGTTGAAACTTAGTTGAAATGTCGCGTGACGTCACGGTTAGGTACGATTTATACCTAACGGTGACGTAGTTAGCCCCCACTCTCCAACTTTAATGCGTTTTAACTTAGTCATTCTTTGTTAACTTGATAAAACAAAAAAAGTGTCTAATATTTTTTTATTACCTGACTGATGGACTAATTAGAATTTTCATTTCTTCACCCTGTCGTCATTCCTATTATTAAGAACCATGCGCGCGCACGGCAACAAGGCTTATTATAAAGTCGACGGTATCAGCTAGACCAGTGGTGGGCAAAGTAGGTACGGCCCGCGGGCCAACTCCGGCCCGCGAAACCATTTTATCCGGCCCGCCGCGGATACCTACATCGAAATAGTTTGTATATGGCCCCCGATGATTATATTTTGAGGATTCACCCGTTATAAAGTAAAATATTTGAATACATAGAATGACATACATAGCATAACTGCACTTTTATATAAAACCGTTAAATTTTAAAATTTTGCAGTTTTGCTGCAATTCTGGCCCGCCTCCGAAATTTCTCAAGCTTTCTGGCCCCCCACGAAAAAAGTTTGCCCACACTGAGCTAGACCAACCACAAATAATTTCGCGGTCCGCGATTTTTGTAAACGAACATGCCTTCAGAACCTGCTCTATACCACAATTAGGATTATATTATCTACTGTTATACTCACATTTTTTATTTGGTTTATAACTTGAAATCTAATACCTACTTACTCTTTGTCGGAGACTCCTACACATTTTCTATTAGCAATGTGGATTAGACATTTTTATGTTTTGTTGTTATCTTTTCTCAAATGAGTGATTTAATTGGCTTCTATTTCTATAATTTTGTGTCAAGGATTAGACTAATTAAAAAATAAGTCCGTATGGTTTACTATACAAAACGGTTATTGTCTAGAAAAAATGAGATAATATACTTAAGGCTCAAATATATTCGAGGCGACGTCTTTACATATATGTACCTATAGGCGTCGGTAACCACTTACCATCAGATGGATCTGGTCCACCTGGACCTTCTACTTGTTTATCAGTCTATGTACATAAAAAAAGGTATCTACATAAGTTACAATGAGATAATCAATGTATTGTATAATGCCGTTGCAGGGTGCCGTGTGTATAGGATTAGACTAATTAAAAAGCTAACCGCCTTTTGTATTTTGCTAAACCGTGAGAAAATTAATAAATATGTGTATGAGAGTATAATCTGTTAGGTAAGTACTTGTAGGAAGGTGGTAATGTGACTACCTGACAAGAAAATTTCAGTCTAAATCCAAACTTTCATCGAAATCTGTGCGTCAGTAACAACTAGTAGGTGGTAGCCATTGCGTATATACATGTATTGTATGTAGGTACGAGACAAGTATGCACGCCCCTGTAGCTAGTTTTTATTTGAAAAAACAAAGAAACCAAGTTTGTATCGCTTTTTCTCGGTGACACGTAATGAATTTATGTGCTAAAGAGACGCCTCTTTTAACGCCCATTTTCTTTAGCAAAAAAAAAAACTATTTGGAACAAAACTCGAAGCGTGTTATTTCCTTTTTCTCTGAGACGACAAAAATTAGGAATGAAAGTCCGTGCCAGCTTATTCCTTGTTCCCAACTTTCCTGTCCCGAAGTTGACTGAAAAAAGAAAAACTGCGAAAAAATTCAATGACTCCTCTCGAAATAAAAAGCGTGTTGAAATTCAATTAATATCTAATTTAGGAATTTTCGCAATTGAACACAACGACTAATACTTATTCGACTTTGTGGAAAAGCTGTTATTATTATTTACAAACAGATTAAAAGGCTAGATATGTTTTGAGTTATCTATAGCAGCTTTGAGCCATACCAGGATTCGTACTTATAAGTATTATCATTGAAACAGTAAGGTAAATCTAGAATGTCAACCTTCATAGAAATCAGCATACCTACGCCCGAAATAAGTGTTGAACGCGATAATAGATGTCGCCGCCTAGGTAGCCTGTATGAAAATTTGAACTCCATGAGCAACGTCTAGATATCGCCTCAAATCATCTTACAGAATATGTATGGGAATTTGAAGCACCCCTAAATGTTGCTCAGAATAGAGAGCTTTTCCGATCTACGCCGCAATCAATGAAAGGAGATTGACAGTACTTATACAATTATAATTAGGTACTTACCTTATCTCTGTTAGTATGTTTGAAGTTTATTACTGCGTTATTTATGGTACCGTCCAGAAGGCAAACCATCATACTTTATTATATACTTGCATATGTTAAATAGTAGTGTATTAAGGTAATATTAAATAGCGTCGAAGGTTTTTCTGCCAACAAACTGCTCAGCAGTTTGGCAGATGTTATTTGTAAGAAACATGACACTTTTTATGAAATAAATGAACTAAAAAAATTTTCGCACAAGGCACTGGTCTCAGTGGCGTGCCTTGGTGGAGGCCTAATGTCCAGCAGTGGACATCTTTGGAATGACATGATGATGATGATGATGATGACGATGATGAAAAATAATTTAGATTTTAGATCCGCTATTCAGTTGGAGGTATGGCCGACGTCAAATTCTAAATCTATACGCGGGACGAAGTAACATAAAGTAGTTCTTACTGTCCTTAATAAAATCCTGAGTGTCCAAAGGATTTGAAACAAAAATAGATTCATAAAATATTATTTGGAGTCCATTAAACATGAATTCGTTAAGGTGGCTACCTCGTTTGTGAACTTATTTGTAATAATCTACAATTCAAATTTTAGCAAAACTTTCTCGTGAAACATTCTGAGCACATTTGCATTATTACTTCAGGTTTCGCTAAGTACCTAATACTTACAAATATATCTGACGTGGACAAAATCGGGAGATTCAAATAAATTCAAATAAAACAAATGTTCTTGAATAATCAAAAGTTTTTTACAATTTATGTCTGATAGAGTAAATAACGTATAGCTGACGGCGAGCTAATAATTATGTATATTTTTGGTATAGTCAAATCTTAATTTTTTTTATGCAACGATGCAACAATGCAGGCTATTCAATGATTCAAATGTGTGTTTTTAAAAGGCTTAATCTCAGTATATTTATTCCAGAAAACGGTGTTTGACACTGTGTTTTAAGTGTCCGTGTGCCGTTATTTTATTCCGTAGGGGTCTAATTATTGAGAAACCATTGAAATGCTCTAAGTATACCGTATCAAACAAGTAACACCATTTATAAAATTTTCATTCAAGGGAAAACGTCCACTGTCTTAAGCCGCCTGCCACGTTAAACCGAGATTAATATTGCTTAGCACCTCATCCGCGCATGTTGGATCGTAAAATACTTATTGTGGATTTTACAGCCACCGCCGATGGTTCAGTTTTATATTTCATTCCACGCTCTATAAGCCGCGTTAATTGAACTTTAACGGCTCGGCCATAACTCCGCGCGGTCAGCGATAGCGGTGAGCGTTTTTGAGGTAAGTATCTAAGCTTAGATTAATAATGAAGGCTTGAATTGGGCGGGGTGGGGCAGGGGCACGAGGTGTTTATTATTTATGTCAAACAAAGTCTAAAGATGAAGTCGTCTTGAGTACCTACACACTGCCCACATCGTAAAGGTTCTCCACATCGCCCACGATTACGTTTTCCTTGCAGGGTAGTTGGCATTATGCGCAATGCATTAGTAAAACGCTCATCGCTGCCGCTTGTCGCGTGAGGTCTTAGGCAAGCGGTCCAAGGACATTATTGACTCGGTGCTCAGGACGTGCAGTAAATAAAGCGCCCAAATGACGGTTTCGCCACTATATCAAATACCAATACAGCTTAAGGATCATGGCACAACACATCAACTCTGCACTGCGTCGCGTGCGATTAGGTAGTATTCTTTATTTGAATTTCTTCGTTGAGGCGAGGCAGAGCCGAGTTAAAGGCTCATTTGGACGTGGTTAAGGGAAAAGGATTAAATCCACGGTAAGTTGCACTAAAGTTATGGCCGTTTGAAATTTGAAGCGTGTTTCCTCTTTAATGCCATATTGTCCCCATTTAGTTACTTACTGAGAAATGTGTATTTTAACTAGTAAGTAATATTTATATTCATTCATTATATCGGATTTAGAGTCATATTTTTTGAGATATTTGGGTTAATGAAGGGTTGGATCCTTTTTGAGATAGTATCTTTTGCAAGACACCTACTTCTAATTTGGTTTCTCAAAAAAGCATCAGGTACAAAAAATACGGTAAATACTGAGAAATTGGACATGATTTTTTATGTCCAATTATGAATATAGATAAAAATAAAATTTTCGGTATTAGGTAAAGAAAAGCTTGTAAAATAGGGACATTGTCCAATTCATGGGGAAATGCATACTGATACATGGTACCATGCCGCGGGGATTGTTTTTAGATTTTGTTTAATTTTATGTATTTTTAAGTATTTATAAGTAATTTTAAGAATTTTAGTTATTTTTAAGTAGTTTTAATTCTTATGTTGTATATTATAAAATAAACTATACTTAAATTAAACTTAAAGTAATTGTAAATATGACTAGAACTAAAACTTACTGTCACAAACCTGTCATAAGTAATCCTCTAGGAGGATTTATAAATTTAATAGTTACGTGTATACCTTACCTAATGATAGCCACTAATTTGGCAAAAACACTTGTTCATCATTCAGCCGATAGACGTCCACTGCTGGACATAATCCACATAGGTAAAAACACTTGTTATTGCTATTCATTTAAGCTAAGGAAGAGGGGGGTTCCTAACCTAACATTAATCATTGTAAGCTTAAAAGGAGGCCCCAGAAACTGTATGTTAAAATCTTGTAAAAAAATTAATAAAGTACCTACTTTTGTTTTGATTTTGATTTGATAGGTGGATCTTTGTCAGATAGGCTAAAATAAACATGTAGGAATATTAGTCGTTGCGACAAAACGAAAAACGCAAGTTTATTATTATTATAAAGCCTCGTACAATAAGTACTTACCATGAGAATGTTTTAAAATTCTGTTAAGATTGCTATTCTGTTAATATTACCAAAACATAAATCAAAATTACTTAAATAATATTCAAGCAGGTGCGAGTATAAAAGAGCTTTCTAGGGTTCCGTAGTTTTAATTTGCATCCTTGACGAGAAACCGCCGTAGGTACGTACTTCTATAAAGAATATTTCCCAGTTGAATCAAAATTTCAAGGCAAAACTTTTTCAAATGAGAACTTTTGCATTGGCGCGACAACTTAGAAATGCTGCATTAAGACCGTAGGAAGAAAAAAACTTTTATAAAAGTATGAAGGCTGTTAAAATATCCTGTAGGTTGGCGGGCAGCCAGGAATTATGGCTGCGTTCTCGTTAACGCCATCCCTCTTTGGAGAGGCATGGAAAGCATTTGCACCAGCGAAATAATCAGGGAGGTAACACGAACGCGAACGCGAGCCGCAATCACTCCCTTGCAATGTTAAGTTTTTAGTCAGCGGGTGGTAGTTACGTACTTTCGGTATGCTATTGAGTGCTTGATGGATGTATTTAGAGGTAGAAATATACTTACAATACTGGATCAGAAGATGATATATCATGACCAAGTAATGTTGAGTGATTGCGGATTTTTTTGCAATAAAAGTATCTATAGATCACCATTCTTATTATTTCTGTGAAGGCGGAAATATCAAACGTATACTTTGTTAGTTTTATTACATACGCATGCATATTAAATATGCTGACTCATTGACACACCTACAATTTTCCACGTGGTGCGCTAACATTATCTATTAGTAATAGATGGTATAGCACGACACAACTTAGAAGGCGCGCGGCAAAGCACTTAAGCTGTTGACGCAGAGTCTATTATTGCTTAATCCACGCACCTTATAAGTTGTGTAAACCTGTAATAGGTATGAAAAGCCGATGACGTTTTATTGTATTTTGTATGATTTTGAACTAGAAGTACTTACGTAGGTAGGTACAATAATCTAGAGCTGGCGTTATTTACAATGGTAAAAAAAGAAATACCTATCATATTACGTCTCCATGAGCTGACATTTTATTTAGAAATGCTCTTACTAAATATCTATATAATACAAAATTCCGTCGAGGGCAAGTCCTTGATCGATGATATCCCGAATAGGAGCAAGGAACTGTGCTTCTGTAATAATAATTAAATAATTAATTATAATAAGCACTCATTAAGGCTTTTTTCATGGCCATATTCTCCCTGGTTGGTTATATTGATGACATTGCAAGGAGCAATTATTATTGCTCCTGTTTGTACACTCCAGCCGTGTTAGGTTATGGATCTTGACTTAACATTAATTGGAACCTAATCTCCCGAGAGGACACACGCCGCACGATCGGTGGCGAATAGCCTGCCCGGCTACTTGACAGACTAGTGCCTGTGCGTTGATGTATGTTATATTGACAAACGTTATCAATTCAGGGAATTATTTTGTTTTTCTATATTTTCTACCTACGACCCGGATTTTCTCGGGTAGAATATAGAATTACATACCAATACCTCCTCATGAACCCTTCTATCTATTAGTGAAATGAAATATAAATGAAAATCCGTTCAGAACTTTTCAAGTTTATCGCCAATAGATAGACAGACGTGGCGGGGGACTATAACATCAGAGAGAAGATAATTCAGTTACTCGTACTACTGACAATATCCTTACATTGTAGCGTAAAAGTATATCGGAAAAATCTCTGTATGCCCATAATAATTATCCAGGTAGAACTTCAAATCTTCATACGGGCTCAATTCTTCTTCACAGCTCCTGCCTGTGAAGAAGAATTATTCTCTAGGCATCATGATTATGATCTAGGCAGTGACTTCACTGCCTAATCATAGATGTCGATCTATTAAAACATAAAAACAAATATTTCGGGTGTACGGTAGTTTGTTTCGAGGTTTTCCTTCCACCTACTTTTTCTATGATATGGTAATTTGTCGTGATAGTAGATGTAATATTTAAAAATCCGACAGTTCAACTTATAGGTAACTAATGTTTACAATATTTTTGAGCGGCTGTGAAATACCATGGAGTGTTTGGTTTTTTTTGGAAAGATGATACTCTCAAGTTGGTCCCATATTATGGGATCCATGAGAAAATGAGGGAGCTCCTCAAAGCTTTGCTAGCACGTAGATGATTTTGTCAATTTCGAAGACTTCAGAGTTACTTATGTATTATTATAAAAATGTTTGGAAACTGTAGCTGAAGAAAAAAATTTAATAAAAAAAATAAAAAACGCCTTCAAACTCCGACAGACTGCGAAGTCGGTGTCAAGTGAACGGATCCAAAGAAATGATGATCATATAGTGAACTTGACATTGACATCGCAGTCTGTCGGAGTTTGAAGGCGGTTTTTTGTTAATATCTTTTTTTTTAATGTAGGTTTTTACGATTTCTGTTTTTTTGCCCGCTTCAGCGTTCTTATTATAAAATGGTATTTTTCTTATTATTATCAGTAAAAGAAATTGAAAACTACTTCTTTTGATGTCTAAGGAAAAAGGGGAACAATTACGTAGGTAGATCCTTATTCGTAGAGCGTATTGTCGTTTAAGTTAGAGCAAACACAGCGAAGACTTAGCAAAGCACTTGCCGTCTATTGTGTAAACTCCTGAGTCGTTAAAGGTTTTATAGGAAAAATGCTTTATAACATTTTAGTTAGGTACCGTATAAGTAATTACATATTTAAAACACATTTTGGAGTTCCGTTTTCGCACTGGCAGTCTTTCCGTTCAATATTTGGGATGCCATCGGTTAAAGCTTATTTGTATCTAAATATCTACATTTTATACGTTCACTCTGCCTAAAAAATTAAACAGAAATGAATTTACCTGCACTGATAAATTCATTTAAAAGTGACGCGTAAAAGTGCCCCGATGTAGCCTATTTGCTGAATAAATATTTTGATTTTGATTTTGATATACTTATAGACCATCATTAAAGAGAAAAACAATTTTCAGACTATTCCTCAGGGAATTTGAATATTATTCACGAAACTTTGAAACTAATTTGAGAGACACGTATATAGCCAAAGGAACTCAGGAATTAAGTTCATTTTCTCTATTAAAACTTTTAGTTTGAAACGTGATGTAAGTTCTGTGCAATTTATGTTTAGCCTCGGAGACGGCGAACATCAACTGATTTTCATAAAGCTGGATTACTTAGGAACTGCTTATACATTATACAGAGATTAAACAAGACACCACGAGAGTTCAGATAAGGTCAATAACAACCATCAGAAGAGTTTTTGTAAACTAAATAATGAGTAGAAAAATATTTCGTTTTTCTTTGAATTAAAAAACGAATCTTTCTAAACGCGTTCGGGTATGATAGTTTTTTTGCCCGTAAAGAGGTGATAGGAAATTTCATTTTGACTACCTATTAACGCATAACAAACAGCCAAGCAACCAATACAGGTACCTACAGTTTATTACATTATCTTCATATACGATAAAATTATAAAGTAAACCGAGATGTCACATTTAGAACGATGTGGCATAAAAGTGGCACGTTTTACGACGAACCAAACAACCTGCGTGTCCCCAAAGCTTTGTTTTACGAGTGAAGTCATAATTGGCCCCACGGAGATACAGCGCCAATTGATGTCTTTGCAGAGGATGACAAATTCCTACCTCAATTCACTTTGACGTCTATAGATATAGGCCATGTAGGTAGGAGGAAAATTGAAAGAGCACGTTCTACGCATTGCGCTGATCTTTGCTCTAATAAAAGAGTCCTTATGTTGCACTTACCTAATTACTCGTATGTTCTCAGCGATTTTCAAGATATTTATATTATAATCTAGATTGGATCTACACTATATACACTCAACATCAATGAAAACGGGTCACTGTGTATGGAAAATCCTATACAAAGTGGCCCGTTTCCACTTGCACCAACGCCGCTAAGCTTGGGTTAGCCTCTAACTCGTTTTAACTCCATATAACTAAACCTAAGTTAAGAGGCTAACCCGTGGTTAGTGGCATGGTGCAAGTAGCCTTATGGTCGCTACACTTCATTTATAATTAGTACGACGGCTTTACAGCAGTTCCAGATATTGTATTTTTTTTTTTGTACCAATGGTATAGGCAGACGAGCGCACATCCCACCTGCTAGTAAGTAGTCACCTCGGCCCATGGATACCGAAATCCTATGATCCCCCATTAAGAAACCATAAGATCTGGAATGCGTTGCCTACCCTGAGGACTAAGATGGAATGCCTCTGTGCCAGAAATTTCACCGGCTGCCTTAACCCCCTACCGGAACACAACAGTGCGAGCACTGCTATTTGGCGGCAGGTTAGCAGAGAAAGACGGTGGTACTAATCCGGACGGACCCAGCATCAGGTCCTCCTACTAACAAGTCGTCCTGAATATTACCAGCTACTTACAACGGCCCGGCAGAGGACCCCATTCTTGCTCCAAACTATGTCATGCTCAGCTCAAAACTTTGTTGCCGCAGCAGTTATTTAACAAGCAATTATTTCCCAAAGTTGGTGTACGTGAGTTGAATTTATGGGGTGTGTCAACTGGCCGCGGGCATCTGCGAAGCTGGCCGAAGCTAAGTGGATTAGACTCCGGACGTTCACCGTTAGCCGCTTTTGCTAAATGCGACTAACATTGTGGATTTCTGAATGTCTTGTCTTATGTGGATAGGACTTGAATGAACGTTACTGCAGGCTTAGAGATTGCTAAGTTGTTCATCTCAGGTTTCTTCGAAAAAGTGAGTAGGCAGGTTAGTCATTCAAACTTTTATTGCCCTTTCCTTCCGTCAAGTTGAGTGGTCAAAAAAATATCAAGAAATCAAGTTAGTAAATTTACCAAATGATCCCTAAGGCGGGTTATTTAATCTTGGCACCCATTTAACCCTCTATTTACCATTATTCTAATCACCCTAGCCTATAATTGGCATAGCAACCAACGTGACAACGTATACTGGCGTAGTCTCTAACGTCTAGGCGTTAAGAGGGTTTACTCCGAAAGTTGGCAACGTCGCAAATAGCTGTCAAATATTTCGTTGTTTTCATTATGAAAATATGAATTATCGCTCTATGGTTGAATAAAACATTAAGTATGGATTGCAACAATTATCATAAAAACATGAAATTTTTAGGATTATGGAAGTACTATCTTTTGAAAAATTTCCATCGCATTTTCCATGCATGTTAATGTAATCTTATCATTTGAATGCCTAACCAACAAATATAAAGCGAGACGCGTCACTCAACCATAGAATGATATCTTCTTTTTTTATTCAGTAATATTGAGAAATTAATAAAAACAGCGAATCATTTGACAGCTATATGCGACGTTGCCAACTTTCGGGATAAACCCTCATAAGGTAAATGCTTCGTTGAAAAAACTATTCCTCAATCTTGCTTGCCTGAATTTTTCGTCTTCTTAATTAAATTACTTAGTAGCATGTTATACCCGCGTGGAGACTATAGCCCAAACCCTCTCGTGATGAGAGGAGGCCTGTGCCCAGCAGTGGGACGCAAATAGGCTGTAGTAGTAGTAGTATGTTATACAAAACAAAGGTCCACCGCAGATTCCCAATGTTCGGTAAAATTTGAAGATTACTTACCTTAACGATCTTCATCTAAAACGTTGTAAAGCATGGCTCGCCCTGTTCCGAGGGACACTTCAGGCGGCTTACGGAGACTATAACCATAAAAACCGCTTGTTGTAAAAAAACCCGGTAAGTACTTAAATATTCTAATTTTTAATCAACAAGATGTGCCGACATTTTCATGGCTTCTTACCTAGCAAATTTGTTATTGAATACTTAGCTACTTTCCTAAAACTTTTACTGATGTCCGACCTTTATATATAGGTTAATCATTATTATTCCGCACGGGGCCCGCGTGGGGACTATAGCCCAAAACACTCTCATGATGAGGGGAGGCCTGTGCCCAGCAGTGGGACACAAATAGGCTGTAGCAGTAGTAGTAGTTATCATTATTGTTAGTAATTTTACGTAATCAATAATCAACTTATATCAATACTAACTTCTGCCGGTGACTTCGCACGCGTGGGCTTAGGTTAAGGCCCTTCCCTGACCCAGCATCGTCAAATTGCTCATTTGAGATCATACTTTTCTAAGAAATGTTAAAAGTTAAAAATATGAAAAAAACATATGTTATATTTGATTATATCATCCTTACATTGACAGCTTTCGATACACGTTTGACGAAACTTCGCTCGATACAATTTAATTCCAAAGTAACCTCTAACTCGGACCGCTAATCCAACTTTACTCCAGTTTATTATATCAAACAGTGTAAAACTAATTATAACACAAAAAATATCCATATTATATGCATACATCGACAGCTTTATAAATGCCATTTTTTTTGACGGTATTTTTATAGAAATTAAAACGTGTTAAAAAGTAACTAAATCGGGCGTTCTGTGCGTAGCGCTTTCTCTTTCACTCGTCCCACGAGTGACAGTGACGGCTGAGCTGGGTCTATGAAGGGCCTTAACCCGTTCCTACGGGATCCATGCGTTTTTCGGCAATAAAAAGTAGCATGTCCTTATCCGGGTCTCCAACTGTCTCCTTACCAAACTTTATCTAAACTGGTCCAGCGGTTTGAGCATGAAGGGATATTAGACAGATAGACATAGCTACTTTTGCATTTGTAATATTCATGTAATATTAGAATGGATAACTAATAGTTATTATTAGTTTGGAAGTTTGGATATCATAGATATTTCTACGGCACCTAAATGATATAACTTAGGTACTAATTATCTTCATAATTGTTTATGTTGAGTTGAGTTAGTGTTCATAGTGAAATATCCATCCATACTACACGTAATAGGCATTACGAGTAAAAGTAGATTTAAATAAACGCGAAAGAAATTCTGTCCGTGTGTATACTACCATATTTTTTACCCTTTGGAGGGCAAAAAAAAGGGTTTAAAAGTTTTGCATAAAATTAACAAATCGACGAAGTCCAAGTTCCAAGGGAAATTTCCGCTTCCGGGAAAAAGATAAATAAATGGTAAAAAGAAAGTTATAAACATAAATAGCCGTCTCTGTTGATTGGAGGCTGAGATTTTCTGGTAAACGCCGGTGCCATAATCTCCGGGAATCCAAATTTAAATTGGCCAAGTTTTATTGTCTTTTTCGCGGAGTAAGTTACAGTGTTAAGTGGCTGGCAGAGCCGAGGGGAAAATATATTTTGATAAACAAATTAGTGAAGAGATTTCGTTACACTTCTATCTTCTAAGCCTTTCTGAGAACTTCAGGGACGTTTTTTGAAAAGGCGGCATTTAATTGGATCCTTGGTGAGAGTGGATTTACATGAGCATAAATAGATACGAAGTGAGGTAGGATCTATCGTCAGTAAAACAACATAATGAAATGAAAACTATGAAGTAAGTTTACTTACACATTTGATGTTCAATGACATTACAGGTTATGATTATCTTCATTTACTAATATTAATATTTATATGATGAACATATTCATCAAATTGTCAGGCAATAGGCCGTAGAATAGACAAGAAGCCGTAGTAGCCTAGTTTGGTTTGGCCTACCACCTCCATGCAGAGGGTCGGGGTTTCGAACCCGGATCGGACCTATGAGTTTACTTAGGTCCAAGAATAATTTTGAATTTATCACTGGGCCTCCGGTCTAGGTAAACCTCGAGATGGAACATGCACACAATCTGCGTCTGAAGTCCCCAATCCGCTCTGGGCCCGCGTGGGGACTATACTCAAAACCCTCTCGTGATGAGAGGAGGCCCGTGCTGTTGTGGTAGTGGTGGTAGACCACGGTAGACTGGTACCTACTCCGACTACTACTACAGCCTACTTGCGTCCCACTGCTGGGCACAGGCAACCTCTCACCACGAAAGGGTGACTGGTACCTACTAGTAATGCAAATTACCAAATAGGGGACATGTTTCTGCTTATAAACCAAGTAGACAGGTATAGTTAAGGAAGCCGTGGTGGCATAGTGGTTCGATCTACCGCCTCTCATGCCGAGGGTCGGGGTTTCGATTCCGGCTCGCACCTCTAAGTTTACTTACGTGCGAAATTCAATTTGAATTTACCACTGAGCTTTTCGGTGAAGGAAAACATCGTGAGGAAACATGCACGCATCTGCGAAGTAATTCAAAGATGTGTGTGAAGTCCCCAATCCGCACTGGGCCCGCGTGGGGACTATAGCCCAAACCCTCTCGTGATGAGAGGAGGCCTGTGCCCAGCAGTGGGACGCAAATAGGCTGTAGTAGTAGTAGTAGGTATAGTTAATCCCATCCTTTTTAGGGTTCCGAAGTCCACAAGGAACCCTTATAGTTTCGCCATGTCCGTCCGTCCGTCCGTCTGTCCGCAGCATAGTTTGGAGATGCTTAGTTCTAGAAAGCTGTAATTTGGCATGAATATACATATTAGTTACGCTAACAAAGTGGTACAATAAAATTTTGAAATATATTTTTATAGGGTACCTCCCCTACTCGTAAAGTGGGGATGTATTTTTTTCTTGCGTACCCCATGGTGTGGCTTATCGTTGAATAGGTCTTAAAAAGATATTGTGGGTTTGTTAGAACCATTTTTTGATTAAGAGATGCGTTGGTGAAATATTAAGCTTTAAAGTGCTATTTTAGAGTCGAGTGTCGCCCCCCCCCCCCCCCCCCTGCCAGCTAAATGGTGCTATTTGGATGGCTGAAAAAAATCACGGTTGTGGCATATATAACGTAATTGAAAGGAAAACTATCACAGCTAAGTAGGCTGTACTAATTTACGAGTTATAGTCGACCAACTTATGAAATGCTTAAAAAACCAATGATTTTTCTCGAGCGGCAGGGGCGTCGGGCGGGCATGTCATACCACAAGCTAGCTAAGATGCTAGTAAGTCTTAGAAATGTACTGTGGGCATCGTCAACTTCGGAACCCTATACTTTGCGCGTGGCCCGACACGCACTTGGCCGGTTTATTATTATTATTAGAAACGTGAAAGCTTGTTTGTGCTGATGGTATGATCGATGGTTATATAATAATTATTTTTACACGTTCACTACTGAAAATATTAAAATAATTACTTAATGTAGTTGTAGTAGAACATGTTTCCTCTCCACTACTCAAAGGTTAGCTGGAAGAAATTCCTTGTAGGGATAAGCTCGCCTTTGTACATGTGTCTCTTCTCTGTTTTGATAATTGTATTTGTGTGTTTTATTCTGTACAATAAAGTGTTACTTACTTACTTACTAAATATAGTACTATTCCAATAAAATATATCTCATGAAAGGTACAGTATCAAAATGTGGGTACTTTAAACCGACGAACATGTATGCGGAACGGAATGAAAGTTGAAGAAGCGAGCTCAATTATTTTAGTATGTACGTATTTATGTCGTTCTACGAGACTCAAACTATCTCCATACCAAATTTCACGTCAATGGATATATAACAGATATATAAACAGACAAACATATTTACAATCGCATTTAAAATATTAGTATGAATAGCCTGATCAGAAATTAACTTATGCAAAGTCGTCAAGAAATCTTCCTCTAGAAATAAAAAGTTCTACAGGATAAGCGAATTGAGTCTAAGGCGGTGTACCTCATTCGCCAAGAAATCTCGCTCTAGAGAATTCTACAGGATAAGCGAATTCAGTCTAAAATTGTGTACCTTTATAAAATGAGCAGTTTGATGGCCAAAATAAAGTCCTGTCAAGTGTCGGGACTAATAATAAACAATCTGTCCCAGAATGCTCAGCCGTCACGAGCAATTATGGTTTCATTTTCTAACCGTGCAGGGCAATCGGTAATACTCGTATTTACGTTAAAGGGATTTCTTTTATAAATACTAGGTAATATTGTAAATTCGAAAGTAACTGTCTGTCTGAAACGCTTTTACCGCTAAACCGTTGAACTGGCTTTGAGTAAATTTCGTATTATAAACGTACCTATACTTAGGATAACAGAGAAATACATCTGTCTACTTTTCATCATTTATCCCAGAAAAACGCAATTCCCGGGGGAACGCAATAACAAAATACCACGGGGACGACGTTGCGCGCAGAAGCTACTTTATATAGAGATAATTTACTATAGGAAGTCTCATCCCACCACAATTTAACGCATTCACTGCCACTTCTGTTTTACGAACTTTCGCCAGGTGCCACATCTGTCATTAAGGGAACATTGCAACGCACATGTGCGTTCAAGGCACTGCGAGAAAGTCAGCAAAACGCATATATGCGTCGGTGGCAGTGAATGCATTAAAACGCTTCAATGTATTTAGAAAGTACATATTTAAAAAGCACCACCAGCACTCTCAATGCATGTGTGCGTGCTGAGATAGCCGCCAAACAAGCGTTGAGAGTGTTTGAAGCGTTTTGAATTGTGGAGGCGCGGACTTCCTATAGTAGATTATCTCTACTTCATTTACTCTATTCTTCTTTCAAAAACTCAAGAAACATCTGAAATAAAACTAAAAATTTAAACTTTAAAATAAACTGCCATATCATCCGAAAAATGCTGATAACATTGAAACCGCTCAATCTTCAGATGAAGCCAAGAACACTTGATTAATGGTATTGTATTAATTCACCTTTCAAAAGAAAAATAAACTAAATCAAAATCGGTAGCTTCTGTCCGCGACTTCGCCCGCCTATGTCGTTTTCCGGGTCTCCACTATCTCAATACCTAATTTAATCTCAATCGTTCCAGTGGTTTACTCGTAAGCGTAAAGAGGTAACAGACAGACGGACAGACAGACAGTTACTTTCTCATTTATAATATTACTTAGTATGGATATTTAGTAAAAAAACGTTTCCGTCCTATTGCTGGGATTCTATAAAAACACTTTCTAACGGGATTGAAAGTGTTAAATGAACCCCTTGTGAGCGTAAGTGCAAGGTGCATTTGCATCGTCGTCTGAAGAAACCTCTTTGCTGTATGAATATTTTCAAACATTACGATGTTACTATTAGGTAAATTGAAATAGAAAATCGGCGGTTACAATTTTGTTCGTTTGTCACGAATGGGTTTCGTAAAAAAGGAGGTGAAAAGATTTCTAAAGGGTCAGAGAGACTCCTTCTACTATTATTTAAATTAGAGACTTAAAAAAATATATACCTACTTAGTAGGTACATAAAAATAAATATACATAGTTAAAACACTAAAGTGTTTTTTGACAAAGCCAATTTACTATCTGTGGTCACACAGTAAAATTTATTTTACTAAATCGAATACGATGTTTTAATGACGTTCAAATTACGAACATCTTCGAACAGCAATGCCCGCCTATATTCTTCAGTCAGACAGAACGAAAGTTTGTACCAAATTCAAATGTTAGCTCTATTTAGTGTATGCTTTTTGAAAACCGAATGTTAGAATTACCGCCACTGTGGATAGATATTGATGCATCTTAGTGAATATATAATGAGTGTAGATAAAGTTGCATAATTATGTTATTGGTATTGATAGGCAAAGGGGGGCACATGCCACCTGATGATAAGTAACTGGTCACTGACTCTATGCCAGTAATTTAACTACTATTTCATAAACTCGACCTTTCGAATAAAAAACGCCTGTTATTACAGAACTCCTAATTGAAAACACATAATATAGAACAATAAGAGACATTATCAAATAGGCGCTTGAAACTGGAACGCTCAAGTTACGGACAGTAGGTATGTATCGAGTTTGAACAATATTGCCACTGTAACACATACCACCACAACAGCCTCTTTACGTCCCACTGCTGGGCACAGGCCTCCTCTCATTACGAGAGGGTACCTTTAGGCTATAGTCCCCACGCGGGACCAGTGCGGATTTTGGATTTCACACACATCCTTGAATTACTTCGCAAATGCGTGCAGTTTTCCTCACGATGTTTTCCTCCACCGAAGAGCTAAGTGGTAAATTAAAATTGAATTTCGCACACAAGGAAAGTCAGAGTCAGAGTGCCCTCTGCCCCTCCGAACCACCAGCCACCACGGCTTTCTTAATCATACAACTTACTCTAATCTGATCTGTGAGTGATACTGTTTATGATAGTGAAATGTTATATTCAAAGACGGTAAACTCAATGTTCAGAAACGGTAAATTTCTGGTACAACCAGTGCTCGAAAATGTTAGACACTGGCACTTGGAAACTCCTAACCTGACGGGCCAAGGGATTGAAATTGAATTTCACAGAACATCAACCTAATTTTAAACCTTACTGGCCCTTTCGAAACTTCTCCAAGATCGTTATTGTTTTAGTACAATTCTAAAAACTAAGGCTGTGTTTCCGAAACGCGCTCAGAGCGCTCACAGCACCTTGCATCTCTTTTCCTCTTTAAAGTCGAGTCTTAAGAGGAAAAAGGCTGCAAGGTGCTGTGAGCGCTCTAAGCGCGATTCGGAACGCAGTAAGTATATGTAAGTATTCGTGGCATCATCTTGAACGTAATGTTCTCAACCCATCTTATGAAGCATTTACCAACCTTAGACTTTAGGTACGTGCGTACGTGTAGGTATCTTTACTTTTTCACCTAGCGAACATTTTTTATAGAAATGAGGTCTCAAATTGAAGCCCGTTACCCACCAGCGTTATTAACCACCCACCTTATGTGAATGAAAATAGTCAATTTCCGTGAGAGGGTAAATCGCTGTGATGCCGAGATAAGTTGAGGCGGGCACTTATTCTGAATGAAAGCAATTCCGAAGCTCGTGCGGAGGCAAATTGTTTAGAATTATAACGCCCCGAGAAGTTCTGGAAAACGATGAAAATTCGGGGGTACTTCACGCAGATAACCTCCTAATTAGGGCTCCGCAGAATAAATATTAGGGAGCGAGCGGCCGACCCCGGTGTCGGTTGTTATTTTACACTTTTTGTTGGGTGCCGACCAATAACGCTGCCATTTGACGAGAAATACGGGACGGCAAGAGATAAAATTCTCGTATTATTAATAAAGTGAGGTACATACGGTTATATTCTTTTGAAAAATACAGTCGCTTTTACGAAAAATCAGTCATCTGAGAGCCATTCTTTTTCTCTGTAACAACAGTTCAAAAACAAGGCGAAATTTCCCGCGACGCGGAACCATTGCGGACGACACATGTGTCGCCATCCGCAAATAATTTATGCTCGGAGGATTATTGCGTGCAATGATAAGCAGGCGATAAATTAACGTTTTCGTTGTTGCACCCCGTACCGTTACATTGGGCGGAAACTGTACCACTGGCTCGGAATTTGCTTTGTTTAGCAATATTGGTTTACCAAACAGAATTGCCATATGGATAGAATTGGCAGAAAGGTCTGTGTTAGGCTTGCTTACACCAAGGGTTGTTTGTTAACAGCTCGTTTTAATTTGGAATCCAATAACAACCGGAAATTGCCGTTAAACGTTGTTTACATTTTACACCGATGAATACATTTTCTACTCTACCTCTCTGTTGTTATTTTTGTTTCTTTTTTTCCCCTTAAATATTGCCATTGTAGTAACCTTACTTACCTTTTAGTTAAGCGTCGTCTTTCTGGGTACATTTAAAATTATGTAAATGATAAAGTAATTATAATTTTACTTATTTTAGTTTTACTAATTGTGTTGAATCTTGAATATGTATGTAAATAATTTCAAGACAAATTTTATAATCACACAAGCTTCTGCCCGCAACTTCGTCCGCGTGGAGTTCGGTTATAGCGTTCCCGCGGGAATTGAGCGTTAAACTAGGTATAACAAATTATATACGAAAACCTTCCTCTTGAATCACTCTATATTAAAAAAAAAACGGCCAAGTGCGTGTCGGGCCACGCGCAAATTATAGGGTTCCGAAGTTGAGGATGCCCACAGTACCTTTCTAAGACTTATTAGCATCTAGCTAGCCTGTGGTATGACGTGCCCGCCCGACGCCCCTGCCGCTCGAGAAAAATCATCATTATAAGTTGGTCGACTATTACTCGTAAGTTTGTACAGCCTACTTAGCTCTGATAGTTTTTCTTTCAACTACGTTATATATGCCACAACCGTGATTTTTTTCAGCCATCCAAATACCACCATTTAGCTGGCAGGGGGGGGACACGTGACTCTAACAAAAAATATCACTTTAAAGCTTAATATTTCACAAACGCATCACTTAATCAAAAAATGGTTTTAACAAACCCACAATATTTTTTTAAGACCTATTCAACGATATGCCGCAATATGGGACGCAAGAAAAAAAAATTACATCCCCACTTTACGAGTAGGGGAGGTACCCTATAAAAAAATATATTTCAAAATTTTATTGTACCACTTTGTCAGCGTAACTAATATGCATATTCATGCCAAATTACAGCTCTCTAAACCTAAGCATCTCCGAGCAATAGTGCGGACAGACGGACGGACATGGCGAAACTATAAGGGTTCCTTGTGGACTTCGGAACCCTAAAAAACCGCATCAAAATCCGTTGCGGAGTTTTAAAGATCTAAGCATATACAGGGACAGACAGACAGCGAAGCGACTTTGTTTTATACTATGTAGAGATTAAAAATTGTGCTGTTTATTTAAGAACAGTTCCTGGGCGACTGAGGTTTGCTCGGGTGAAAGAAGCTAAAAATGATTTATCCCAGCTATGAGACTTACTAATACATAACACATATGTATGTATAATTATAGGATAATAGACAGGCACTGCAGCACTTAGTTATGAGGTTATATTATAATAGTAGTTTATGTCACTGCTGCATAATAAAGTCCCTTAAAACACGAGTGGGATAATATCGCACGAGTGTTTTAAGGCTTAATTATGTAATACACAACTTTATCTACACTCATTTTATAAAATCATAGAAGATTTATGATATGAGGTTTGCGTACGTAATATGCAAAGAAATAGGTAAGTAGGTATTACTATTTCGAAAGGAAACACATATGCACAAAGCCAGCAAGTAAACTCTGGGTAATTGCCATTTGTTTTGCATGTCGGGTTACTATAAGCTTCTCCGTTTCAGCTAGGGCAAAAATCTCCTCCTCCGCTGATCTTTAATCTTTCTCAACCGATTCTCGTAAAGTTTTGTGAGCAGGTTTCAAACTTACATACCTACTAATATTTTGTTTCTTATTCACCTTTTTTTTTCAAAATTTGGTGTACAAAATGTAAACAGTCGTAGGCACATAACATAACCACTAGTATACTTTACTAGTTTTTAATAATAGTAGATAATTTGTCTAGTTCAATTTAGTAAAGAACAAAAGTGGCTTTTTATTCACCAGGCAAATCAAGTGGCATACACAATTTACCTGCAGCTGCATTACCACTCGTATTGAAAAACTACCGGTCGTAATCCGCATCGCAAACGGATCGCCTAATTGCGATGCGCTGCTGGTTCCCATTCCGCTGCTGTGCTGCTCGTCGTCGCCGGACCAAAAGGGTTCACCCAGAGGTCAAAACGATGTTACGTATCCATTAGAGGCGGTTGGAAGCTATAACTCAATATTCCATTTACTTCAGAGCCGACTGTCTGTACGTAACCCACTTATGTATCATTGGGGCCTAAAATTGGGCCTTTTAACGCCAACTTTAAAAGAGTTTTGATTTTTCCGAATTATTTTTAAATCTATGTCATGAAAACTGACGCTGAAATCACCACACCACCGAAATAACATACAAACTTTTAATACAGGATACAAGTAACGGCACTTTCACAATTAAGACGAATCTGACACCTCACAAGTTAATCATCAAGTTGTTTAGGCTACAGAGCGTGCCATAAAGAAATATACACAGATATAGACTCGAAAAACATAAATATCCTCGTTTTTAGCCCCCGACAATGTGTGTCTGTCTGTATCTCCGCAAAGAGTGAACCGATTTTGATTTAATTTTGTCGTTTGAAAAATAAATAAATAAAAATACTGCGAAATGTATTACAACTATGTATTTAGTGTTGTGACTTACCTAATATAACATATACTAATTTAAACATATTTGTTTCATCTTAATATAGGCTTGTTAACCACTTGACATATACGCAAAAATAATTGTAACGATTAATAGTCATCATCATCATCATCATCATCATCATCATCATTTCAGCCGATAGACGTCCACAGCTGGACATAGGCCTACCCCAAGGCCCGCCACTCAGACCGGTCCTGTGCTACTCACATCCACCGCGTTCCCGCGACCTTTACAAGGTCGTCACTCCATTTTGTTGGAGACAGCTCGTCTACCGGTTCGCGGACGCCACTCCAGGACTTTCTTGCCCCATCGGCCATCAGTCCTGCGAGCAATGTGCTCCGACGATTAATATTACTTAATTGATACATATTAATTACCTACCACTAAATTTCTCAATATCTGATTTCTTGACGAAATTTTACGAAGCATAAATTATCATGTTTTTTTTTTACTACTACTTCTTTTATACGACATATCGTCCTCTCGTCAAGTATAAATAATATCTACAAGTATATTTACGGATATTTATAATTGCTTAACGCTTTCATGTCGTTTGCTTTGATCAACGAACTGATTGATTATGTTCGAATCATAATTTGTAGCATACTTGAGTGAACGAGATTTGCTCGGTTGAAAAAGAGTCAAAATATTTTTTTCCCAGGAAGTCGTCCCACCTAGATCGTAACTTAGCTAGATCGATTTTTTTGCCCAAGTAAACTCCTATACTTATTCCACTTCCAAATCGTTAGGGCCGTTTTTGAGATCGCTTTTATAAATAAACTAGCTTTTCCTCGCAACTTCGTATGCGCAGAAATATTAAAATGAAAAATCCCGTTTTTTCCGTTCCCGTGGGAATTTCGGGAAACCCTCTCTTAGTGCTCCTCTACGTTCCTTAAGGAACCTGCATGCCAAATTTCAACTCTCTACGACCAGTAGTTTCGGCTCTGCGTTGCTCGATCAGTCAGTCAGTCAGTCAGTCAGTCAGCCAGTTTCTTATTTTATATATATAGATACTCGTAGGTATAGGCAGATGGCTCGCATAAAATGAGTTTTCCCAGTTATGAGCCCTAGCTAGATATATTTGTTGCCCCCGAAAACCCTTAAGTATAGGTATGTAAATAAGTGTTGGTAAGAACCAATAAATAAGGCGAACTTAATTCACTAAAGGCATTATCTACCAAGCCATATAAAAAACCACTTCTCTACCAGTTCTTTCCGCTGATATGAGGGTGATCATGACGAAAATAAGATGAATGAGAAGTAATTTAAATCGTCATACATTAAGTAACGTTTTAAAGCGCCTACTTGTACTAAGTCCAATTAAATAAATCAGATATCGTCTGAACACTTTACAAATAAATATAAAATTATGCCCGCGAACTTCTTCCCCGTAGACTTGGAATTTGCGTACTCGATGATACTGTACATATAAACATTTATAGTTATAGAAGTATTGAAAAATTGGTTCGACCTGTGGAAAACCCGTTCCCGTGGAAATATCGGGATAAAAAGTATCCTATGTTATTGCCCGGGTCTCAAACTATCTCCATACCAAATTTCATCCAAATCGGTCCACTCGTTGCGACGTGAAGCAAGGACAAACAAACTTTGACATTTATAATATTAGTATAGTATAGTATGGATACAGTACTGCTATTCACAGTGACTATTCGAAATAACATACAAAGGTTACCTAAATACAATTAGTAAGGAAATCT
This sequence comes from Aethes cnicana, assembly GCA_963971205.1. NCBI lineage: Eukaryota > Metazoa > Arthropoda > Insecta > Lepidoptera > Tortricidae > Aethes > Aethes cnicana. The sequence goes on along the minus strand of OZ020280.1, from coordinate 5,920,046 downwards.
GTGACGTGACTAGACCCTGCCCTTAGGCTACAAAAGGGTCGCCAAAGGCTCTCCAACAACAGAGTCCAGGGTAAAAGGTTAATAAGCGGAAATGATTCTCGAAGTAAGCGGCTGGGCGCGTCATTGTGTCCCTCGGGTCTTAATCGACATTTACGGCCGCGTTGGCGGTTGGAAAAAATTACAACATCCTGTTTGCTTATTGTGTCATCAACTTTGATAAGATAACGTCACCACAACAGCCTATTTAAATTCCCACTGCTGAGGCCTCCGTTACTGTGAATTGATTACATCTATTCTAGTTTTAATTAATGACGGCTATAATACATGAGAGAAGATGATGATATCCGTAGCAAAACATTACTAAGGTCACCGATATAGCTCAAAAATTGAAGTACGAAACTGAAGTAGCAGTCGGCGGGCACATTTTTTGCAGAACTGACGCCCGATGGGGCCAGAAAGCACACAATGGCGTGAAGATGAGCTATCGGTCTGTAGGCCTCCAACAAGATGGAGCGACGGTGAAGACATGTCGAACCAAAATACGCTTCAGCCGTTTCCGAACATTACAGTTGCAAGTCATTTTCGTTTGAGTAGGTACAAATATATTTTTGGAAAAATTATACAAATATGCTCGTTTGTAGGATAACAAATCGTGTTGTTAATTTGTTGTATCACAATAGACTAGTACTTATGAAATATGTATAGTATTTGCTTTGTTATTATAAACATGATTAATAACTAAAGTTAACGGGTTATCTCGGTTATCACAAATATTAATTACCTAACTTGTGCAAATAAAGTAATATTCCATTCGCGAGTTTCGCAATCATATCAAGCATGTGTATTCGTTTCATTTCTTTAACCCTATGAGTTTTCAGACATCACGGAAATATTTAATTTAAGTATTTAAATACTACAACTTTAAGAATTGAATAACAGAGTGGTGAGAATGAGGGTAAGCCTATAGCCAGAAGTAGAAAAATAATAGTAATATTTTTATACAAGTAAGTAGTTAAAACACTTACAAGAATTTAATGGGCGATATTTAATGGAGGTTCGCGTCTAATTTGCAAGTAAAAGTTGGCAATCTGATCTTGACGTGACACGCCAAAACACGTTGAAGTTTCCACGGAACTTTACGTCGGATGGCATAATGAAAAACGCCCTTTCAAAACAGTTTGACTAAAAAAATATAAAATAGGAATACTAGGAATAGGAATTTAAATAAGGTATGATCATCATCATCATCATCATTTCAGCCGATAGACGTCCACTGCTGGACATAGGCCTCCCCCAAGGCGCGCCACTCAGACCGGTCCTGTGCCACTCGCATCCACCGCGTTCCCGCGACCTTTACAAGGTCGTCACTCCATCTTGTTGGAGGCCTACCGACAGCTCGTCTACCGGTTCGCGGACGCCACTCCAGGACTTTCTTGCCCCATCGGCCATCAGTCCTGCGAGCAATGTGCCCCGCCCACTGCCACTTAAGGTTCGCAATTCTTTGGCAAGGTATGATAGCCTATACTTAAATGTTTATAATCCATATTAATATTATAAATGCGAAAGTAACTCTGTCTGTCTGTCTGTTACCTCTTCACGCTTCAACCGCTTCTTCACGCTTCAACCGCTGGATTTGGATATTAATTTGGTATGGATATAGTTGGAGTCTAGGGAAAGGACATAGGCTACTTTTCATCCCGGAAAAGCGCATAGTTCCCGTGGGAGCGCGATAACCGAATTCCACGCGGGCGAAGTCGCGGGCAGAAGCTAGTTGATTATAATTTTAAAAAACAATCCCATTGATGATAAAAAAAATGATTAACTTGGCAAAGGGTGCTAATATCCCTTCAGCGAATGACAGATTATTTTCTGGTAGATATATGTATATCCGCTTCAATAGACACTATTAGTAAATAACAATCAAATAATTAAAATAAAAATAACAGTGAATTCTAGACAAACGATTGTTACAGAGTAGGTACTTTTCATGGTATGGATTTATTAATTAATTACGCCTGAATGATGATGATATGGATGACGATGACTCCCGAAGTCCAATACTGAAATGCTGTATTATAGTAATTATTTAGTTGTAATATGAGGGAGATTAGTGTTCAAAATTATTAGCTGGGGATAGTTGTATTTAAACTGTCACAACGTCATTAGTCAGTTCCAAGAACACGAGTATTAATTAACGCTCTCGTGTGCTTTATAATCTGAGAGCCTCATACGAATATTGGTATGGCCAGTTCCATTTTCTCGAATATTGTGTGTGTATTTTTGGACCTCCCGTACTCCTCTTTGGAACTACGGTGAATGCAATCTGCAAAGCGGTCAGCGGACTTTGCACTTCAGTGAGCTTAGACTGTAATCCGCTGGAAGCTAACGTGAAACGTCATACTCCGATGACAAGGGTCCCCATTAAAACTTCCCATATCTAAGTTACATATCTCGTAATCGAAACTGTTTTGTAAATACAAGTAAACTTTTATTCAATAAATAGGGACCGAATTTGTTCAACTTTTGGGCAACCCATGCAAGTTTGCGAGTGAATAATTTCCTAGTGAATGTAAAGTCGCTGCGCCAGTCTGCTACTGTATTGAGATCGACAGATCGTTGATTTTGATTTCGTATAAGTCAATGTGAAGAAAATGTACCAGAGCTTATAAAAACAATCAAAATAACAAGGAATACGGGATGACCGGTCTTCTAATTTGACGATATCAAGGTAAGCTAAATGATTAGCTAGCTTTACACCGTAGTTTTAATCTTCGTAGAATCACTGAGAGATTTCACCATCGGTGTGTTCTTTGTAACGTTTATTTAAGATCAAGTCGGACTGTGCGCACAGCTGATGCCGCGGCGGAGTTTGCTGCGGTAAAAAAACGGGAAAAGTATTCTACATTGAGCAGTAACTATTTTTTTGTACCACTCGCGTTTGAGGCTACTGGGTGCTGGGGGTCGGAGGCTATTGCCTTCGTTCGGGAAGTGGGACGTCGTATTAGGGAGAGGGGGTCTGACGCCCGCGCAGGTACGTACCTGGTGCAAAGGTTATCCATCGCCATTCAACGTGGTAACGCGGCCAGTGTGATGGGTACTTTCGCTCCAGGGACAACTCGAGGGGGGCTCTTTGATTAGGCTTAAGCTAATATTTATTTTTATTTTGTTTACTGTTGTATCTTTTTTTTCCTAAATAAAATTTGAATTATTCAATTATTTAAGATTTAGGATCATCTTCCTCTTGCTTGTCCAGCCCTTTATGTACTTACAAGATTGAGTACACCACCTATTAATCTGTTCAATGAACGCTCCAACCTAAGATATAATTACAAGCGTTTCATACGTTGGCCATTTGTATAGGTCGTGTGAGGATAAATCAGAAATAGGATCCATGCAGCTAATTAGGCGGTGATAGAATATGAAATAGTGTAGAAATAGGGTCACTGATATAAACCGAAAAATGCAGTAGGCGAGGTGCAATGCTGGCAGAAGTCACCGATCTGGCAAGAAAGTTCTAGAATAGCGTTTGTGTGCGTTAACTGCGAATTTAGACGACAGTTTTAAATTTAGACAAAGGAAGTTTTTCAATTTAAAAAAAACTAGCTTTTACCCGCGACATCGTCTGCGAAGACTTTCGTACTTAACTTGCCCTCTAAATTAGACCAAAATGTGTACCTACACGCTGTCATCCTTTCCAAAGTTAGTGCATTAAAAGCTAAAAACCGGCCAAGTGCGTGTCGGGCCACGCGCAAAGTATAGGGTTCCGAAGTTGATGATGCCCACAGCACCTTTCTAAGACTTATTAGTATCTAGCTATCCTGTGGTATGACGTGCCCGCCCGACGCCCCTGCCGCTCGAGAAAAATCATTGGTTTTTTTATCATTTCATAAGTTGGTCGACTATGACTCGTAAGTTTGTACAGCCTACTTAGCTGTGATAGTTTTCCTTTCAACTACGTTATATATGCCACAACCGTGATTTTTTCAGGTATCCAAATACCACCATTTAGCTGGCAAGGGGGGGGGGGAACACGTGACTCTAACAAAAAATAGCACTTTAAAGCTTAATATTTCACAAACGCATCACTTAATCAAAAAAAATAATTTAAAGCTTAACAAGCAACATCCCCACTTTACGAGCAGGCGAGGTACCCTATAAAAAAATAATATATTATAACAACAACAACAATACTCTTTTTATGAACACCATATATACAAAACACAGAAAACACACAAGGAATACGCAGCTACTATTAGCTACCTATGTAAACAACAGGCGGACTTATCGCTAAGCAGCGATCTCTTCCAGTCAACCTTGAAAGTGGAGAATGCGAAAAGAAAACAATGATGGGCGGTGTAAAAATAAGAAAACAAAACATACATAATAATGAATACATGATATACACAAATAAATATACACAATACAAATATTTAAAAATATATACATATAAAGGTACATATATAATAAAGCCAGCCAAAAATGAAAAATTTTAAAAACAGGTGGAAAGGAATAAAAGTTACTGAAGTGATAGGTAATGACTTCTAAGCTGATTCTTGAAAATAGGTAGTGATTTTGCTTGCCTAATCTCGGTTGGTAAGCCGTTCCACAACCGAGTAGCTCGGAAAGTAAAGGAATTTTCGTACATATTAGAAGAAGCAGATGGTACAGCGAGAAGACAGTTTTGAGAACAGCGAAGAGAAGTTACGTAACTAAATCGTTCCTTGAGATAGAGGGGAGCTGCAGGATTAAAAAGAATAGAATAAAGAAGAGTGAGAATATGCTGGTTACGTCGAAAACGGATAGGAAGCCATTTGAGCTGAGATCTGAAGGAGGAAACATGATCATATTTGCGTAACCCAAATATGAACCTAATACATAAATTTTTCATTATACCACTTTGTCAGCGTAACTAATATATATATTCATGCCAAATAAAAGCTTTCTAGAACCAAGCATCTCCGAGCAATAGTGCGGACAGACGGACGGACGGACGGACGGACGGACGGACGGACGGACATGGCGAAACTATAAGGGTTCCTAGTGGACTTCGGAACCCTAAAAAAGCGTAGGTAAAGGTCTAATAGTCACTCGGGTCGAGAGATCGACTCAGACGGCGACCCCGTGGCGCCATCTATACTGCCAAATCAAGATAAAATAGAAAATAATTGCTTATAAAAATACTAAGCATCACAATAAAAAATAGCCTATGTTTTAATCCAGGTTACGAAGTATCTTTTTTCCACATGAAAATCTGCTACGCCTTTTTAGCGTGATTGAGTAATAAACACACAAACTTTCAGCCTTATAATATTATTATGATATTAAGTTAGGATTATGATTTTAAAAAATCCATTCATATATATTGTTGAATGCGAAATTATGTTAGTGTAGAAAATATCACGCATGTCCCCTATGTAGAGGTATTTTTCTTGAAGAAAAAATCTTTATAAAATGTTCTTTTTAATAGACACCGCTTGCGATATTATAATTATGATGTGCTTTTCCTATTCACGGAGTAAAAAAAAAAAACAATGAGTGCAAGTGAAGTTAAAACAATAGGCGGCTCGCAGGTTTATTGTTGGCAATACAATGCTCTATTGAAGTCAAACCGTTCGCAGGGAAAAGCTTGTATTGTAGGTGCGGCCAATGCCAGTGATATTGCATGCAAAATGTTCAAAGTCAATATAGGCTTTTTTAAGACTTTTAGGCATTGACCTATAAAATAAGTAACATATGGACGAACAGTGCCTAACAGAATATGTCAAAATGTATGGAGCAAACTGACATTAGAAAATACGTTCCAATAACGCCTCATTATAACGAAGGCCAAACGGGTGCCCTAGCTGTTCGGGCACCCGTTTTGACGGGGCCATTTTTCTCCGGCTGATTATGAATCCTCACTTATAATAGATCAATGCTTTTAGGTAAGTATATTGTTCTATCTTTGCTCATTACCTCAAGCCTCAATAATAAGGTCTTATTATTACGCACGCTGAAAATCAAAAACTGGCCAAGTGCGAGTCTGACTCGCGCACGAAGGGTTCCGTACTGTTATCTAAAAAAACGGCAAAAAATCATGTCTGTTGTATGAAAGCCCCCTTAAATATTTATTTTATTCTGCTTTTTATTATTTCTTGTTATAGCGGCAACAGAGCTACATCTACTACTACTACTACAGCCTATGTGCGTCCCACTGCTGGGCACAGGCCTCCTCTCATCACGAGAGGGTTTGGGCTATAGTTCTCACGCGAGCCCAGTGCGGATTGGGGACTTCACACACATCTTTGAATTACTTCGCAGATATTGCGTGCAGGTTTCCTCGCGATGTTTTCCTTCACTGAAAAGCTCAGTGGTAAATTCAAATTGAATTTCGTAAATAAGTAAACTTAGAGGTGCGAGCCAGAATCGAACCCCCGACCCTCGGCATGAGAGGCGGTAGGTAGAACGACAAGGCGACCACGGCTTCCCTACATCATCAGTGAAAATTTCAACTGACTAACTATCACGTTCATGAAACAGATGGACAGACAGACGGATGGACGGACGGCGTCTTAGTCATAGGGTACGGAACCCTAAAAAGGCATACTTGGAAGAATGTTTAATAGCAAACAATAACCTCGTAAGAATAATTTAACTCGAACACGTGATCTTAAAAAAATAATTGTAATAATAACAAAAACACACTAACAATAAGATGAATAAAGTTATGTACAAAACATTTTCAGCCTGGGGGTAGTTTTACTAGGTATGATCCAGCCTGACCCTTTACCGTTTTCAAACGCTTCGAGCTCTTTGCGGCTAAACAGGCTGGCGCGTCAAAGAGTGCTCCACAATAAATTAAGATTGAGTAAGGTATTATTTTCAGAAGTGGAAAAACCGTTCACTGGCAACTCTAGCATATTTTTTTACTACGTCTTTCAGTAGATATATTTTTACTGTGTTGAACAGTAAGTAATTTTTTACCCGAATGTCAAGGAGGGAAATATTTTTCGTGCATATCTGTCTATGTTTCGTAATTTTCAAATGGCCGAACCGATTTTCATGATTGAGGTATCATTAAAATCGTTTCGTCATCCCAAGTGTTGTTAGAGGGGTCAGATGAAAACACAAAATGGCGGCTGGACGGTGGAGTCACCTAAAGTGGAAAACGAAAAAAAAGTTTGTTGCGTTATACAATATGGGTAGGTATCAACATGAAGAACTTGTCAAGAGGATTGCGAAGAAGTTAAAATTGTTATCATAATTGTCAAAATGAAGAGCATGGGGCCCTTTACCTTTTCCTAAGAGAAAATGCTTGGATGATAGAAACCGTAACAAAAAGACATATGCCGTCGAAGACTTTTCTGCGCAGCTTTCTACAATTCTTTCATAAAGTCGCTTTCTCTGTCCCTATATCCCTATGTATGCTTAAATCTTTAAAACTACGCAACGGATTTTGATGCGGTTTTATTTTTAATAGATAGAGTGTTTCAAGAGGAAGGTTTTCGTATATAATTTGTTATAGTTTAACGCTCAATTCCCGCGGGAACGCTATAACCGAATTCCACGCGGACGAAGTCGCGGGCAGAAGCTAGTTGTTAATAATTTCAGGCATATTTTTCATAATTTCAACTTAGGTTTCCGACATTCGGGTTTTATAGTTTTATAATATTTTACTTGTTTTTATATGGGCCGCAGCGGTCGCTTGCCACTAGGTAGTCTGTACGTGTGCTCGTTTGCCCACCAATAAGATGAAAAAAAAAAACACCACCCTTCAAATATTCAATCTACCATTTATATTTATACCTATGTTTGATTTACAATGAAAGGCTACATGGAGTGGTCCACAGTTGGACTAGGTACTTTAGGCTACTAGTTTATGTAAAATTTTGTTCACGTCATCTCGCCGTCTCCTTTTATGAAGGTCGAGATTCTGAAATATTCAATCGTAAATCTGAAAGTTAATTTTAATATGTAAACGCCACTATTAACATAATGGTCTGGGGGGAGAAAATTAAATTTTTGTTATGAGTTTTAATACCGCGTTACGGCTAAGATGTTTATCTGAAGAGCGGGAGAACCTCAATAACTCACGCTTATGTGAGGATGAATGGCCAATTTGTGGAGAACGAATTGCCGTGATCAGAAGATAACTCCCTGCAGTTCAAAATAAGGCAACTACCCCCTAGCTAATGGGGTACTAAAATTTGCAAACTCATTTATTGAGGCGGAACATTTATACCAATGAAATCACGCAACGAGATGCCTGTCTGTGGAGTGTGGTGATTCATTTATTTTACTTTAACTACACTCAACAGAAATGAAAACGGGTCACTTTGTATAGGACTTTCCAAAACTGCAGATTCACACTGAAGACATAACATCGTGACTAAGAATTAGTACGTACCTGGCCTGGGTGACCGATTTTTGCTTGGGTGAAAATAGCTAAAAATGAGTTTTCCATGAAACGTACCCTGTCCACGACAACAGGCTAGTAAAGCACTCTTTTGCCCTTTTTCAGCAGATGAAAAGAACAGAAAGGGGCAGTGGCTTACCGCTACATCGTTTTTTCGCATCCGTAAACCCTTATACTTATTGCAAATTTCGTCCAAATCGTTAAAGCCATTTCTCAGGTTTTGTTTAAATAAAAGATAAGATAAGAGAGATAAGATAAGATAAGAGAGATAGGATAAGATTTGTTGTTTTTTGTTGAAAACGTCTGATAAATAGTAGGTACTATACCTATAGTAAAGGAGGAACAAATACAAGAAAGGTTAAGTCAAAGTGTTACAAGATCACTGACATGATCGGCCTTACAAAATGCCTTCTGACAGATGACATTCACAGAGGCAAGGGATTCGGACTCGTTTCTTTAATACCTATCTATCTTGTAAACGATTCTGTCACAATAATTGAAATTATTCCGACACTTTTTGTTACGAAATGTGTATATACAGTGCGTCATTTCGCAGAAGGTTTGAATCTGAAAATAGAGAGAATGAAACTGAAATTCAGGCTTCATTTACAAGAAAAAAATTCGCTTGACTTCGTCCATATGGAAATTTCAGTTGACATGTTACTTTTTCCTGGAGAAATATAAACGAGGTATCAATGTTTCCTGTTAAGGTTTTCACATTAGAAAATTCGGTCTATAAATGTTGTCTTTCCTTCGAATGGAATGTTGAGAACGTCGTCGTCTACAATTTAACATTTTCCTGCATATTATGCTCGCGTAACTTAATCCTGTACATACATACAATCCTATATGTATCAATTCTTGTATGTAACAAGCCTGTTGAGATTTAGTCGCTACTAGGCTTGTGTAGTTCATGAACTAAGAACTAAATTGAATAAGTTCGTCTCACTGAACTAGAATGAACTATTCCCATCTCCTTCCTGCTCTTAGTTCATGTAGCACACTATCTCGATTGCGCGAAATCGAACCGAAGCATTCCGAATAGCTCCGATTGAACGAACCGCCAAGCGCCAGCCGATTCAAAACTCACTGAGCGCTGAACTATAATGAATGATTGTACTGAAAATCGTAATCGGTTCAGTTCGTTCCAAATGTCGGAGCGGCGGAGCGGGCGGATGTATAGAGCCATAGATTCTATTATCTGTCTCTGCTGTGCTAGTGAACTAAACGAACTAAAAGATCGAACTAGGTCATTTGCACGATTGTACTAGATGGGAGCGATCCGCCAGGTGAACGAGCACGCACAACTCTAGTCGCTACTGAGCGTGAGCACAGCACCGGCTTCCCGCGCTCGCTCCATCTTTTTGGAGGCCTACCGACAGTTCGTCTCCCGGTTCGCGGACCGGTCAGAGTGGCGAGCCTTGGGGGAGGCCTATCTCTAGCAGTGGACAACGTGAGCTGTACGCAACAGATGAGTACAGCACGCGGTTTGCGCGTCGTCTACAGTTGCTTCTGAAACTATACTTAAGTACTAAAGATCCAGCGTCAGAATCAGAATCTTCAATCGAATTTTTTTTTAAGTTACATTTAGAATTATTTCGGTCGATTCATGTTCCATCTCGAGTCTACCAAATGTGGCTACCCACATTGCATTGTGGAAAATTTTGGAACGAGAAATTTCCCGTTGCGATTTTATAATGCGATTGAAACTTCGACATCCCGAGCTCAGTACAAGCTTCAGCGACGGAGATGTATGACTCGGATTGACCTCAATCGATTTTACTAAGCCGCACTACATGTAAGATTGATGTTTCATATTTCACTTTTCAGCACTTCAACACTGTGGGATTCTTGGCTTTTCGTCGAGCAACTTGCATAATCATAGGCAATCGGTATTTTCACGTCGTTGTTCGTTCACACCAAATATTTAGCTTTAGCACCTTCCGTTGAGGTGCTTTGCCTTCAATGATAATATTTTATGCAATTCAGTCTACATACTTACATATTTGTGTGAAACAGTAGTTAGTATCTATTTTTCGTATTCATACATCCTCCATAAAATACATTGAAGCGAAGAAAGGGAACATAAATACCTATCTGATTACTATCTTATTTTCAAGACGTTAAAGTGCATGTTCACATATCATGCTACGATATATCTGATGGTGACTATCTGTGGCCCAGTATGGGATTCAGGTATCGCTCACATCATCAAAACCCTTTAAAAAAAACCTAAAAAACATGCTTACAATTGATAACTGATACTGCAGTTGTTTAAATATTCGTCACAACGTTTTGCTTGACCTATGTTATATACATATAAAGCAAATTGTGTACTTGTATTTTTTTTTCACTTTGATGAATTATTTATGAGTATTGAAACCAAAAATGCTGGATACCATTCTAAAAAGATCTGTTTAATTCTTCTTAGATCTTCATGTCGCCACAGTTAATAAATAATTAAATAATAAATTACTTATATAGAGAAATAGATAACTATATATATAAATACGAAACATCCATGACTCTGGTACAAACATTCGTGCTCATCACACAAAGTTTGCCCCTTGCAGGATTCGAACCCGCGACCGTCGGAACAGTGGGCAGGATCACTACCAACTGAACCAAAGCTGTCGTCAAATGGCCTTAAAATTTGGAATAAAGCAAATTCAAACAAGTAATAAGACTTCAGATTATGTGTGGGCAGTAATAACGCCAAAATCTACTTAACCATTTTGTGTTTAACAGTATTTTCCTCTCATTATGAAACGCTTTGGTCTGGCAACACATGGGGCCTATCTTACGTCTGGCAATTTATTGCCTCTGTAATTGGGTTGATATCGACGGCGGTTACAATTTAAATTCGACCATCGACGCCCATTTAATAGTGATCTATCTTTTTAGTAAAACAATGAATAAATAATCAGCAAAAATAAAAACAAGTTTTTTTTTTCGACATTATGATTTGTTTAATTAAGCTCTAGGTATTCTATGGCTGTCGCTCCTCCAAAAAGATAGAGATATTACCTGGTGGAATCTAAAGAATCAACCAGGGAAGCGAGTAGAACAGGACCGTTCTGTGTGGCGAGCTTTGGGGGATCCCTATCTCCAGCAGTGAGTGTTGCTGAAATGACGATGACGATTTCATTGTTAATATTTTTTTAATAGTATTCAATACAATCCATAAAATGTTCAAGCTTGTTGCGAATTAACAAGAAAAAATCCCCTCAAATTTTCCACAAATAAAAAGCGCTATGTAATTTTCTAAAAAATGAATGCTCTCGGACGGTTCATTAAGAAAATGGTATCATCAGCTTGTATAATATTTTAATTACGATCCCGTTTTTCTGCTACAGCGCTTTGCCTTTACAATTTTGAAATTTTCCCGCATGGTCTCTTTAATTTATCCGATTACCATTTGGAATTGCGTGGACACCCGATAGTTGGCTTGGTACTGTGGAGACTGGCCGAGTACAATCGGTTAGTTGACACATTCTCTTCCAAAAATAGGTAGTTTTAAGCGTAGTGTGTTTTGTTTAATATTTTTAGTCTTTTTATGATCATTGTAATGTGCGCATCTCTCAAAATATAATATCAATTCAACTTAAAATCTATTATTTATTAGTTAGGCAGTATTAGGGCAGTAATAGGGCCAGTCTTCAAGATTTAGATATTTTAATGAGCTAGGCATCGTCTTCGTGTCTTCGGATTCCACCGCTGATCTCCGTGTCTGCAGCATCTACCTGAGCTAACATCAACCCCCCGCTACAGTACCTACTTTTCGCAGAGATCTAGCAAGATGGGCTGCGGGTACTTGAGCAGGGCACGGTCGAGGGTGGGAAGCATGTGGTGCTGGGCGTGGTCCCCAAACATCGTCACCACCGCGAACACGTTGCTGTTTGTCTCTTCGATCCAGAAGAGCCCTCACTTGATGTATGCCCCAGTCAGGACTCTCACTCCTAGAATTGATTGCCCAACAAATCACTAAATTATTCAACCCGACAGCGCAACCAACGTTCAAACAAATAGCTTGTCCTTGTCTCGATGCGGCAACTTGTTTACCAATTAACTTACGAAATTCTTTTGAAGCGTTTTATACTAATGATTAATTTTTATTGAGGGATCTGAGGGAAATCTTTTTCATTTTCCGTGCGACTCGTTTCTAAGTCAAGTCGTTATTAAAGAGTCTTTTTATGTACTGTCCGCCGAGCCGTAGCGTACGTGGCGTTAACAATTAGAAGACGTCCTTTTATAACAGAGCCGACGTATTTTACGCGTCGCTGGACGCGAGATCAAAGAGACTGTGGGTTGCAATTTTTTTACAATTTTTGTACAAACCTAGTTTGATCGCCGTCTTTGATCGCGTCCGGGTGATGATGGGCCGCGTTCACGCCGATACTGTTGAAAATGAAGCTGCCGCCGGTGCAGTTTATCCATAACTACGTGTAGACAACGTGCAAGACCTAGGAACCGCTCACTGCCCACATCCATAAAGGCAGGAGCAGCCCATTGGCATCGTGCCAACAGCAATGCTGCCTGAAAAATCCTTCACGAACAAACACAGAAATAAATCTGAAATCAAAACATCGTTTGCGTTACCAGCCTCTGTGCTCGGTGAAACGCAAGGGAATTATTTTAATCTTGAGCTAACAGTTTGGTAAAAATTTCCTTTGGTCATGTAAATGTAAGAACCGGGACTTCCTTCCGATACCAAAATCGACAACCGTTTTATCGATACTTACTTTGAGTGAGATTTCAAAGTAGATACCTACTATATAATAAGGATATTGGGTCACTTTGTATAGGATTTTCCACACAAAGTGACTCGAATTCATTGCTGTTGACAGTAGTTAAATAACTTTAAAATTCAATATAGACACAAAAACTTCAATTTGTGAACGTACCTAATACCTTTAACGCATTGTAAAATACACTCTCAACAAAATTATACTTTTATCCAAAAGCTTTTCTGTACTGCAATCGACAAATACAAATAAGTGTCTGTGTTTGATTTTGTTAATTTTCATTGTAATATATTTCTAGTGAAATCCATTTTTACCTTACAGTTATCTTAACTAAGAATAGGATAATCAATCCAAAACTAGGCGGAGGGAACAAAAGAATGCGTCCTGCCAAAATTATGAATGTTTGGGATTACTCACCTCTTGGTGAAACTGAGCACAAACACGAGGGGAAAGAAGGCCAATTCCGTGAGAAATCTGATTCTCGCGCGGAGAGGCTTATCCTTCCTCGGGTTGTAGAATAAGATTGGTTTAAGGGAGCTGATTTCAAGATCCATGAGCGTGTTTGTGTAAATATGGTGTGATATTACGTGTGACACCCGGAAGTCTCTGAAATTTTAATCCAGTTACCATTTTTTGGCAGTAATGCTACCTGCTAGCATCATCCTCATCATTATTTCAGCCAAAAGACGTCCACTGATGGACATAGGCCTCCCCCAAGGCGCGCCACTCAGACCGGTCCTGTGCCACTCGCATCCTTATTTGAAACACTCCATTTCATCGCGATGACCTGATGACAATGTATCTATCAATCATCGTAATGTGTGAAATCGTTTTTTTTTTAATATGTAAGTATGCAGATTTAACTACAGCTCTCTTACCACATTTCACACGTGTAACTTCGAATTAACGCTTCATTATTTTGTTATCCGCGTGTCTAAACCGATTAGTGTTAAAAGTTATAATTTGAATGCAACGTAACGTAAAAGGAAACTGTGTCATGCTCACGCTAATTGGCCAATTTTAAAGAGATGAAGATCTCTGTATGACATGATCATGAAAACAATCCTGTCTTTTTTTTTGCGACGGAAAATTACATTCGGGACTAGCTTCTGCCCACGACGTGGAATTCTGTTAGCCTAAGTAGCCTATGTCCTTCCCCGGGACTCCAACTATCTCCATATAAAACCCTTACCCATAAATGCATAATACCCTTTTTCCATAAATGCCTATGATTGTTAAAGCTAAGGAATGTTGCATGTTGTTGGAAATAAACGAATTTGTATTTGTATTTGTATATAAAAGTTATCTAAACAGATCCAGCGGTTTATTCGTGAAGAGGTAACAGAGAGTAGAATAAGACAAAATTACTTGCACATTTATAATATTAGAATGCATTTAGGAACATCTTGTGGTGTCGTATAACTTAAAACGTTTAGTAGGTAATTAATTGCTTTTAAGGTCTACAAAACAAAAAAATCCAAATAAATACCGGTACTTATTAATACCGTTTTTTTTGTAGACCATAATTACATTCACAGACGGACAAACTGCAGAATGTTCAGTTGTCCGTCTGTGTATGTAATTATGGCACGCAACCAGAGATAGCAATAGAGCCAGGGAAACTGTAACCGGATGCAATTATATACCAAAACATAGCGGCATATCGATCCGTCACGCAACTTGCTAAAACAGAACTAGGAAATAGCAGAGACACTAACAACCCAGTGGTTATTCTATCTGCTGTTCTAGGTATGTAGATGCTTCTTTAGGTATTTTCTTCTGTTCTTCATAAGCTGCTCTACATAATAAAACAGCCACCACAGAATGGCGAGTTGCGAGGTGTAGCTACGTCTCTAATGTAATATTTGTCAAGAAGTTTCTCGGAGGGTTTCAAGTGATACGACTCGGCTTCTGTGATATTGGTGCCCTGAAATTATGTTTATGAATTCAACTGTTGTTTTAATCCATATTAATATTATAAATGCGAAAGTTACTGTCTGTCTGTCTGTCTGTTACCTCTTCACGCTTCAACGGCTGGATCGATTGATATGAAATTTGGCATGGAGATAGTTGGGATCCCGTTCCCGGGAAAGGATATAGGCTACTTTTATCCCGGAAAAATGCATAGTTCCCTCGGGAGCGCGATAACCGAATTCCACGCGGGCGAAGTCGCGGGTAGAAAATAGTTTATTATAAAAAATAGTTTGGTACGTTACATCATATAATATTATTTATAGCTAAAATGTACTTATTACGAAGGGTGTATACATCTAATATAATTAATTCATTATTCTGAGACCACCAGCCAGCATCAGCCAGTTTCCAGTGTATTGTCACTTTGGAATTTCACATTAAATATTATAATTACGACTACTACTACAATTTTAAATTGCACGTAAGTAAGTATAAGTTTAATGACCTAATTTCGACTTTTTGATCAATTTACATTATTCGTAAATTGTGTGTAAACACGGAAATGCCAGGAAATTTTCGATTACGAAAAGTAAACTCAATGAATTGATAATTCAAATTCAACCATTTATTCAGCAAATTGGCCACATACGGGCATCAGTTTCTTTAATTTCTTTTTCACCTCACTGGCTCGACAGTGGTCGTTTTGCAGCTTGATATCCGAGCGCAAAAGTTGTTTTTATCCGCTAGCGTGGAAAGTGTTTTTGGAATTCGAACGACGCATGAGGCCATTGTCACAATAAAAAAACAACGCTACGTTCTGAAATGCAATTCGTCGTGAGAGTTTTATTAAAATAAAGGTTCAATTTACTTAATATCATCATTAATAAAATTATATTAATAATACACCGTTTCAGATGTATTTCATTATTTCACTATGTTTTATGGCAAAAATACTTAAATATATGTATATTTTAACTTTATTCAATGAATAATTGAATCTTGAAGTACGAGTAGGAGTGATTTGGAACGCAACCTCCGGAACAAAAAAACATAAAAAAAAAAAAAAAAGTTTTAGATTGCTGGTTTTGTAATTTAGAATACCTATACGGAGTAATAAAGAAAATATGAGCGATTCTAGCGATTAAGATACGAATTTAACTCCTCCAGAGTTAGCACAAACTGTACGTGGCGCCGTACTAAGTCTTCTTCCCGAGAAATCGCGCGTGAGGTGAAAAATTTTGTGTTGCGCTCAGCAGCAAAGTCGTTTGCGCTCTCGTGCCTTGAAACCCTCGTTACAGTCAGGATTCTATATTTGAACCACTCGCTTCGCTCGTGGTTCAACCCTAGAATCCTTCGTTCACTCGGGTCTCAATCACGCACTCACAGCAAACAACAACTTTGCAGCCTTGCATAACAAATAACTATTACACATCAGAAAATTAAATGCAATGGGCTATTTAATATCTAATTACATGGCTGACAACAAGACATCCAAACAAACTCAACCGAAAGCTTTTTCAAAATTTCGATTTCAATTTCACAAAATTCAAAAAATCAAAATTCAATCATTTATTCAGCAAATTGGCCACATAGGGGCACTTTTACACGTCAGAAAAGAATTTACTAGCGCTTCCTAGACCCATTGCTTGAGAAGAAGCGCCGCAACAAACTCAAGCAGAAGGCCTTTTTTCAAAATTTACACATAGTTATAACATTTACATTACATGTATAAAATATACATATAGGTACTGTAGCGGGGGGTTGATGTTAGCTCAGGTAGATGCTGCAGGCACGGAGATCAGCGGTGGAATCCGAAGACACGAAGACGATGTCTAGCTTATTAAAATATCTAATTCTTGAAGACTGGCCCTATTACTGCCCTAGTACTGCCTAATTAAGAAATAATAGATTTTAAGTTGAATTGATATTATATTTTGAGAGATGCGCACATTACAATGATCATAAAAAGACCAAAAATATTAAACAAAACACACTACGCTTAAAACTACCTATTTTTGGAAGAGAATGTGTCAACTAACCGATTGTACTCGGCCAGTCTCCACATTTCCCTCCTCCCCTTTCGAGGAACCGCCTAGCTAACGAAGGCCCTACCCTACGTCGAAATTATTCTTTTACAAAACTAAGACTGTTCCTGTGTAAGGAATAACCAACCTTTCCATCCATATTCATTATATATAATTAACACTCTTAAAAGAAAATCTGAATCAATAATGAATATTAGAAAAGGTGGATTTCGGACCAAAAACAAATTTTGACGAAAAAAAAACTGTCCGCAGACATATCTAATCGATCTATCCTAACCTGACACAATATTGTTCGAAAAGCTAAATTATGTAAACTTTGAAACTTCTCCTTGCAATAAAAAAATTACAGACTTGCGGAAGTCACATAATTTTCCTTTAAAAGGTAAGCTTTAAAGCAAACGAGCGACCGCACAAAAATATTTTAAAGATTCTCTTCTTGGCGATCCATGGGGTGCAGTCCCTTACATATGAGGGGTCGTCTGCCCGCCCATGGATATACCTCGAAGACACGGTCGTAGAGTAACTTCCACAAATCGCCACGGTGACAGCACATGAAAAAAAACAAAGGTGTGAGCATGGTCTTTAAGCAACATATTATAAATCATAGCTAGGCAGGTTCTAAAGAGAGAGAAAAATAATAATTAAAATTAATTAATATGTTTGAACACAAGGGCAGCTGATAGTTATTTAAAAAAAAAATGAAAAATAATTTAAAAGGGATCTCTATGTTTATTTATTACTGACTATGACAGAGGTATCATAAATATTATTATGAAACCGTTTATTAATAACTAATCATTGCCATTTATTTATTTAAATTCATTAGGCAATGTGCTCGATACAATAGCCTATAAAAGAAAAACACTAAGAATAGAATCACTATATCACTGAAAGAAAAAGTCATTATCCTAATAATTATAAAAGACACATATATACACATTCTACACACAGGATACGCTTTCTACATCAAGAAATTCTCACTAATCATACACTATACACTATCTACATTATCTATATACATTACATACATCAACATCTTCGCTACATATACCTAACTGCGTAACTACACTAATTCCTACATAATACCAAAACCTAAGCAAGACGTAATATTTTCGATGCAGAGAAATCATATAAATGCATATCAGCTTCGGACTCTGCAACGACATACCCAATCCACTGGTAAGCAAGGAAGCCCCCTCAAAAGCCTATGGCATAGATTGAGTTGTGGTTGGTTCTGCCATCGCGAAAACCTTACACCAGAAACACCACACAACAACTTACACCTACTTTTATCACAACCAATGAGTATCATTGCTACTTCAACTTCAATACTTCTATATACTCTAAGTACCACCTTTTAATTATTAAGTATAAAACTCCTACCAATTCAAGCACTGCATATTCAATTATCTTTAATTAATACTATAAAAACTTCCTACCTATTCATATACTTTACGTTATTATTTATTTTATAAGTATTTATTTACCTATAAACCATTTATTATCATTTGACAGATATGTCACAAAGTCATGTCAAGTATTTACTCTTCATTAAAAATCTTTTTCAATGACAACTACAAAATTCGCCATAAAGGTTTCTATTCACGAACATCCTATCACAAACTTTATTTATTTATCCTTCATTCACAATACCTACGAACTATTTGTTCTATGAATGAAAATATTAACCTACCTAAGCCATATAAATCATTAATGAGAAATATTTTGAAATATGACAAAGTCAATCATATATCAAAATAAACATTATTATAAAAGTAATTATATTCAATATAAAATAAACATTGCGAGTATAGAAAAATTTACCTGCCTTTCACGAATAAAGGAATATTGGGGAGACATTCGTAATAATAAGAAGAAAAATTATGATCACAACATAAGAGAACTTTGAAGAAGAAATCTTTCGTTCCTGTTCCCGCAGCATGAAGAATAATCCGTGATTTGCTCCAACGGATTCTTGCTCCAGAAAAGTGATCGAAGTGAATTTATTTAGAATTATAAAAAAATATTATGATATTAAATTATTCCTCGTGAATCTATCGTTATTATTTATAATGTATCAAAAGGCCAGTAAAAATATTGTTAAAAATAATTATCGCGATTCTTATGGGGCAGCCATTTTCTTTAAATAAATGTACGTGGTGCATATGACAATGGATGAAAATTTTGATTAGTACAAATAAAATCGGTACAACCGTGTTTTTCGCCATGCGGTTGTCCATTCCATCATTCCTTGAAAGCGCTTCACCATCATCTTCAAGAGCGCGACATCCAATCCATTGTCAATTGATTCTCGTTCCGCGCGTATTCTTCCTTCCATCGAGAACGGCTCCATCAAATGTAGATGTTCTCCTTTCCACCGAGCGCGCGTCCACCAAATGTGGATGTTCTCCTTTCCACCGAGCGCACCTCCACCAAATGTGGCGGGGGGTTGATGTTAGCTCAGGTAGATGCTGCAGGCACGGAGATCAGCGGTGGAATCCGAAGACACGAAGACGATGTCTAGCTTATTAAAATATCTAATTCTTGAAGACTGGCCCTATTACTGCCCTAGTACTGCCTAATTAAGAAATAATAGATTTTTAGTTGAATTGATATTATATTTTGAGAGATGCGCACATTACAATGATCATAAAAAGACCAAAAATATTAAACAAAACACACTACGCTTAAAACTACCTATTTTTGGAAGAGAATGTGTCAACTAACCGATTGTACTCGGCCAGTCTCCACAGTACGTACAATTACATTGAAGGGATGTATAGTCCCTAACTTAAACATATTTTTTTCTGGACCCTTGGAGACTATACATCTCTAAGATCTTAGATTTAAATTATGGAGATGGCCTCCATTGTCAAATAAATATAAATTCCATAGATGTCGATAGTCTCAAAATGTCAATAAATAATGAAATACATCATGTATAATGTGTATGTTGCATGTTGTTGGAAAATAAACGAATTTGTATTTTGTATTTTGTATTTGTATAAAAGAGTTCATTAGACATTCTCACAGAAATTACATTTTCAGGGTATACATTCAACTTAAATCTAAGATTTTGAAGATGTATAGTCTCCAAGAATCCAGTAAAAAATGAAAATAATAATTGTAATGGAGATGGAAATTAAACCACATAGAGCAAGCACTAACCAAAAGAACGTAAACCACATTTCACTTACCTTGGTAAGTTGTAGCCACTCTTCCTATGAAACTGGTGAAATCGTCGTGCTTGCCGTGGACTCTCCACAAGCTCTCAGCCTCATGCCTTGTCCTCCAGCCATTAAATGGGATCTCCCACTCCATTATCTCTCAATGAAGGATATTTTAATTGTGGAAAACTGACGTGCGTCTTTTTTTCCATTGCTCTTTTGTGTGCTTGCTCACTCCACTCTTCTCGTGGTGGTGACATTATGTTTTACTACTTGATTTAATGACCCTTAAAACTAAGGATAGATATCTAATGACTTGATTAATGGCCATTATTCATTGTCTTAATATTGTGACCATTGATAATGCAGTCACAGATATCGCCACTCTTTCACTTTATGGAGTAGTCGTGAAGAGCAAAGTTCAATTCGTTCTACATTTGTGATTCAAATTTGAGATTCATCTTAAATTCTGTTTTATCAAATTATTAAATTGACAATTGTAAATAAGAATACCTACTTAAAAGAAACGAGACACTTATCTAAGCAATTATTAAAAAAAAAATGACACCGAAAAATTACAGGAGGACGAGGCTGTGCTCACTTTCCCTGAATCCGATGGTGTTTCTTTTTTTAATAACAAAAATCTATTAAAGAAAAAAAACCTCTGACGTATATTGATGAACAAGCCGAAAAAATAAAAATAAACCGTTAATCGTGCTCAGAACTGATAGCCAGATACTATGGGTTAACTATTGCCAAATGGGTTTGATCCAATCAGTATAGGTTTTGGGATTATCTACAGAACCTAATTGAATAATTGGTTTTTATCACATAAAAAGCCGAAAGTCTATAAATAAACCCATAATAACTTTTAGAAACAGTTTGTAAACAAAGTCAATAGTATTTACGAATGAATAGTTATGAAATAGCTTTTGGTGATACGAAAGGTGAAGGTTTAAATGATACGGTTTTACACAACAGGCGCCATATTAATAAATAGCTAATAGGGTATTACATGCATTTGAGAAGTGGAATACTGCGAGTGAAGACGTACCAATGGCGCCAAAGGGGGCAGAGTATCTTGAAATAGCCCATAAGCGGGCTATTGAGAAAAAGACACACGTTTCTTTTCCACAACTGAAATATCCATCTTTGAGAGATGCTAGTTTAAAGGACCCGGTGCAATGGCTGACGGGAAAGGCGATGGACGACGGTGCCGAAGGTCTGTGGCGAGTTCACAATGGACTCTACGACTTGACTGATTTCATCAACAAGCATCCTGGTGGTGCGGAATGGCTGGAGCTTACTAAGGTAGGTATATGAAGTTATAGAACGATTTGAGCTGGTTGCAAGTGAAACTAAAAAATATATATTTTGAATTTCCAGGGCACTGATATAACAGAAGCCTTTGAATCTCACCATTTGAGCCAATCAGTAGATAAGATTCTCGCGAAATTTTATATAAGAGACGCGAAGACGCCTAGGAACTCGCCATTTACTTTTGAGGAGGACGGTTTTTTCAGAACAATGAAGAAAATCGTGGTTGAAGAGATGAAGAAGGTTCCAGAGGGTACTCATAAGAAATCAGATCGAATAATTGATGGATTATTTTTAACGTATTTATTATCAGCAGCCTTCTCGTGTTACACAAAAGTGCCTATACTAGTCTATGTCTCCTACATCATTGCATCCCTGTGTTTAGCCTGGACTATAATTGCTGCACACAACTATATCCACAGGAGATCAAATTGGAGAATGCATCTGTTTAGTATGGGAACTTGGTCGTATAGGTCAGTGAAATTTATTTAATCTATTTTTATAGAACTTTGCCCAGGCAATTCCACCTCAGTAGGTTAATAATAATATGTAATTACGGCATTTTTTTTTTTTTCAAATTAAATAAGTTCATTTTTTCAATTCACCACGTCGTATATATTAATGATGTGGTGTGGAAAGTGGATGAGTAAACGATCACTATATATTTTTTTTAATAATCTCGTCCATTTTTATGTTTCAGAGATTTTAGGGTGTCTCATGCTCTCTCCCATCATATGTATCCCAATACACTCATGGATTTGGAAATTAGTGCCTTTGAGCCATTGGTCTACTGGAATCCTAGGAAAGACAAGCCCTTCCTTTCGAAGCACTTTGCGCTGTTGATCGAATGCTTATATTTTCCTTTCGCGTTCTTTGTTCTATTCCTTACTCGGTAAGTACAAATTAGTTTGCACTGTCTCTTCTGTCTCTTTAGGTTTTGCAGTTAGTTGAGTATTATACGCTCCCGCGACATTGTCTGCGTTAAATAATTTTATTCACTAATCTTCACGTTTGGCTTGTCCGCTAGTGTTAGTTTGTTTCTCCAAACACACAAATATTACTTTTCCATCCTCTTTTTTACCCTCTTAGACGATGATTTCTGGGATGCTACGACCTTTCCTCTATCTCAAAATATCTCCATACCAAGTTTTTTCTTAATTGGTTTAGCGGTATAAGCGTGAAGATACAAAAGACAGACAGTGTTACTTTTGCGTTTATTTCGCCCATTTTGAGTGTATATTTTAATGGCATGCGCTGGCAAACGAGCACAGAGAACATAATATATATCATAAGATTTCGAATGCGTCAATCGACCCAGGACTAAGATTGAATGCCTGTATGATGGTAATTTCATGGGCTCTCTTATCCCCTTACCGGAATACAACAATCCATACTTAATATTATAAATGTGAAAGTGTTTGTTTATTTGTTTGTTTGTCCTTCCTTCACGTCGTAACGAGTGGACCGATTTGGATGAAATTTGGTATGGAGATAGTTTCAGACCCGGGAAATAACATAGGGTACTTTTTATCCCGATATTTCCACGGGAACGGGGTTTCCACGGGTCAAACCAATTTTTCAATACTTCTATAACTATAACTGTCTAGATATGTACAGTATCATCGGGTACGCAAATTCAAAGTATATGCGGAACGAAGTTCACAGGCATCGGCTAGTTATTAATATATTAATTAACATGAATCAGTCGGGATCAGTTTGGATCATATGTGTGCTTATTATCTCTTTATACGTTTTCAGTATCATCTCTGCGGTCTTTCGTGAAGGATATTACAAAAACCATTTCCACTTCACGGACTTGATCGGGTTGGTTGTGCCTGTCTGGATGTGGCTGGCCAGTGGTTGCACGTTCTACGAAGCATTCACCATGTGGCTCTGGATAGTGTGCTCGGCGAGCTTCGTCTTCTACACTACGGGCTCCAATGCTGCACATCACCATCCGGATATCTGGAAAGACGGTGATCAGCCGAGGTAACAGCATCCATGCAAATATTATACATAGCTTCTGTCCACGACATCGTCCGCGTGGAATTCCGTAATAGTGTTCCCGCGGGTACTATGCGTTTTTACCAATGTTATAAACTAACCTCATAACAAATTTTGTTCCAATCCGTCCAGTAGTTGTCGAGTTAAATTCGGACATACACACAAAAATACAGAATTTTTTTCTAAAAAACATTATTTTGTGTTCATTATCGTATATATAGTCCCCTCGACTTGATAATTTATTTCGTTTTCAAGGTTCAGACACGACTTCTTCTGCAGACTTAAATATTATTTGTATAGATGTGAACATTTTTTGGCCATCCTTCCTTCACGTCGAAACGACTGGATCGATTTGAATGAAATTTGGAATGGACATAGTTTGAGACCCTGGAAATAACATAGGATACTTTTTATCCCGATATTTCCATGGGTCAAACCGGTTTTTAGATACTTCTATAACTATAACCATCTATATGTATACCATCATCGGTTATCCGAATTCTAAGTCTACGCGGGACGAAGTCGCGGGCAACGGCTATTATTTTTATAAAATCCTGTACAAGTACTAATACAATAGCTGTGTAACTACGGTTGTAAATTAGCATTCTTCTTCTTTCTCGGTGCACAGTGCACCATTGACTGTAAAGAGTGATTTTTTAACAGCAGCACAGTGGTCGTGGTCAACTGCAAGCACTGTCAAGCACTGCAAATATCACTCTTCAAGTCCGCATCTCCTCTCGCCGTGTCCGTTGATTTACTTAAATTAAATTATAGATCTTAATTTCGTATGGACATAGGCTCACTGGGAACTACCCCACACATCTGTAGCAAGATATTCACCTACTATATTTTGACAATTATTTTGGATGCCGTTGAAACCCGTAGTAGCTAGAGAAACTAATGGAGAAATCGTTACTTATTTCAGTTATAGATCCGAGACACCTGACTGGGGTCTGCACGAGCTAGAAGCCGTCATGGATCGCAAAGACATCAACGGAAATCACTTTACCATAATGACGTTCTTCGGAAACCACGCGCTCCATCATCTCTTCCCAACCATAGATCACGCGGTTCTAACCTACCTATACCCAGCTTTCGTCGAACACGCCAAGAAATTCAGAGGCAACTTCAGGTTGACTAACCAATTCGATCTGTTTATAGGACAGTACAAAAGTGCACTCAAAACGGAATTCAAGTTGCTCGACGATGAATAGGCATGTTTAGTATGATTGGAACAAATCGTGTATTCAACTGCAAATGATATGGACCTTTTTCTCATCACTGCAGTTACAAAATATTTTGACAATAAGATTCAGTGTAAGTCTTGAAGCTTATGTAGAAGTTACACTTCATTATTACTACAAAAGGAAAACTTGTAAAATAAAACATTGTATTAAGATAATATTTACTCTTACGTAGGTAAATATCATAAGTTTATCATTGTTAGTTACAATTATAATTGGTTAGCCACAGCTTTGAATGCTATGAAAGTGATAAGACGGTAGATACTTATAAAACCCACGATAAACGATATTATACACATTCATATTATTTCAACAGTAAAATATACTTGGTATTGTTATTCTAAATACGCAAAATGCTTTTTTTATGTAATAAGTTCATCATCATATCGGCATCCACCCTCTGCTGAGTAAAAGCCTCTTCAGCCAGCCTCATGCACCGCTTCCCTGCCAACTTCCAGATGTCGTCCGACCAGCGAGCTGATGGTCTGCCTGCTGATCGTCAACCCAATTATGGCCACCATTCCGTGACTGCCTGCGATCACCTGGCATCATTCCGTCTTGCCAAGTGTCCCGTCCATCTCCACTTAAGTTGTGTTATTATAAAATTACTTCACTCGATTAAAAATGCACTTGGCCGGTTTTAGTAAATCCCTTGCCTTCAAATTCGCGGGTAAAATCTAGACGCATTTCTATAATTGTTTTAATAGTAGCATATACCGGAACCGACACACGTGAGCGTCAGATATATTGAATCCGGCGTGAGGGGCCGCGGTCGTGCCAGCAGCCGAGCCGGGACGATTTCTGACGATCTTTTCCGATGCCGAATCGCGACTTCCTGCTAGCAAAATGTCGGAGATCACAGATTAGTCTAAATGTAGAGACATAATACGAGTGGTAAATAAATCGAGGAGTTGGTAAGCATGGTATGCCATGCTTACCAACTTCTCGATTTCTTGACCATAGTCACGTAGTGAGGATGAATGCCATATAAACTGAATGAGTAGCAGAGTAGATATGAATCCATACATCCATACAATATTATGTGAAAGTGTCCTTGCTTCACGTCGAAACAATACGACCGATTTGGATGAAATTTGGCATGGAGATAGTTTGAGGACCTGGTAATAGCATTGGATACTTTTATCTCAATTTTTCTACGGGAACGGTTAACGGGTCAAACCAATTATTTCTTATTACAACACTTCAATGGTGAGACAGGCTTCTTTTAGTTGACATCAAAGAGATATTTTCACTTTTGGACCTTAATACAACGTAATAGGGGGAAAAAGTGTAAACATATCTTTGACGTCGACTAGGCTAAATAAAATCAGTTCACTATTTGGAGCGTTACTGATCAAAGTCGGCCCGCCGGCAGACACTTTGTTCAATCGCCACACCCATTTGATAAATCCGAAATCTGATCGGAAAGTCGAAGCCAGCAACAGTTCAGCGTGGAAGTACGAACGAGAATTTATTGTTAAGCCCATTTTTTATGAAATTAAGATTAATAAAAGAGGTCAGATAATAATGAAAGTTTGCATCAATCGTCAATTTAATCTATATAAAACTAATGTGCTTGAAACAGAACTTATAAGTGCTGTAAAAGTAAGCAATGTATTCAATGTTTGGATTGAAGTTCCTTCTAAGGCTTTCCCACAGCTCTACAATTATGGAATCTTTTGAATTGGGGTGTGATTCAGCATCTTCGTATCGCATTGGTGACACCTCTAGTGTTGCAAATGTCTATATGCGGCTTTTTGTCCGATTTTCTTTGAATAGTATTAGTAAGTAGTTATATAGCTCGGCTGCGACCGGCTCGCATTTAGTCGATTACACCGGTTAACTGAGAGAGGTTGTGTTTTGCTTCTTCCTCCCCCCCCGCACCCCGCTCTAACAGTGGCGACGGGCCGTACCCAGATTATAATATAGTTTTAATTAACGCGTGCAATAAAAGTGACCATGGCTAAAGTTTCGATCGGTTCAGTGTCCACTTTTAATCATGAAATTCAAGATTGGTCAGTGTACAAAGAACGTTTAGAACAGTGGTTCTTGGCGAACGAAATAACCGATACAGATGACAAAGCTAAGTGCAAGCGGCGAGCAACCCTACTAAGCAGTTTGTCCGAAAATTCTTATAAGCTACTAAGGGACTTAGCGTTACCTAAAAAGGTTGGAACCTTAGATTATGATGACTTGATTAAACTGCTAGATGGTCACTTAAAATCAGCGAAGTGCGGGTTCGCGGAGCGGAACAATTTTTACTCATCGACTCAAAGAACATCTGAGAGCTTGGCCGAATGGGCAGCCCGCGTTCGAGGATTGGCAGTCGACTGCGGCTTTCCTGCGGATAGCCTGAAGGACACGTTACGAGATCGCTTTGTGATCGGCATGTTAACCGGCCCAGAACGGGAAAAGCTCTTCACCATGGAAATGGATGAGTTGACATTCACCAATGCACTGGAGTTGGCGGAACGAATACGGTGCGCCCGGCTGGGCGCTATGCAAGCGGTTCCCGCGGCAGCGAGCGCGTTGCCACCAGGCGAGCTACCAGTGTACAAGATGGCGGCGACTCCGTTTGCGGCGCGACCTGGCAAGTCTGGCGGTGGCGCCGGCGGCTCGGCCAGGGAGCGGGCGCAGGTCGTCTGCGCTGCCTGCGGCTACGAGGGCCACGAGGCCGCCTCCTGCAAGTTCTCGCGTTACAAGTGCGGTAAATGCGGATTGAAGGGACACCTTCGCCGGGTGTGTCCTGGGAAAAAACTGTTGCGACAAAACTTCATAGAATGTGATGCTGAAGGTGATGTTGGCGATGATGATGGTAAGCGAACCATATTTCATATTCGTTCGAGCCGAGGTGAACCCATGCAGGTGTCCGTTCTTGTTCATGATCACGACTTGCTATTTGAAATTGACACAGGTTCGGCGGTGACTGTCATTTCTGATAAAATTTATAATATGTATTTCGCTGACATCGCCCTTAATCAAAGTCATTCAATTTTACAAAGTTATAATGGTAGCAATATAGCGACTTTGGGGACTCTCAACCTGCCTTTCACGTACAACAATCGAACAGTCACTCTTCAAGTTTATGTAGTACGTGATGGAGGGCCCTCTTTAGTAGGTAGGGATTTCATTACGAAATTTAATTTAGAAATTTCCTCGATTAGAAAGGTTGATATAAATAATTATTTAGATAAAGCACAAAATAATTATCCGAAATTGTTCTCTGACCAGTTGGGTTGTTGCAAAGAAGTCAAAGTTGAGTTAAATTTAAAACCCGAATCCAAACCTAAGTTTTTTAAAGCGCGACCGGTCCCTTTTGCGTTACGGAAAAAGGTAGAACTCGAGATCGACCGATTAGTTAGTCTAGGAATTTTAGTACCAGTGTTTTATTCCGACTATGCTAGTCCAGTCGTCCCAGTGCTGAAGCATGATGGTAATATACGACTTTGTGCTGACTATTCAGTCAGTCTCAACAAACAACTAGTGATTGAGAAATATCCGCTGCCTCGAATTGAGGAATTGTTTCGCAAACTACACGGGGGGCAGCAATTTTCAAAATTAGATTTGTCCCAAGCATATAACCAGCTACTTTTGAATGAATCATCTCAATCACTCACCACCATTAACACAATTAAAGGGTTGTTTAAATTCACTCGGCTCGTGTTCGGGCTTTCGAGTGCGGCGGCCATTTTTCAAAGAACCTTGGAAAAAATACTGTCAGGTTTGGAAGGGGTTCTAGTCTTCCAAGACGACATTTTAATAACCGGTCGAGATGAAACAGAACATTTAATGCGATTAAATAATGTATTTAGGAGGTTGGAACAAGCGGGGCTTGTACTACAGAAAGACAAATGTATGCTTTTCAAAGACTCTGTATCTTACTTGGGGTTCAAAATAGATCGCCACGGATTACATAAGTGTCACGATAAAATTGATGCCATCATCAACGCTAAAACCCCTACGAACATATCCGAGCTTAAGTCATTTCTAGGCATGGTAAACTATTATCGCATGTTTGTGGAAAATGCCGCGACTATTTTGAATCCCCTGCATTGTTTACTCCAAAAAAATGTACCATGGCGATGGGGCCCCGAGCACGATGTCGCTGTATCGACAATTAAGCGGGAGTTAGTTTCAGAAAAAACACTTGCCCATTTTAATCCTGATGCAAAATTAATTCTGACAGTCGATGCAGGGCCGGGGGGCTTAGGGGCCATTTTATCCCAAGTTGGGGACGACGGTCTTGAGAGGCCTGTGTCATATGCGTCGCGCTCGCTCTCGGCAGCGGAAAAAGGCTACAGCCAAATACAGAAGGAGGCAACTGCAATAATATTCGGTGTACGAAAGTACCACCACTACCTTTACGGTTGTGCAACTCCTTTTGTACTTAGGACGGATCATAAACCTTTATTGTCAATTTTTAGTCCAAACAAAGGCATACCAGAAGTCACGGCAAATAGATTACAAAGATACGCTATTTACTTAATGTCGTACAACTTCGTCCTTGAATATGTAAGCAGCGCGCACAACGCAGCGGATTACTTGAGCCGCTCGGCGAGCGGCGGTACCTCGCGCGCCGGCGCAGACCTACCCGCTGATAGGGCCACTTATGTTAACTTCATTTACGGCGGTGACCGATTAATATCGATCGACGAAATTGGAAAACAAACGTTATCGGACGATGTACTTTCTATAGTTTGTCAATATGTACGGCAGGGTTGGCCACTTAGAGTAAGCGAAAATATTAAGCCGTTTGCTGCTTTTAAGGGTGAACTGTCTTTTGAAAGCTCTTGTCTAGTTAGGGGACATAAAATTATCATCCCATTAAACTGCCGGAATAAAATTTTGACCGAGTTACACGTTGGACATTTAGGGTGCAATAAAATGAAAGCGGAAGCACGTAACCGATTTTGGTGGCCGCGCATGTCCGCGGACATAGAAAATTTCGTTGCAGCCTGTGACGTCTGCAGAGCGCTGCGCCCGACGCCTACTCGCGTGCCCTTGACCCCGTGGCCGTATCCCCCAAGGCCATGGTACAGGGTCCACATGGACTTGTTAGGTCCAATAAATAATAGGGTCTATTTGATAATAGTCGATGCGCATTCGAAATGGGTAGAATGCTTCGACGTATCATCTGGGTATAGCTCCCGCGTGATAATTGAGAAAACATGTGAAACAATGTCTAGGTTTGGCCTCGTTAACACACTATGTACAGACAATGGGACCTCCTTTGTGTCTGCAGAATTTGAAGAGTTCTGTTCAGCAAATAATATAATCCATTTAACATCTCCCACCTACAATCCAAGTAGCAATGGGCAGGCTGAGAGTTACGTTAAAATTGTTAAGAAAGCTTTAAAATCCATTATTATGTCTGGAGTAAATCAGTGGGCCATCAACAGCAAATTATATGAATTCTTGTTTCGGTACAGAAATTCGGAACACAGTACAACAGGCCGGGCACCTGCTGAAATTCTATTCGGGCACAAATTAAGATCTAGATTAGATACTTTAACCACACGTCGGCCAACATCAACTGACGCATCACTAGAGCACGTAGTAAAGGACAGGCAGTCCTCGCAGTGTAGGTATTTCAAGGGCAGCCGATCAGTGAGCTTCGCTGTCAATGAATTAGTGTTAGTTAAAGTGTATAAACAACAAAAAAACTTTTGGTCAAAAGGTATCATACTTAATCAAGTGGGTAACAGTTGTTTTATGGTGCGATTACTGGACAATGACATTATAATGAAAAGACATGCAAATCAACTTCTAAAACTAAAGGGGAAGGAGGGGACACATGAATGTGATCAGCCTGAGTCAAATATCTCGAACAGAGGAGAGTTACCGGCAGAAATGCCGGCTTTTATACTGACGCCGTGCACTCCCAGCGGCGAAGCCAGCGAAGAGGTAGCGTCGGATCAGAGCGCGGCGACTGCGCCGGTCTTCAGTGAAGGGTCGGTGACCTTAGACCAGCCTGAGGTAGATGAAAGCTCGGCTGTCGACACGCCGGAACCTTTCGTTACCCCTACGGCCTCGGAGGGTTCTTCACCGGATGCTCAGACGTCTCCGCCTCCGAGGAGGCCTCGCAGAGTTGTAGATTATCGTAAATTCTTTTAGGCTAAGGGTGGAGGGATATTAGTAAGTAGTTATATAGCTCGGCTGCGACCGGCTCGCATTTAGTCGATTACACCGGTTAACTGAGAGAGGTTGTGTTTTGCTTCTTCCTCCCCCCCCGCACCCCGCTCTAACAAATAGCCTTTCTGTTCCCACTGCTGCTCTGCAAATGACTCCCGTCCGGTCTTCGTGTCCTCTATTTTCTTTGCCAGCTTTGGCCAATTCGGTTAATTTCGGTTTAAACCGGTATAGGTCGTCGCGCCATCTCCTTCTGGGTCTGGTATTGTGTATTCAAATAGAAAAACGGTGTTAGAAAAAGTAACATACAAAATTTGGAACTATATGGATCTTGTTACATGATGCATCCTCTAACGTCACTCAATCGTCGTCAATGTTACATTACATACTTTACAAGTAATGTAATATTTTTCATTTTATTTTGAGCTTTGCAAGTTGTTCAACTACGGAATTACATTAAACAAGTAGTACCAATCAAGTGTATACATTACCCATTACCCAAGAAAATTCCACCTCAAAAGCGTCTATTACTAAATCACGCAGACTCGGGAAATCACAGTCGTAATTTAGGAGATAAACGTTCAGGCGGATTTAATAATTTGCGACGATGGAATAACAACCAATTTCATATTTAAATCAAGGTAAGTAATATCACCAGCCTTGTCGGACTCAAAATTTCACTCAGACATTTAACTAGCGGCAGAGCTACGGCTTATTTCATTCCGAAGCGGTGATTTCTCAACACTGTTACTCGGCACAAATAAAAGGGCACAGTAGGTTTAATCTGACAAATTGTAATTAGTTCTATTAATTTCAGGCGAGACATGCAGCCAGTGTCCGGTCAAGTTTTGAAAAACCAAAAGAGTACCTATTAAAATTTGTAGTTATTGAGTTTTCATGACGCACATTTAAGTAATTATTCCAAAAGAAAAATATTTTATACGATTCTAACAAAACTGGCTGTTTCATTGGTTCGGTTGATAACTTCATAAAACGATGTTGACATAGATTCTCAGAGCAAATTAGTTCGGTATTTACCGATTTTAAAAATTCTTTCATGAAAAGAAAGTTACGTTATTCCTGACATAGGTAACATTTTATTCCGACGTAGTAAGGACTACCATGTACCATGTACTATACCATGGGAGGCGGCTATTTACTTACAGATACGGGATTACCTGGACGCAAATTGATGAAGAGGTTCCGACGACACAGGCGTCCTCAACAGATATCCCTGGCGGAGGAAAAGGACCTTTGCCCAGCAATGGGCCTACAAGATCATGAGTATAGATCAAACCCACTGTCTATCTATTCGGCTATGTTTTCTCTCGTAGTGGCCCATTATGTAATAACCATCCAGAGACTTAATGACCCGTTCCCGTTACTGCTAGTCTAGCAGCTGTAATTCAACCGAATTTATCCTCCGCGTCGCGTCATTTAATCACGCTGTTTGGCCATAAATTTAACTATTCAAAAGTAAATCAACGACGGCTTTAATTACTTCACAAAGTACCATTTTCATAGCATTAATTATATACATAATAAGGACATTCGGTGGCTGATTTAGTAAGAAGACCAGAATCGTATTTTTTTCGAATTATCTGAAACTTTTAATTACATGCAATATAATTTACACTATTTAGCTTCAGATAGGTGTTCTAATACACATAATCCATTGGAATATCATCATGCCGTTTTATTTATTTGCAACATACAAATATCATTAAAATTTTAATACAGTTGCTCAAAAAGTAAACATTTCGATACCTGTTTGGCGTGCGAAAAGTTCGTCATTTTCAAACGAGCGCTTTTAGTTTTTGACACCTAGGAGCATGCGTAAGTATAAAGTTTTTTTCGCACTACTGCGTATTTTTTTTGAAGTTCAACCTGTTAATTTTTCATTTTATACAATTTTTTTCGCAAGTGTATTAAACAATGTCGTTTGATACACGTGCGGAATTGTCATTTTCACTCGTCCCGTCACAAAATAACAATCTTTTCGCACTTGCATCTAAATGTACTATTTGTCAATATCAGAATACGTTTAGCTTACTTATTAAATGATCTACGTGAGTAAATTTGATATTGATACGTAGGATGCAGTAATAGCGTCGGTACAACCATCACGTTTGGCATTAATGTGAAGGGAAGTTGGAGATTACTAACAGAACTTTATGATCTATGTTCATATAAGTAAGAAAACTATTTAAAAAATTCTTAAATTAAATTAGGCGTGCAACCAGCTTCTCGCGGAGTAACTCCACGCCTGCTCAAACAGCTCGGCTCCGCTTTAATCCGATTTTAAAAGGTATTGACCGATATCCTTTTCATTAAGATCGGACAACGGAACAAATGGGTATTTCCATTAGGTCCCGGAGTAAGCTGGCCGTAATGCGATTTGAGGGCTTTTGCGGGATCGCGCGACAGTGCCTTGTAAAGCAATTTGCTTTACCTTTTATACCGCACTCTGAGACTGACCTCTGATGGTTTTCTATTGTTTTCATGTTCGACTTTAATAACCTTAGGTTTACCAGCCACTGGACTGACTACCATTTTTTTAAATAAGTATCCTATAAATTATTAATCATCCTTCGACGATACTGTCAGCCATATTGTTCAAAGTCTTCGATGTATATTATAACAAGTGGCGAGGCTAACTAAAACTGGATATTACCGCAGTTAATCTGAAAACCCCTGTTTACATTTTGTATAAGTGGAGAGATTTACGAGCCAAAGACGCTAATCGGGAGGTTTCATCTGCATTAGAGTAGGTCGGAACTGATATTTCATATGCACATGTGTTTTTTAAAAGTAGTAGTCACGCACTTCGCGTAATCTTTGATCTTATATGGAATATTTGTAGAATAGCCTGCTATTATATTTCAGACGATGATTGGGAGTTCCGGTAACTCCTTCGGTATACAAATTCATCTTCTATCATAAGTTTTAAACATGTTACAACGTTTTTTGTAACGAAACATTGAAAAAAAGAGAGATTTTGGCCATCTACGTCCCATAACGTCTACTAAATGGCCCCTAAATATGGGTATGAAAAGGTTTCTTTAAGGTCTGCAATGATCAAGGGATTGCCTCTACACGAATTTATAGGAGACATTGAGTTTTTGCTTTCGGGAGGGCCGTAAATCGGTTTTCCTGCACCATCGGGGTAAATGCACGTAATTGATTTATCTTGTGAACAAGGCCGTGGTTGTGATTTTTCCAGTGGGACGGTGTTTTTGATTATGTGCATATATAGATGATTTTATTACTTGAGCACCTAATACAAAAATACTTATCGATACATTTATGTTAAGTCCACTTACCTCACCTTAGCTCACCTGCCGCGACAGGCCTTTATTTAAAGCAAAGAAAAAGGGTCACTTTTTATAGGGTTTTCCATACAAAGTGACTCGTTTTCATTGCTGTTTAATGTATTTACGAATAGGTTTAACAATGTATGCAACCCCAGTTAGCCATTTTTTTGTGGCCAGCGTGCCCTGGTGACAACAGCAAAAGCAAATAGGTAAGGAGCGCAGACAGAGATTTGTCTTTATACAATGAAAATCCTTTTAGAGTGTTAAATTTCATGATTCAGTTTCCGTAGTTCAGTTTAGATCCCTAATTTTATATAAATAATCTCATTTTAACGAGCAGAGAATTTTTCTCTACGACATTAGATGATTTGCACACAACATTAAAGTAGAAAAAAAGATTTGTTTCTGTTCACGTTATCAAGACAAAGATCCCTTTGCATGGGGCGTGAGTTCTTTGTGGAGTGACCAGCGATGGGAGAGCCCTTGTCTCCGTCGTGTTACCCTTTTCACGCCCCGTCGTGAGGCTTGCGCGGCCGATAAAGCCGGGTAGCGGGCCCGGAGAATTGGTTTCTGTCCTATAAATGACACGGGTTGTTATCACTAGACGATATTACTGTCTTTGCCGAGTTTATGCGCCGTAAAATGTCGTTCGTTAGCAAATGAAACGACGCACTGGCAATACACTGATGCGTGAGCTTGAGTCGGAATTTAGATTAATTGATTACCATAATAATATGGTGAAAAATAGGCAGGTATAGCAGGACACAACTTAAAAGGCGCGCGTCGAAGTCCTTATGCAGTTGATGTAGAGACTATTATTGATTAATCCACGCGCCTTCTAACTTGTGTTCTGCTATACCTAATCTTCGTCGCAGGAGCAAAATATTATAAATACTTATCCGAAATTCATTTGAACAATAGTTACTATCGCCTGTTCCAATACTGCAACACATCCTTACGAAAGAGTGTGTATAGATTTGTGTAGTTGTTTGACGGCTGTCTCAGCACGCACACACGTTGGTAGTCTTGGTGGTGCTTTATAATTAATTACTTTCACAAATTAATTGAAGCGTTTTGAATTTTCGAGGGGCGGTCTGCCTTTCCGTAGTATCTCTTACAAGGTAACTGTAAAGAACCCATTTGAAATTTTACTACGTAGGAAGCCTCACAAAACTGATATGGGTGAGGATGAAATTTTCAATGTAGCAGAGTGAAGGAGGAAATATAAAAGAATTATTCATAAAGCCTCGTGAGGTAGGCTTAGCTAGCGCCGCGCCCTGGGGAATGCTGCAACTACCTACTTGGTTATTTAGTGCGATGCCAGCGATACCTCAATTTAGGTAACAGAATCTTTCCGAATCGAGTGGATTCATCGCTGATGAATTGTTCAGTGAATGGAATACCGATACTGATGTAGTTAATTTGAGTTGTATTTTAAATCCCCACAAAAAATAGAAGGGGTCTTGTAAAAGTTTAATGAGAGTATCTGTGTTTTTGTCTGTGTCTTCTTAGATTTTTTTTCTGTTGGATACGTGAGATAATGATAAAATTTACAACATTGAATGATTTCACCTAACGAAGTGATTTTAAATTAAAACTTAATACATACAAAAAGTGTACTTACACGTTATATATTAATGATCTCGACTGTTAGGCACTAATCTGCGCAGCGTAAATTGGTGAAGATATGTATAGGTTAGTTTACCCATGTTTACGTCGAATATGTTCGACGCTATAAGTCTCGACGAGTATGAATTGAAAAACAAACTGGGGCTATATTCGAAGTCTTTAAAATAGGGGTCTTGCTGCTCCCTATAGGATCGCTCACGCGTCGCGTGAAATTTAAGCATCTAGATTTAAAGTTCAATTCGACGCGTGAGCGATCCTATAGGAAACAGCGAGATTCCTATTGAAGACTTCGAATATAGGCCCTGGTTTGTCATATTGAATTTTTAGCTGGGGTTTGTAAATCTTACATTATAGGTAAAACTCTTCTGTTACTGATTGACTGATGATGATGAGAAGAAGAAGAAGAAGAAGAAACATTTATTCGGTACAAAACACACGACATAACATAAATAACAATAAAATCGAAGAAAACAATAACATTTGCGTGTGATTTGTCACGAAATGGTCCTAGCTCAGCATGTGCTGGCATTGAGGCCAGCGCTGGTCTTCCGCTAGGACCATTTGGTGAGATCACGGAAAACCACACAGACAATAGAAAAATATACATATAATGAATTTAACATATTAATATTTGTATTTATTTAATCTATTTTACCAATTTATTTAAAATAAATCTACAACTTTTATTACAAATTCGGCGACTTAATTTTATTTAATTGGATATGAAATAAACACAATAAAGTTAAAAAACTGAACGCAGCTAAAACAAAAAAAAACAAAAAAAATACTTGGCAACACCTTGGCAAACCAACTGTCAAAAATGACAGAGCTGCGAGTACCGCGACATAACTTATAGTCTGTGCGCGACCCGACTTTTAGCATAAACACTAAACATAAAACTAATCTAATGAGAACGTACAGCCGAAACTAGTGGTCGGAGAAAGCTGAAATTTCGCATGTAGGTTCCTAGGTAAGCACTGAAACAGGATTACCCGAAAAAAATACGGATTTTCATATGGGTTTCCGCGCATACGATGTCGCGTGCAAAAGCTCGTACTGCTTATTTTATAATTTTATGGGGTTTAGATTTGTTCGAGTTGTTGTTATTTCGAGAAAAAGGTTGTATCCGACTCGGCTGGGCAGCGTTCGGGAATGGTTCGAGATGCTTCGCAGAATCTTTTCGTCCAAATGTCTTAAGTCGAAAGTATTTGACCAGTGTGTGTTGCCACTTTTCCAGTGACTTATGGAACCGAGACGTGGGCGCTAACAATGGGCAAGGTCACGCAAATTGTAATGGAGAGTGCTTTGCTGGGGGTTTCTCTGCGTGATAGAATCAGACATGAATATATCCGCAGTAGGGTCATCGACATAGCTCAAGGAATTGCGAGCCTCGAGGCGGGGTACATTATCGTATCGTAGAACTGACGGACGTGGGGCTAAGGAATTCTCGAATGGCGTCTGCGTGCCGGAAGACGAGCTGTCGGTACGGCCTCCAACAAGATGGATCGATGACCTGGTGAAGGTCGCGGGAAGTCGGTGGATGCGAGCAGCAGGACCGGTTCGAGTGGCGAGCCCTAGCGGAGGCCTATGTCCAGCAGTGGACGTCTATCAGCTGTAATGATAATGATGAAGGGTTTAGATTTGTAGATTCAGTAAAGTACAGATCTAGGTTATTAGGTAGCTTAGGTATGTTATGAGGATTTTCTAATTGTAAGGACTCTTATATCGACCCTCTCCCCATACTTGTTACGACACGTTACTCTTGGCTTGCTTTAGTTATTTATAACAGATTTCTGTCTGACAGTTATTCCCTGTACATCACTGTAAAGCCCAACGGCCGAGGATGGCTTTGTTTGCCTTTTTTATCTCCGCTCAGAATGGATCCTGGTTTAAGTAGTTCATCTTTTTTCCCTTAAGAATTATTTTTATTGCTCCCAATATTATTTACTCTGGCACTTGTAAACAGAGAATAACTAGAATCCACCCTAAAGCCATGTTTTCGTTTCAAAGCGCTTTGCGTCGACGAGATTCTTTTTGTGCATTTACATACTTTTACCAGTCGGGAATAAGTCAATAGAAGATTATTCAACAAAGGTAACCTACACCACATTCATGTGATAGTCACTTTGAAGCAAAAAGGAAAATTATGTCTAACGGAGATTGAAAAATCGGCCAATAAATTACAAAAAATAATTAAATCAATCACTCTTTTGCCACATGAAGTGATTAAGATACTCAAGTTGCTGCCAATTAAAAGCTTTTCGGCGGAGTATCAACCTGGTTAATTTGCCTAACAAACAAGGTGCGTAGGTAAGCAGCTGTTAAAATATTAACGAGGATCCCACTGGCTCTAACGCAAAGGGTGCTGAGATTTCCGCGACAGGTCAAAACTGTAAAAAACTCGTTTGTTATTAATAAGGAACTTGCATGTTTTAGGCTGAAAGTGTTTAATGAGTTCGATTTTACGAAATCCGTTTAACTATTTTTTATTAAATTTAGGTGTCAAGAAAAAACCTTGTAAAATAAACCTATTATACTAAATTAAAATTATATTAACTAATGTTACAAAATATAATAATCTAAAAACTTGCGGCATTGTACCGAGGGTGGTGGTGGCATTTTCTCGCTGGATTGCTATGTTAATGTATTGGGTGAGGAAGCTGCCAGCTGCTCTTAGGTTCCCGTTATGTCGACCAGCCGCTTAATTAAATTGACGTCATTGATGGCGGTATGCCTAATTAATTGGTCTGAAGACAGCCAGGTAAATTCTAATTTATCTACATATTTAATGTACTTATAGTAGTTTCATCTCATGATTGCGGGCGAGCCATGGTTGTAGTGGTGACGAGTGTGAAGCGGAAAGACAGCGAGACCGTATATGTGTATCCACTCACACTACCATGGCTCACCCGCAGTCGTGAGATGAAACTACTATACTGTAAATTAAATTTTATGGTTACTTTACATAGGATCCAAAAGCCGTACGATATACATATAAATTAGTGCTAGTTGTTAATCAAGCAATGGACGTCTTGATATAACAATGATGCAATAAAGTGCAACATCAACCGAATCATATGTATAATATAAAGTTATTTTCTCTGAATATTTCTAGAAAATCCACCATTGCCTAACAAATTGATGGGACACAGTATAATAGAGTGATGCGTCACGGAACCCGATCGGAGCAAGGAAACCGCAACGTGTCTTATTCGTTCTCCACACTATTTTATTTTGATGGACCCTCATTTGTTGGCAGCAATCGGACAGATGTATCTTTGTACGATGGTCATCACTGAAGAACTATTTATTGCCCAAACGATATAGTTATGAACTTGCAGTGTTTCACATAATATTGTAGTAATCACAGAACACAGATCGAGATAGAATGCTAAAGTTTACCTACCGCGCGTGGAAAAAAGTAGAAATTATGACCACTTTGCTCGCTTCTAACCTCAGTTCGCTTCCGACCGCCTTCCGCGAGCAACGTCAGATCAAAAAATGAAAATGACTAAGTGCGCCGTAATTAACTGTACAAACTACACCAGCGTTGGTGGAGTTGGTCAACAGGGTGTTACCTATCATCGGTAAGTACTTTCTGTCTTGAAATATCTGTTATTTTTGTGAAAACGATTTATTTTGTAGCTCTTTATTAGTTTTACCAAATTAGTAGCGAATGCCTTGTGTCCAATGCTCGTTTTCCATTGCGGCTTTAATCTGTTGCGCCAAACTTGCGCATATTGAAAACCAGCAATGTAAAAGTAGTCAAGCCAAACTCTCGAGGCGTCGATCAACCGCGTTCCAGGCCGATTTCTCATTATTCTGTCAATAGTGATGTGCACCTGCTAATTTCAATGCCGATTTCATAATCGATTAAAATCAGACAGAAAAATGATAATAAAAATGCATATTATAATGTAGCTATAAAACGTGGTAATAAGTGAACAGCTAGTATTATCAGAAATACTTAAATATACCTACTACTATGAATGGAGTTACACGATCAGTATTTCATTTATCTATTGTTATTACAAGCTTTTATTTAGTTTCACATGTCCCGATGTTTGTTTGATTAGTTTGTTTGTCTGTCTGTAATCAAATCTTGCAAGTTGAATTTGATGTCAACTTCAACAATATTTGTTACGAAACAATTAAGTATTGCACCCTTAATGACAAGTTTGTCTTCAGCGCGCGAACATTAATTAGTTCGAAAGTGAGTTTGAAAGAGATAGAGAGATGTCAAATCCTCCATTGAAGCTATGCATATGAACAATCATAAAGTTTCTGGGTATTATTAGTAAATAAAAACCGACTTGCCTAAATTACGTCATCGTGATATCGTAAAACACTAGTAAGAACTACCGCGGTACCAAGGCATTGTACTTTAATTTAAAAAGACTCGTTTTAATAATAAGTGTAAGTGTTAAAACATTTTAAAACTATTTCGCATTATGCTGTGGAAACGAATTATCATTTTTCTGTCGTGTTTTATCGATATGTAAATTGATTAAAAATGTTAAAGATCTTAAATCGTTTAGCCGCTTGACAATCGATGCTGTTAAATCGGAGTCGCGCATTTTTTGTTGCCCATCACTAAATTACTCTCGTGACGTCATCGTAGCGACGCAAAATGTTACACGCTTGGTTCCCATACAAATGGACGAACAACCGTACTCTAAAGTATCTGATCTCTGTGGTAGTAATGTATAAAGTATAAATATATGTAGTGGTAAGTAGAAACTTGTATGTTTATATGGTTAATATCTGCAGGATGGACGGAGCGCGGGACGGGGTAGTCGCAGCAACGTATCCTAAAATCTAAGACAACGGTTACGCGCTCAGTATTTTCATAAGTTCATCAGTCTGGTAAGATTGACGCCAGATTAATCGTGTCAACCCACTGACTGATGGATATAACGCAAGTTCAAAATCGTGACTTTACAAGAGAGCT
Source organism: Aethes cnicana (assembly GCA_963971205.1). Classification (NCBI taxonomy): domain Eukaryota; kingdom Metazoa; phylum Arthropoda; class Insecta; order Lepidoptera; family Tortricidae; genus Aethes; species Aethes cnicana. The sequence continues at coordinate 5,879,192 of OZ020280.1, read as the reverse complement.
GTGCAAAGGTTTCTTTACTCATAACTTTTTTGTCTCTTATGACAATTTCACAAAATTTAGTATTAATAATTAGGGATTGATTTTACTTTAGTCTACATTAATGGAAGTTCGAAATAATTTATAGTTTTAAAGGAAATGACAGATACACTGGTATACGTGTATTTTACATATCGATGTAACTACCATTTACCTTAGTAATATCCTCATTACTGAGGGTCTTGGTCCCCTTGTCGTGGAATTGTCTTTTGCCTAACGGTGTCTCGCCATTTCTTCCTGTCCTTGGCATTATGAAGAGCGACGATCCTTAGTACGTAATATACGCGGTAAAAAAATGACTACTGAATTTTTGTATACGGATTATTGTCCTAATTTACATTATTTTTAGCAATTAGTCACAAAAAGATCCGTGAAGTTAACTCATGTTGCCTTTATGGTAGGTACCTACACGTAGAAGTCATCAAGACGTCTCAATATCAGTTTACATTACGTATTATGTATATGTCACTTTATTTCCAAAACTAATTGGAATTTTCATACAATATTTATGTGGTAACTAAATATAATTATTATTGTCACAAATCTGCAAAAAAAAAAACGAAAATCTCAAAAATAACACACCAGTATTACGTAGGACGTGTCGTAATGGGCCTAACTGATGATTAAAACAAGACCTAAGGACACATGTTTATTCATACGCTTGCATAAATTCAATCAATCTGGCGGCATTGAAAATTGGCGGATTAAACTGATGAAACACTGAGCAACGTGAAACATAGTAGACTATGTTTTAAAAAGTGTATAGGTATATATTTTTGTACTGGACCCTATCAGACGAGGAGCATAACGCCAATACGAGTGTTAAACGATATCATTTGTCACGGCTGATGTGTGAAGCGAAATGACTCGATCAACCCGCCTATCCGCTGGAAAGCATTTTTTACGATGTTTGATATAGGAGATAAATAAAACTTCAGTGTTCGAGTACCTACTTATATAAATAAGCGAGAGGAGTTATTTTACTGTACCTAACCAAAGTGAAGTGAATTGTGAAAATGGAATCATTCTAGTTCTGCAATTATAGATTTAAAACTTTAAAGTTAACTATTATCACGCTGGTTGGTATCATCATTCCAGCCAATAGACTTCCACTTAATCTTACTAGACTGATGGACGGAGCTGATGAAATACGAGGGTGTAAAGTTTTAGGTTCTATTGACATTCAGCTTAAGCGGGCACCGGGTCGTTCGCGCCGCACCATTAGGTACCACTTTATCTTGGTCATTCATCCAAAAAAACGTTATAAGTTGTAGATAGTCTTTCGTGTTTAGTACTACAAGTTACGTATTAGTATTTTTACCAAGTACCTACCTAATTAGTTAATCAACATAGAGTATTTAAACCATCTCATAGCCGTGACACCTAATTAATAAGTTGGTCGTTTGCTTTGTCATTTTGTTGTCGACTTTCCTAATTGCCGGTGAACAAAAGCTTTTTCCACAACAATCCTCTTTTGGCAAAAAATATTTCTTTTCGTATTTTAATTTATGAAAAAGGCAGGTCACGTTCGGCAGATTACAATTACTAATTCGTCTGCATGAGTTTAGACTAACAAATAGGGAGCTGAGCAATACCTAAGTATCACTAATATTCATTTGTTTTGAAGCCAAAAGATTTATCTAAAAGGTTGTATTTAATAGGAATTTCTTTTTCATATCCACAAAGGGCTTTCACATGTATTATTAGAATCTTCCCACGACTTCGACCTCGCGGAATTCGGTTACTTATTGCCCTCAAGATTTGAAGAAAAGTAGGTACTTATTTGACCACTGCCTCTATGCATACAACGCTACAATGCCTCTACGCGCTGGCGCATCTTCACTTGATAGAAAGTGAGGATATTGCCGAAGACACCAGACAATACGTACACACTTTAATAATAATTGGGACGATGTTTACGTTTAACTCGAGAGAAAATCATGAACGCAGGATCGCTTGGCTCCAGTAAAAAGGCAGCCTTACGAGCCTGATCGAATTGTTACTCGAGTGTGGACATAACCCCGACTCATTGTACTCTAACAATACGTACATCAGTATGCAGTAGGCACAGTTCGGAAAAAAGTGATGTCGTTTATCACACCCTTATACCTACGGAATGACGTGAACGTATTTTCCATGTTTTTTGTTTCAAAGGTGGAATTTGAAACGAATTGTTAGAATTTTAGGCCGCCCAGGGGATTTATTGTGTTGAAATAAATAATACGTTTTATGTATCAGGTCTGTTAGCTTGAAGGTTTGTTACAGAATGTAGAATGTGCAAATTGAGCCTATTATTATTAGGTTAGGTTAGTTACTAAAATTATAATTACTAAACCAAAACACAATTTATAGAGATAAAAAAAACTTATACATACATTATCAACTAAGTACTTACTTCGGTATAACAAAAGGGACGGACTCAGCTGGTGCTGTGATTGCAGGCCTCGAGAAGCACTGCAGCCTCACAGCGCTGGTGTTCAGTCCGTTCCTGAACACCATCACATTTACAACACAGCGGGCACAGAGGTCAATCGTCGAATCCGACTCGGCTGGGCAGCGTTCGGCAAGTTTCGCAGTGTCTTTTCGTCCAAATTACCGCAGTGCCTCAAGTGGAAAGTCTTCGACCAGTGTGTGTTGCCAATGATGACTTATAGATCCGAGACGTGGGCGCTTACGATGGGCCTCATAAGAAGGCTCAAAGTCACTCACAGGGCAATGGAGAGGGCTATGCTCGGGGTTTCTCTGCGTGATAGAATCAGAAATGAGGATATCCGCAGTAGAACTAGGGTCACCAACATAGCCCGAAGAAATGCGAGCCTTAAGTGGCAGTTGGCGGGGCACATTGCTCGCAGGACTGATGACCGATGGGGCTGGAAAGTTCTCGAGTGGCGCCCGCGAACCGGGAGACGAGCTGTCGGTAGGCCTCCAACAAGATGGAGCGACGACCTCGTGAAGGTCACGGGAAACCGGTGAAAGCAAGTAGCACAGGACCGGTCTGAGTGTCGAGCCTTGGGGGAGGCCTATGTCCGGCAGTGGACGTCTTTCGGCTGAAATGATGATGATGATGATGAGCAACAGAATAAAAGAACATACATTACATTTTAAGTCTTAGTATTCGAGCAAACTTGAACGTTATTATTTCCAAGTACTCTGGTTTGGACTCTACGTACAAGTTTAATAAGGAAAAGACATTCATAAAATGCATTTGGCTATAAAATATCAGTTTGATCTCGTATCTAATGACATCCTAATTCGCGTGGGTCTTGAAGTCAAGTACTTATCTGAGTGAAATACTATATGAATCAGACTGGATTATATAAATCACTGCAGATCGGTGCTGGTATCGGCATGTCTGCTCAGAGCGTTCGGTCGGACAAATATACGTAAACGAGTTGTCGAACTATTCCAAACTTGTAATTAACTGAGATCTGAATTCTGTTGCTCTATCGTGTGACTCAAGCGTAGTGAAATGGAAATGAGTGGTTTAACATTTAGTAGCCATTTATGCGAATAATCGAGATTATTAACTTTATTCAGAGAATTTAATGTTAAGCCCCGACCAGAAAATCAGCAGACCTCGCCATATTGCGGCTTAATATCTATCGATACTATAATGAGAGGGTAATTTTCTGTCTCTTTCTTTCTGTCTGTCTGTCTGTTTGTTAGAGTTAATCTCTGGAACTATTGAGCCAATTTGAATGCAGTTTTCAAAGGTAGATAGAGCGTCATTTGGAGTTATATAAGATATCTTTAATTAAAATCGGACATCGGAAAGAAAAGTCATCGACTATTTATTTATATTCCACGCAGATGAAGTCGCGGGGCACAACTAGTAGTGAAATAAAATATTCAACTGGAAACATTAAACTCACAAGAAGTAAGCATAACCCTTCTAAAATAATACAATATAATATACTTTATTGAACACCACACACTCAAGAATTAAATTCATTCATTTTATAATTAATTCGGTTTATATTTAACGCACACACACTCACTTCACATGACATTTACTGGTGGTTAATCACGCATTTATGTTGCCATTCGGCACAAAACTTTGAAAATACAATATGTACTTATTTCGTTAATTACACCATCCCCCATCATGTAAATTTATCGTTTAACTAGCTTCTGCTCGCAACTTCGTCCGCGTGGAATTCGGCTATAGCGTTCCCGCGGGAATTGAGCGTTAAACTATAACAAATTATATACGAAAAACTTGAATCACCCTATCTATTAAAAAAAACCGCATCAAAATCCATTGCGTAGTTTTAAAGTTTTAAAGATCTCAGCTTACATAGGGACAGACAGACAGCGAAGCGACTTTGTTTTATACTATACGAGTAGTGATAGTGATGAATAGTTTGTCAGCACTTGTACTTCTGATGTTTTTTTCTGTTACAATGCACCTACCTACTCATATCCATTTCTGTTTGGCCTCATGGTTGACTGGTTGAGAATGATTTTAAGCATTAAGTCCGCCACTTGTATGCAATTCATATGTGCAATGGAGTTTAAATAAAGAAATCCCCCATCAATCGCATTTCGCAATCGTTTATTCGGACATCATGTGAAAAATTCGAATTTAGTCATTTTTGCAAAAACTTATTGACTCAGCCGCACAGTATCGAGGTAGAACAACAAACCTTCTGTTAACGGAGAACAATAAACTGGGACCGAGTCAATTTGAATAATCCTTACGATAACCGAGGGATTGTTATTGCTTTCCACTTCGCAATTTTAAACCCCGACCACGGCCTTAAATGAAGACCGAGTATCTATCGGCATTGTGAATGCTCATAAAGGGCTGAGCAATGTGTTGTAGCCACGGTTTATTTACAACCGACACAGCTTACGAGGTACAGAAAAGGCACTTCGTTATCACATGCATATTAAATTCCAAAGGCCATATCTATAACAGAAGTGCGAACGTTTTTCATTAAATACTGCATATCATTGAAATACGGGAGACGAGCTGTCGGTAGGCCTCCAACAAGATGGAGCGACGACCTCGTGAAGGTCGCGGGAAACCGGTGGAAGCAAGTAGCACAGGACCGGTCTGAGTGGCGAGCCTTGGGGGAGGCCTATGTCCAGCAGTGGACGTCTTTCGGCTGAAATGATGATGATGATGATGATTGAAATACGACATATCATATCATTGACGACAGGTTTGGCTCAGTTGGTAGTGACCCTGCCCACTGTTCCGACTGTCGCGGGTTCGAATCCCGCTCGGGGCAAACTTTGTGTGATGAGCACAAATGATTGTACTCGAGTCATGGATGTTTAGTATTTATATATGTATGTATTTCTCTATATAAGTATATCGTTGTTTAGCACCCACAGTACAAGCATTGCTTAGTTTGGGGCTAGGTCAATTTGTGTGTTATGTTCCAAGATATTTATTTATTTATTATTATTTTTCATCCCTCAAGCCCTCAGTGTTCCCATTATATACCTAAATTACTTTGTGTTAAATCTAAAAATCGAAAGGTTTTTTTATTCTTCTCATCTATATACATTTCTTGACAAATAAATTTTCTTGAATAATAGGAAAAGCTTATAACTAATTCGCCGCTTTTAATTAAAATTCAGTCGAAATAATCGAATAAGGTATGCCACAGGGCATTTCAACGGACCTGTATTGTTCGCCCTTCAGATTGATGTCGAATGTTTCACCCCAAGTAATCAGGTGTGGCAGTGTATCGTTCCTAATTTCGTTTGGACGTGGCAGGAAATACGACGTAAAGGAAAAGGTCATGATATAAGACTCCTGACTCCTGTTTTGTGGAGGTAATGAAATGAGGTCAAACAATGATTAACTTATATCATGGTTGTTTACTAGAAAATCGTAGTCCAGTTGTCAGAACATCTTGTCATACAGACCTACTTGATTCGTATAGCTTAGTAATTTAATACACATTCATCTAGGTATAAAATATACTACTACTACTACTACAGCCTATTTGCGTCCCGCTGCCAGCAGTGGGACGCAAATAGGCTGTGCCCAGGCACAGGCCTCCCCTCATCATGAGAGGGTTTGGGCTATAGTCCCCACGCGGGCCCGGTGTCGATTGGGGACTTCACACACATCTTTGAATTACTTCGCAGATGCGTGCAGGTTTCCTCACGATGTTTTCACATTGTTTTGCATGAGAGGCGGTAAGTCGCACCAGTAGGCTACCACAGCTTCTTGATAATGACACTACTTCCTCACGATGTTTTCACGTTGTTTTGCATGAGAGGCGGTAAGTCGCACCAGTAGGCTACCACAGCTTCTTGATAATGACACTATAATACGAGTACGCGAACCGGTAGACGAGCTGTCGGTAGGCCTCCAACAAGATGGAGTGACGGCCTTGTAAAGGTGGCGGGAACGCGGTGGATGTGAGTGGCACAGGACCGGCCTGAGTGGCGCGCCTTGGGGGAGGCCTATGTCCAGCAGTGGACGTCTATTGGCTGAAATCATAATGGTGATGATGATGATGATGATGATGAATACGAGTAGAATGTAAATAACCATAAACTATCCTTTGCCTACAATGATAGTTAGAGTCTAAGACACAAAGCTCGATTCTGAAGGCGTAATCTAAACACCATGTCGACACAAGGCATTTTTTTCATTATGACTGACCGTTGCTTGTAACGGTCATCCATCACTGTCGGCGAAACTCGCGGCTTGGAATGGCTTACGGACAGGCTTCTTAATACAACCGCCTTTGACTTATTTGTACAACCAAGTTAGATTCAGTATCGGAATCGCAGTTGGTAAGTATTACAGAGTTCACGTGACTCCGACTTAGTCTTTAGTTGTTGTGCATCAGCATACGCCAGTTATTATTAGGCGATAATAATTCAACGGCTGTGTATTTCAAATGAAGGTACCTGGACGAGCGAACTTTGTTTTTTTGGAAATGTTTAAAAATCAATCCAGATATGAGACCTAACCCCTACCAAACCCCAACATTGAAAATTTCGTCCATTTCATTAGCGCGATTTCGGTATTTTTTTTTAGGAAACAAAGCATTCAGAATAATAAATTACGTTTCAAAGTTTTTATGTTTGCAAATTATACTTATTTTTATCAAGTTCCCTTTTATCGTGTATTTCCGAAGAGCCAGAATTTTAATCGTTATTAGTATAGGTACTCCAGCAAAATTGCTTTCACGAAAAGGTAGTTTATAATACTGATTTGCAGTGTGTGGCTTAATACTCAACGAGCCATAAGGGAGCTGTTTACTTGTCCAGAGTAAATCCAGGACCCAGTAACGCATTGTTTCATTATAATAGACGCTACAATGGGAATTAAATTTATGTGGTCTGCGAAAACAAAACATTGCATTCGTAACTTTAGATACCTTTATAACTTATTATTATTTAGCTATCCATACTAAGGTTATAAATGTGATGAAATTTGGTATCGAAGTAGTTTTAGGCCCTGAAAAACATATAGTTTATACTTTTGAATTTTTTGAAAGCTGTTAAAAATTAAAGAATTATTTTTGTTTACATGTTTGGAGTTAACATTTAAGTACCGCAACACGGGTACATCGCAACATTTGTGATATTCGTTGTGCTGCCCTAAAGCTGAATTTGTGTTTTAGTAATTTTATTATGCTTTAGTTATTTCCTTGAATTTAATCATTTCTAAAGTTTATGGGTTCTGAAAGCTTTATTCGTTTGCATTGAGTCAGAAATTCAGTTTTGGTTCGAAGCCCTCCTATAAAAGTCCCAATAACACTCACCTACCTACACAGTCTATTAGGGCACTCCGCTAATAAATACCTACTAATCAACACCAAAAATGAACTGAATTGCCAATGAAAACAGTCGAGACGAGAGTGTAACTGTTGACAAAACATCTAAAGTATTTTTAAGGAATTCCCTCTTATTATTTGTTTTTGCCTTGAATGATATTTTCTTCTTTTGGTTTCGTAAAAAAACAAGCAAACATTTTCTGTCCTTAATAAATAGAGGTATATATCCAAGATTCCCCGAGTCATTGAGACATACACATTTGACTTTTGAGATTGTCCCCTTTTTGTTATACTTTGGATTGATTTTCCTGCTTGTTTTTTATCCCGGTTTTGCGGGTAACCGATATATTTTAAGACAACCTTTTCTCTCGAAAGAGTTTTTTACTCTTCAATATGCCGTGTGTGGCAATAAAAATGGTCAGAGTTATTTACGTATGGGATTTTGAGACCATTTTTCATCTTAGTCTCATTGTTAGTCTGGTAATAACTTTATTATCAATTTATACAGTGTTGGTCCAACATATTTTGTAAGTGTACTTGCAGCTAACTCTTGTCACATCACATTTATTATCCGTCCTACAGCCTTTTACAATCGGCCACGATGAAGGGATACTAAACGGTAATCCCTGTTACTCCGCAATTCATCAAAGTCGCTTCAGACTCTGGAAGAAATCTTTTTCGATTAATCGAGAAAGTCTTTTAGTAGATATAGCTAACGTTGACTTTTAATTAAGTTCCTCCTAAGATATAATGAACTGAATCAATTTAAGTGTTAAAAGTACAAAGTACGCGGACCGAGTCCTTTGGACCTTTGTTTGGAGTAGACGCCTGTATGAAAGTGTTAGGGTGCGCCACCGATAGATGTCGCTGTACCATTCGAGCGAAATTCCTACATCGCGCTATCGATGTTCATACCTAGAATCTATAAGTAGGTTCAGTTATCAATTCAAAATAAAGACCTTGGCAACCTACTAGCAGTTTCATTTAGTAAACCTGTAGGCGCCTTTTCGGATAGTACGGGTTTTGTGTACACCTTCGTAAAATCCACTGCATCCTGGCGTCATCATCTTGGAGTTCTACCATCTACTAGTGGGATATCTCAATTTGTAACTGATTTTTTGGTACGTATGATATCTCAGTAAATTTCACTTCTGCGGAAATCATTAATATGGTCATTATAAGTACATAGACATAACAGCTAATTATTATTCTAGATTAAAATGTGATCTATGAATATACTGAACTGACTGATGGATGAACCTTATGAATTGCAAATGAAACGGTTTCGTGGAATTAAATTATTTATTAAGTGCGAACACTATTCAGTAGCAGGTTAGCGGAAAATATGGTGGTTGCAATGGTATCGGGACTGTCCCTACTGACTGACTGACTGCTTCAGGTCCTACCACCAGCAAATGAAGCAATTGTGTTTTCGGAAATGAAGTCAAGTGAAACTATCAGACACGGTCCCGTTTCAGTTACAATGCACGCTCCGTTGGAATTGATTATGGCGCGCCGCCAGCGATTGTCATCTGTTCCACAATATCACGGAAGGAATCAAGGAAAGAAAAATCCAGAAGAATAAGAAGAATTCGACTCCGTCCAGGCTCCGCAAATTCACAGTACAAGTTGAATATAATGCAGTAATACAACAATAATTATATATCCTTAGGAACTGGTAGGTTATGAATGGATTAAGTTTAGCTTGGGCGTTTTATTGAGAAAAATTAGGCCGAAACCCCACTGCTGCACACGGTCTAGATATACAAAAACGCTTTGTATCAAAATGTAGGTAGATAGAATTTCACTAGCACGTACAATAAAATGGTCCCACGTATAGCGTGTTCGTACGTAGCGTGCGTAGGAGTGGGGTTCCGGCCTTACTGCATTAGCTAGTTATACTGTGACAATATGTAAGCCGAGCGGACTCCCCACGTGATCAAGCGATTTTTCGCTCCGTTCTTTCAGAAGCTAAATTTTCAGCGAACGCAATAGTGCTCTAAAAGTAGCAGTGAAGTGGAACAGAATAAAATGTACCTAATAAAGATTTAGTCTCTAGCCGAAAGACTCGAGTAAAGTTCAGTGTACCTTATGATTTCGTGACTGTTTTGAAAAAATACCAGTTCGAGTAACGTTGGATTTTACTAGTTTTTTATTGGTTTCATTTCGTTTATTAGTTTTATTTCCTTCGCGGCATACGTTAGGCAATGGTTTAAAATAATACGAAAATTCGGAGTATCTACTTAACACATAAATAAAATATCAGTTTTCAAATTGTGTAAAAATGGCTTTATGTCATGGCTATAAACAAAGTAAGACCGTAAGCCTCATAACCAGTGATGGTATGACTCTATAAAATATCTCGTAGAGTCGAGGGCATTACTATGTATACAATATAGAGCCTTAAGACAACGCAACGGGCGCGAAAGTGTATACAAAATAAAGCCCTTGACTGTACCTTTTATTAAAGGTCTTGCTTAGTTAGAAGTCTCCTTGGGAATGATGATGATAAACGAGGGGGTTTATGACCGTGATTACTTCACACCAGATAACCGTCTTATTTGTCAGCCGTGGTAATAAAAAGAACGTAAAAAGTGCTATTCCGACGTAATGAGTCGACTAATTACGCCCCAAGGGCTTAAAAAGTGGTCATGTAAGGAAAAATAGGTGTAGGGTGATATCATTCATCTTTGAAGCTGTGTAACATTGCCACAGACAGAGAATAAAACCACGAAGTGGTAAACTATAATTTCAGGCCATTAAAATCTACTTAGCCTATTCCCAAGAAAATATCACAAAATCATAATTTTGTAGTCCATAATTTAACACTACGTAATTGAAATAAATAAGAAATTCTACCGCGATCGAATGTGAAATAAAAATCTATGTTTTTGTAGATTTCACGTCGGAATTTCTTCATTGGTTAGCGCGGCAGCATCACTACAAGATGTCGCCGTGGGTAAGGGCCCTTAGATGATTATAATTCGTCTAGGCTAGGTGCAAATCCAAAATGAGGTGATCATATTTCTAGAAAATTCAACGTATCAGAAGAAATAATAGAAATCCATATCCATATTATATAATCCATATTAATATTATAAATGCGAAAGTAACTCTGTCTGTCTGTCTGTCTGTTTGTCTGTCTGTCTGTTACCTCTTCACGCTTCAATCGCTGGATCGATTGAGATGAAATTTGGCATGGAGATAGTTGGGGTCCCGGGAAAGGACATAGGTTACTTTTCATCCCGAAAAAACGCATAGTTCCCGCGGGAACGCGATAACCGAATTCCACGCGGACGAAGTCGCGGACAGAAGCTAGTAATCTTATATTTAGGAAATACAGAACCCTAAGAATCTCCCGTACGTCGAGTCGTTCACAGCACTATCGCAATTGCGCAAATAAAACGCCTGCATTCGCCCGTCCACAGTTATTTTGTCGTAAAGACAAATCAAGACAAATCCTGTGCGGGTAAATCTCTTTCATAGTGTAAATAGTATTTCTTCGTTGGAAGAAGCTCCATAGGCTGTTTATTCTATTGCAATGGACTCATTAAATTATTCAAAGGGTAGCATAACCGTATGGGGTTTTCTTCATGATTTTGTTATTAGGAAATTATTCTCTACTAGCTTCTGCCCGCGGCTTCGCCCGCGTGGAATTTGGTTTTCGCATTCCCGCGGGAACTATGCGTTTACCGGGATAAAAAGTAGCCTATGTTCTTTCCCGAGACCCCAACTATCTTCATGCCAAATTTCATCTCAATCGATCCAGCGGTTGAAGCGTGAAGAGGTAACAGACAGACAGACAGAGTTACTTTCGCATTTATAATATTAGTATGGATAGCTTCTGCCCGCGACTTCGCCCGCGTGGAATTCGGTTATCGCGCTCCCGCGGGAACTATCCATTTTTCCGGGATAAAATATAGCCTATGTCCTTTTCCGGGACTCCAACTATCTTCATGCCAAATTTCATCTCAATCGATCCAGCGGTTGAAGCGTGAAGAGGTAACAGACAGACAGACAGAGTTACTTTCGCATTTATAATATTAATATGGAGTATTTTTAATTGATCCTTGTAGCTGCAATTGGAACTTTTAATCTATGCTATCACAAATACCACAATAAAGTTACCAGAACATTTATGTTTGTCAAAAATACCTTCCTAAATATGGTTGGAGTGATTTTATAAGTATGTGGCAATTTACGTTCGTTTATTGCATTTAAAACCAGCGAATAAGCTATTCACGAAACTAAGGCTTTTTCCTCTTGTACTTCTTATTTGAAATTGTTCTCTTGTTCCCAAATTTTAACACCTGGCCTTTACCCCCGTTACAGGGGTTGTAAAATGGAAACAACCCACGACCTAGATTAGGAAGCTTCGAGAACACCCTTTATACCCTACCTGGCCGTAAAGAATGTTCACAGCGTTTTCTTTTATATGCGAGTTAAACGGAATAATGAAAGAAAGTTACTTTTCTTAAAATATGCACCCTTTTGCTAATCAAATAGGGTTTTCGCTCCACTGATGTAAAATGTTCGCGTGGTCCCAGAGGTTTCCGCAGGATACGCGGAGAAAATGGAATTACTTCCTCGCGAACGTGAACTATAACGAAATGGGTTCTACTGACCGATGGAATATTTCATGACTTCTATGAAGAGTAGCTTTATATGTTTGAAGAGTTCATAATCAAAACTCGAAAAAATTGCCTTATTTACCTTGTGGTTTAGCTTTTAGCTCGCACAAATTCTGGTCGAAGGAGAAACGATCTTAATTACCGGCTGCCAACTCAGAAAAAGCCGACTTTTCAAGATTTTATGAGATGAAAAAATCAATGAAAGTTTTAAGATTCATCACTTTTCGTACCATCGTAACCTTTACCTTTAGGTTACGATGGTACGGAATGTCTTATCTGCTACTTTCAATGACTAAACTTTAGGTCGAATTTTCGGTCGTACGCCTATGCGTACGACTGAAAACTGTACGACTGACTGCGTTTCTGCATGTTTTCTGTCATAGGACAGAAAACATGCAGAAATGTGTGTTTAGTATACACACTGTGCATGTTATCTTTCCACCTGGAGGTAAGAAGTTTTGTATTTAAAGTTTTCTAAGTATTCTAATAACAAAAAAATATAAATTCACATCAAGTAGTTTCTGAGATAATCGATTTAGAAAATAAATAGATAGGTAAATTCTACCGATATTGTAGTCATGGCTGAGACCATGGAAGACCTCAGTACTATGCTCGCTGACCTCAGCAGAGTTTCCGATCGAGTTGGTCTTAAAATGAACATGGACAAGACGAAAATCATGTCTAATGTCCATGTTGTACCAACTCCCGTAATAATCGGAGGCTCTGCGCTCGAACTTGTTGACCACTATGTATACCTGGGACAAACAGTCCAGTTAGGTAGGTCCAACTTCGAGAAAGAGGTCAATCGTCGAATCCGACTCGGCTGGGCAGCGTTCGGGAAGCTTCGCAGTGTCTTTTCGTCCAAATTACCGCAGTGTCTCAAGTCGAAAGTCTTCGACCAGTGTGTGTTGCCAGTGATGACTTATGGTTCCGAGACGTGGGCGCTTACGATGGGCCTCATAAGAAGGCTCAGAATCACTCAGAGGGCAATGGAGAGGGCTATGCTCGGGGTTTCTCTGCGTGATAGAATCAGAAATGAGGATATCCGCAGTAGAACTAGGGTCACCGACATAGCCCGAAGAGTTGCGAGCCTTAAGTGGCAGTGGGCGGGGCACATTGCTCGCAGGACTGATGGCCGATGGGGCCGGAAAGTTCTCGAGTGGCGCCCGCGAACCGGGAGACGAGCTGTCGGTAGGCCTCCAACAAGATGGAGCGACGACCTCGTGAAGGTCGCGGGAAACCGGTGGAAGCAAGTAGCACAGGACCGGTCTGGGTGGCGAGCCTTGGGGGAGGCCTATGTCCAGCAGTGGACGTCTTTTGGCTGAAATGATGATGATGATGATGAAATTCTACCGGCTCATTCTGATTACTTGCTGTTTATACGCACCACACACAGCTTGGCAACTATAACTCGTATAGAAATGAATGTTGTACTTGTTTGTAGATAACTTATTGATAAATAATTTAGTCTTTGACCATTTTATCCCAGCTTCTATAAATAAGTATAATTTCTAAAATAATATATTAATAAATTTTAAAATGTGCAAAACGGGTCCCGTTTTAGGGGGGGGGGGGGTGAAGCAGGATGCAGAGGGGAGGGAGAGTTGTGTATTATAATGTACCCACCTATAGGTATAACACAGCAGCGTTAAATCTTAATCCTTAATTTTGCCGCGAAAATATCTAGAATGAACGTATTATTAAAAAACACCGTTTTCTTTTTATTCATCCGAATTCCACTGTTTTCATTGTCTTATACGATGTCATATGTGGGTCTATATGAAATATGTCATGGCGTAGTTTTCCTCAAGAGTCAATCGTAAAGATTTGCATAAAAGGGGGTGACAGACAGTCAAACTGATGGATCATTTTCAAGATTGGCTTTGACATGCGAAGCGTCAAGTTCGCAAATTGACGTAAATTGTAATGTTTTCCCGAGTTTCCCGGTAACAACTGGGACCCGCACATAATAGTGCATTGTGTATTAAGGGCGGTAAACGAGGAATTGTAGTCGAGAGCAAAAAAAGGGCTCGAGATTGCAATACCTGTACCGCCCGTGATACACACAATGATATTCATCACACTTGCGAGGAAAATAAAGGAAACATTCACTAAGACGACCTGTGCAAGTGTGCATACATGTGTAACATTTATTAAGAAGTACTAAGTTTTATTGAATAGGTACATAAGCGATAGGTATTTAATTTAAGTTGTTTCAAATGTTAGTGTTTTGTTGTTTCTAAGTTTGTTTTAAGCATTTGTATATGAAAACCATGTGTATATATATGAAAACCATCTGTATATATTATATAGGTAGTCTTGTTTGTTGTGTCTGTAGGTTAAACGGCATCGCGAACAAACCTTTTTTGTTCATTTTTAAATATTCAATCCTTATTGGCCACTAACAATGATGTGGCCATTTAAGTAGTTTTACTTTTCAATTTATATTATTTCCGATAAAAACAATTGAAAAGAAATACATTTACGGCCCATGGGCTCGTAAGAAATCTCGAAAGCCCGTAGTCATAATATGGGCCTTAGAGACCGCTTTGCCTGCCTGTAATGACACCGATTTCGAGCAAGTGTGATGAAAATACATTTTGTTTGTGAAGACAGCGCGTGAATAATACAATTGCACTTAATTTTACGCTTACAGTTTTCTCTCAGAACTGGCTGGTTTCGATGTTCTAACTCGCTTCCGTTTACTTTTGTTGATTTACTTTACCGGAATAATGCAGATATGTGGTTTAAATAGAAGTAAAAGCTTGCCTTTGAGTTTAAAACTGTAATTTGATGTTTTTTTAAGTAAGTGTTGCATTTGGGAATTTTAGACAGGGTACAATAAAAAAGGGGAATAAAAAAATACGCCCTGCCTTAAAATATTGCAATTGATTCTACTCTTTCTTCGGAACAATCTGTTTGTAGGTTTTCAGTGGATTAAGACGTTATGCGTTATTATATTGTTTTATTATTAGGAGCCTCTTTTGTCCCACTCCTGAGCAAAGGGATGGGGGGAGGCATCCCGAATTTCAACAGCGTCTGGCCAGTAAGTCAAAAAGGAGTCTACTTACTGTTAAGTCTTATAAGTAGATTTCTATCAAAACTTTTGTAACCTTTGTACTATAATACCTACAGCATATCAACGCGGCTTTGATGGATGCACTACGTTAATGCGTTTGCAGAATATGGTTTTGTAATTCTAAACGAGAGATGCGTTTGTGGTGTCGATGATCGATGATTCGGCGCAGATTTCGTCCGCGGGTGAAACTGAAATTATTTTCCAATTAGTCACTATGATGGTAAATTTTGAAAGCTGCCCACCATTTCACAACAAAACAATGAGTACCGGCAACCTAAGTTTCATACAACCCCTTACGGTCTTAACAGACGAAATCCGTTACAATATATATGACAATTAATACTAGCTGCGGCTCGCTTCTTTAACCCCGCATGTCCAGTAGGGTCACCACACGGGTTTAATCTAACAGGTTACCTTTTAACCATTTAATATTATATTTTATTTTAGGTTAAGGTTAGGTTAGGTTACTGTATACTTTTTAGATAATATGCTTAATGAAAAACTACTTTGTAAAAAAAAGCATAATCAATCATATATAACGACCAGATTTGATCGGATGAACAATATATATGACGACTGGATTTGTCCAGTTGGTAATATGACCCTGCCTTCTGTTCCGGTGGTCGCGGGTTCGAATCCCGCTAGGGGCAAAGCTTTGTGTGAAAAGCACGAACGTTTGTACCTACATTGCTAATTCCCCTTACCTTACCTTATTATGATTCTTCAGTGACTAAATAAGTCGTTTATTTTGATGAGACGCTCGCTCCATAACGTTTAGTTTTATTTACAATCACTTAAACAATATAATCAACACTCTCAAACACTCAAGTTCCTGTGATTTTCAACCAATCTTCACAAAGGGCGATTTAGTCTGTAAACTCGTAAACGAGGTCTATCCGCCAGAATTGTTGTCAGATGCAGCGCAGCGGCAATCTCCCACTTGATGCGTTTGTAATAGAAACAGTAGTGAGCAAATTAATAGCCTGCCATAAGGAGCGAACGATCTTATTATTAACAAACGTAAAGAGAAGATTTTTTATATCAATGGTATATGCAAACGAACGCACAGCCCAGCCCCTGATGATAAGTGTTCACTGCGGCCCATGGACACCGAAATCTTATGATTCCTCATTAAGAAACCATAAGATCTCGAATGCGTTGCCTACCCTGAGGCCTAAGATAGAATGCTTCTGTGCCAGTAATTTCACCGGCTGCCTTAACCCCCTACCGGAAAACAACTGAACAGTGCGATCACTGCTATTTGGCGGTAGGTTAGCGGGGAAAGACGGTAGTACCACCCCGGATGGACATAGTACCAGGCCCTACCACTAGCAACGCAAATGGAGTACTTATCAATTTCAAGAGCCATACATCATCAACTGTCCAGTGGAAGGTGTTCCTCAATTCTTGTGACATGCTATCTAAAATCATTCTATACAATAATTCAAGATGGATGTCAGAACAATAAAATTTGTCTTTAATATCACAGAGTTAATATTAGCATTATAACGGTTTTAGCAAGCTAAAACCGTTATAATGCTAATATTAACTTCATTTTCAAGCTACTGGCTCATTTGTGTCGCATCGACATAAAACCACAGAAATAATTGAAATATGGGGAAATCGGAAAACCGCAGTGTCATTGCGAGATAAATTGCTCCATTATTGTCACGTCACGTTAATAACAATATCCAATAGTCGGTCGCAGATGTTATCTATGGCTGGAAAAGGAAATGACGAACAATTGCCACATTGTGTTCTCCATTACGCACGGATAAGAAAATCAGGGTCACCTTCTTACGCTTCAATATCAGAACGAAGTATTAAATAGTACATTATTGCAGAGGCCGCCAAGTAGTGCATTGCCGGACGAGTCAGTTAGCAGTTAGCGCAATTGCGGCCGAGGTATATATAATGCTTTTCTCAAACAGCGAGGAAATACGTAACGTCAGTCGGGGCAAGTGCGCCAGGATAGGGTAAGTGCGCCTAACATAAATATATCGAAACCTATAAATATTACTCAACTAGTAGTTGGCTGTTTACAAGGCATAGGGGCGAAATAAACTTAGGCGCACTTACCCCACATCAGTATTTACCACTTCCATGATCGTGGATGATTTGGCCATGGAAGTTGTACTTATTAACTCCATGGATTTGTCAGTTTCGGGGCAAGTGCGCCAGGATGGGGTATGTGCGCCTAACATAAATATATCGAAACCTATAAATATTACTCAACTAGTACTTGGCTGTTTACAAGGCATAGGGGCGAAATAAATTTAGGCGCACTTACCCCACATCAGTATTTACTACTTCCATGATCGTGGATGATTTGGCCATGGAAGTTGTACTTATTATCTCCATGGATTTGTCAATTCGAGGCAAGTGCGCCAGGATGGGGTAAGTGCGCCTAACATAAGTACTTATATCGAAACCTATAAATTACTCAACTAGTAGTTGGCTGTTTACAAGGCATAGGGGCGAAATAAATTTAGGCGCACTTACCCCACATCAGTATTTATTACTTCCATGATCGTGGTTGATTTGGAAGTTGTACTCATTACCTCCATGGATTTGTCAGTTTCTCTACAGAGGTGTCTCAAATAGCAAGCGAATTAAACAAAAACACACACGACAATAATGTTTTTGCTGGCCAAGGCCGGCAATGGACAGCTTCGCGTCTTCTTTTTTTGAAAGTAACACGACATTTCCGAGCATGTTTGAGAAAAGTAATTTAAACTGTTATAGGTAGAAGGAACAAAAATTTATCCTGATTCTTTAGTTTTTTACTCTGCCATAGTACGAGTATACCTTGTCTTGTCTTGAGGTTTTGGGGTCCTTGCGATATATATTTGGACCCATTGGGTTCTTTTGTGTAATTACTCCTCTCCATGTAGTTAAGTAATCCATTGCGTCTTCCACCTTCACTAATAAGTTAATAGCGGAGTGCAATGGTGGTGCTATGAAATCCCCTGGTTCAGGGTAACCGCTGCATAGGAGTTTCATTCTGAGTCTGGCGAGTATTACCCATTATTATTTATCTACTTCAAGATTTCTAGATTGTACTTAATATGTATTTGTGTTTAGTTTCGCTGAAATAACGCCACGTTTCATCGTCATAAGAATTTATAGCTTTATGAAAACGGATAATATCCATAAAATTCACAATGTGACAACCTTTATCCTTTAATTCCCAATCACACGGCAACCCTGTCCAGGCCAGTAGCTACATTACGTTTAATAGCCCGCCAGCGCGGCGCCCGGCCAAGGGAATTTTTGCTACTCTGCTTTATGATAAAGCTCCACACTCGTTAACGACAGACATCCAGCTATGACCGATTAATTCGCCCTTAACGTGCTCCCTGCATTTAGTGAGATCCCGCTACCAAATTAGGCACTTTCGTTAATCCCAATTATTAGCGTGAACAGGTCATGATTATTAAGAAGTCGTTTTGAGTCAGATCAGATTAAGGCACTTTGCGTTTATGCCTGTCATGCCAATAATGAATACCAACTGCCATTCGATACTTGCGGAAAAAGAAAGGAGAATATCAAGTTGTGCTACGTAGCATGCTGCTGTTGGTCTGAAAAGAAGTAGAGAAGTTGAAGGTGTATGTGATCTTGAATTACAACTTAAGGATTAACAGTGTATAATTCTTATATTTATTTGTAAACCAAAGGACACACACAATTATGGACAGGACTACCAGGAAAGCCGATCTACCACAATCAATATCGGTAAATACTTTCCAATATTTAATAGTCTAATCCAATGATTATCCGCAGTTCTCACGATATGACCGGCCCACTGCCACTTCAACGAGTTAATTCTCAGAGAACTCTCGTTCTCTATCTGATCACCTCGTTTCGGATCCGATCTTTCAAAGAAACGCCGAACATAGCCCTCTTCCATAGCCCTTTGAGCGACTTTTAATTGGTGGACTAATCTCACCGTCCTTCCTCATCCGCCGAAAGTGTCCACGTTTCGGCTCCGTAGGTCATTACGGGTAGGTAGGACGCACTGATTGAAGACCTTGGTTTTCAGATACTGCGGGATTTGCGAGGAGAAAACTTGACGCAGCTTACCAAACGCTGCCCAGCCCAGCTGAATTCTCCTTTTGATCTCCCTCTCGAAGTTGTTTTTATCCAAGTGCACTATCTGCCTTAGTTAAACATATTGCTAAAAACTTCGAGAGGAGTACAATTCAATAAGACCTTTGATGATGATGATTTAATAGTGCAGAAAAAATCAAGTTGCATACACAAATCGGCTTACTGTTTATCATCAGGGTTTCATCAATGATTTCAGCTTGAGATATTTATTTATCATAATTATCCATTTGCTATTAATAATACACAACAAAAGTAAAGCCGCTTGTGTACTTCCGGATATATAGTAATTAAAGTTATTCCGGGATTCCGTATCAATATTAATGTTAAATATATGACACAGGCAGGATTTGCTGCTAAGAAATACACTGAAACTGAAGGCAAAGGGACTAAATTAATGTATGCCTGTTAAAGTTATTTATTAGTATTGTCAAAAAAAAGTCCTTTGATGTAAAATGAGTAGAGCTACAATGGAGACATATGAATTCCTGTCCAACCGTTTTTCTTTTGGAATATTTTTTCAGACACTTTGTCCAAAATTTATTTCCTTAGCCTCGATAACAATGTAAAATAGGGGTAATTTATTTGAAGGAAGCATCTTGCAAATGGCTGGATACAGTTTTATTCGGACCGTGACGCGTAAAATAAAAAAATATCAGGCAGGACGGTCCTTAATATGATAATTCAGTTGCACAGCTGCAGGATTTGGATGCGTTCATTAGCATAGTAATATAAAAGTGCTCATATTTTTCCGCTTTCACCTGAATAAATAAAACATTTCAATCTTTCAACAGTATTCATTATCTGATATTTAATTCATGCATATTCCATGGTGTGGCCGTGGCCGTGGTAGCTTCGTTTGACATACCCGACTCTCACACACATGGTCGGGGGTTTGACTCCGTCTCACACCTCTTATGTGCAAAATTGAATTTAAGATTACTACTGAGCTTTTCTGTGAAAGATGACCGCACGCATCTGCGAAGTAATTCAAGGATGTGTCATGTGAAACCCCCAAACCCACTTGCGATGAGAGGAGGCGCCTAGCAGTGGGACGTAAATAGGCTGTTAAAGTTATGGTGGTGGTGTATATCCATGGCAGTTACAAATTACAATTGTGAATTAAATTCTGTACGCAATAATTTTAATTTCAACGAAAAAACTAATATTTCAATGATCATTTACGTAGTTCTTTATTTAAATCGGAATAAAAAGCTACTACTACTAGACTACTACTACTACAGCCTATTTGCGTTCCACTGCTGGGTACAGGCCTATTCTCATCACGAGAGGGTTTGGGTATTGGGAATAAAAAAACGGATGTAAGTAAATGTAAGACTTTGGAAGGATCAGTCTTAAACAAGTACTGAATTGATTTGTAATGTTCCAGTGTGATATCGAGTTAATTGCCAATGAATGACACTTGAACATCGAGACTCCGAAGACTATTCCGCCAAACGGGTGGACCACCGGCTTATCGAGCATTATAAAAGTACCTGGCAACCAATACAACGCTAGAATTTTCTGTTACAGCTTAATATGTGCAGCGTAAGGGCCTCGTTTCAGGACGTTATTGTTTCCGCTCCGGGGTTCAACGGAGGCTGGGGAGATATGCAACTACAGCTTTGTAGGCTCGAGAGCTACGGTTAAATGGACGATGCGTGTAATACTGCGGTCAGGTGCGGTGCGGTAAAACACTTAATAACAGCTAATTGTTTGTTGAGAATTTTCTACGAAGGAGATATTTTGTTTTTTTTTGCATAATTGTGGCGTGATTTTGACCTATTTCCCTTGCTGATAAATAAGGGTAGTAGATGTTCTGCTCAATTTCAATGACAGGCCAACCTACAAACGCAAAGGAGAAACACAAATGACTAAAAAGGGAAAGGAAGCTAGTAATTGTTACGTTTATTTTCAGCTGTAAACGGAACTTGTGATTACTTAAAACCTGTTACATAAACTATTTTTAACCGAATTAACTGCATGCTTATCAACAAGATTCTGAAACAGCCAAGTCCTTTATATACCTTTAGGTACCTTTCGGAATAATAGACTTGATTATAGACCGTCCATGTTAACCAACAAACTTTGGGATATTAGCGTCCGTCCGAATACAATACATCGGTAACAATACGACATTACTATTGGTCGAGAAAATCAATAATATCCACAGAGGGTTTGTAAGAGTAAGAGATAATATTAAAAGGTGACACCTGTATCGTAACACGACGGAATAGTTTCCATTTTAGGTAATATGCGATTTCATTTAACGTTGTATCGAAAACCTCGGTAACCCCGCGGCAGTAGAGATTGCAAATATCAAGTTTATATTTATTATAATATACGTACAATACCCATGTGAGGCTAGCTATTTATGCTACGGAAACGTGCAAAGCATACATGCTTGAAATATTTTATTTTCCCGTAAATTTTCACTTTATATTCAATTAACTGTTAATGAGAGGATATCTTTTCCATTTAATACGATACATTACATGGTGGTTATTTGTTTCAAAAAATCGAATTGAAGTTTAAAAGCTCGCATTTGTATGTGTTCCTTATTTGTACATTCAACAGTAATGAAAACGGGTCACGTTTTATGGAAAATCCTATACAGAGTGACCCGTTATTATTGCTGTTGAGTGTATTTGAAATATGTATTACTTATTATGTTTTGTCCTATATTGTAATCAGTTTTTTTATATTATTCAGCATGATTATAATTTTGCTACGTCGCAATACGGACAAATAATTAACGATAATTCAATACCAGAAAACATTGCAGAACACTTAACGATTTAAGCTAAATTGGCTTTGTAACTCGCAATTTGGTCTAATGCCAAATGACATGGTGCGATTGAAAACTATTTCCTCTTGGATTTTCGAAGAAGAGACTCGTTATTTACTCTGAAGTGCTTTGCGATTAAATTGTCGTATTGGCACACCGAATTTTGTCGAGTAATGAAGTATATTTTGTTGTCGACTTTAAGAAAGCAAACAAGTTAATTGGATAACGTAGCAGCTAAAGGGCATTGGGGAGGAAGCAAATTAATTCAATTAGCAAATGAAAATTGAATTTTGTTAACTTTGAACTGCGAATTTTTTGAAGTAAAGCTAATTTACGGAATAAAGACAAGGCGAAGCGGGAATAATTATGACGTCGGTGATGTTCTGAATTAGGGCAATAAATTACCGACGTTCTTACTGATGTTTCATAGACATTTCTATTTCTATTTGCTACTTTGTAAGCGAACAATTGCTAAAGGTTACTTCCATATAGACATTTGTCTCGCATATTTAATACTTGAATAAACAACATGTTTGTTTATTTATTTATTTAAAAGTACAGCCACATCGTATACATAACACTTTAGTAGTTGTTCAAGCCAAACTAAAAACTGCCATAATTTGACGAGATACCGCCATCTAGGGGCGAAGAAATGAAGCAGCGCATATGACTGGCCTCCTGTGACCGCTCCTATGAAAGAAAAAAAGTTCAGTTTATCTGGGGAACTCATTTCGGTCTGCTACGTAAATTTTTGGTGCGATCGTAATTATTTAGTTCTAATGTGAATATCGTTGCCCCGGGGTTTATTATTGATTGTAATTGGTGTCTTGGGTTTTGGATATTTGTGCAAAGCCGTGGTGGCCTAGTGGTTCGACCTAGCGCCTCTCATGCAGAGGGTCGGGGGTTCGATTCGGGCTCGCACCTCTAAGTTTATTTATGTGCGAAATTTAATTTAAATTTACCACAGAGCTTTTCGGTGAAGGAAAACATCGTGAGGAAACCTGCATGCATCTGCGAAGTAATTCAAAGATGTGTGTGAAGTCCCCAATCCGCACTGGGCCCGCGTGGGGACTATAGCCCAAACCCTCTCGTGATGAGAGGAGGCCTGTGCCCAGCAGTGGGACGCAAATAGGCTGTAGTAGTAGTAGTAGTAGTAGTGCAAAGTGCAGGAGAACAATCAAATTCAAGAAAACGGACGGATTCACTTCGACGCTTCGCTGCCGCTCTGTGCCGGCCACCCGCTCCTGTTTTCTTCAATGGACGCGGCGTCTATTTTTTTAAATTCGAAGACCTGAATACTCAATAAATATCGCTGTAAATACAAGTAAGTCCCCTCGATTTGGTTCTCGTCCGATCGGCAATTTTATGGCACGATAATACACCCCTCCGCCCTTTTATTTCCAGAGAATAGGATTTTTAGCTATTTTCACAATTACCTAAATCAAAAATGTTTTTTTCTCGTATGAGTGTAGAAAGGAAGTAGATTATAAACCCCTGGCTCATACAGAAGTAGTAAACAACATGAAAAGAAGACAATTCTGATATATACGACAATTACGGAGTACATAACAATGACAGTTGTTACCATTGTTTGTTGATACCATTGTGGCTACAAATTATTAGTTCAATATAGAAATGCCTCTCTGTGGCATACTTATAAATATTGTTTTCTCAGATTCCAATGAATGACATTTAAATACAGGTAAAACACTAAAAGAACTAATGGAAAAATATAATTATGATTGATAAATTAATAATTATTGTGAGCTGTATGTTATGATTTCGCTTTGTTTTATACCTAAATATTTCACAACCTCACGACCTCGCCAAATATCGAGAACCGGCCTTTGCCGTGATGCTAATGACTTTGATGTTAATTAGAAACGACTAGTGGTGAGATCGGTGAGGATTCTGACGTGATTGTTAACAACCTGGGAATAGGGAATAGACAATGAGAACTTAGCGATTCCATTAATTGAGCCTACCGAATTGTCAGGCCTTGATAATGCTGCTCTGTCTTGCCCTTCTCCGACGTAATCAGTGGCTGTAAGTAGGCTACCTATCGTGACTATGGTATTATTTAGTCTGTCAGGTACTTTATTCAAAGTGACCATTTGGATGGGATAAGGGCGCCTGGGGTCGACATAAATTCCGATGCTGGCATTATTGCGGTGTCCTCAGTTTGACGAAGGTACGCTTGGAATTGTTGAGGATATCTCAAAGCAGATCGGGCTCCCGAAAATTGTCTACCTCCTATTGTTTTCCACGGACACGACCGTAAAGCTGAGAGGGTAACGATATATTTTCTGTTTTTTTTTTGTGTTCTGGGATCATGGTATAGAACAAGCAGAAAGTACCAAACTCGCATCATAAACTTAGACTTGCAAAACCGTGTATGCATAGAGATAATGTACAAAAAGTCCCGCCCCGCCACAATTGAAAACGCTTTAATGTATTTGGAAAGTATTTAAAAAGCACCACCAACACTCTCAACGCATGTTTGACGGCTCTCTCAGCATGCACCACGCACACATAATATGCGTTGAGAGTGTTGGTAGTGCTTTTTAAATAATTTCCAATTACATTGAGGCGTTTTGAATTGTGGAGGGGCGGGACTTCCTATCGTTGATTATCTCTATGCATGTACGGTTACATACATACATATCGTCACGCCTATGTTTCCTTGCGGGGTAGGCTGAGTATTAGTGACCTTCAATGTCACATCACGCCACCTTTGACAAAGTTTCGAGGGTAGTGAGATCATCAATGTACGGATATATTTTATTTATTTTATTATAAATGGCCGCGTGTGTTTCTCAGACGAAATGTACACGGAAAGAAATCATTTATTTGTTCCTCGCTTGAGCGAAATGAAGTCTCGACAAAAGTTACGAGTATATGGGCATAAAAGCTGCGCCAACTCCTCAGGGGCGCCGAGTTTTGTAAGTGCCGAGTGAATATTTAAACAAGTGTTTATAGTCTGAAAATTCAACTTTTTAAACAAAGAACCTTCCAAATTTTATCAAAATTCCCGCGAAAAGTTATCTTAATTGGTTATTCGCCGCGGGCTAAGTTAATTCAAGTTTCAGTTGGAGACTGTGGTAGTAACTAAAGAGGTAAGACAAATATGCCAAACGGTCGGCCAATAGAGCAGGGTTAATTAACATTGGGTAAATTTAAACATTAAATAGGTAGATTTAATAAATATCACGAATTAGAACTGCCCAAATAATCAATTGCAGTTGGATAAATCCATATTAATATAATAAATGGGAAAGTAACTCTGTCTGTTTTTCATGTTTTACGTTTCACTGCTAAACCACCTAGACTGTTGGTTTCATTAAATTCGGTGGAAAAATGGGCTACGTAGAAGGACATAGGCCACTTTCTATCTCGGAAAAAACGCGCAGTTCCCGCAGGAACGCTCTATGAAAATAAAATACGTGGACCATCATCATTTCAGCCGAAAGACGTCCACTGCTGGACATAGGCCTCCCCCAAGGCTCGCCACTCAGACCGGTCCTGTGCTACGTGGACCAAGTCTCGGTCAAAAGATTTTTAATAAGACTAGCTTCTGCGAATAGCGACTTTGTCCCAGAGGCAACAGACAGACAAACAGGTAGATATCTTTCGCATTTATTATATGTATATAAGCAAGGATTTGGTAAGCATAGTTAGGTTAAGAGTATTTTTTTCGTGGAAATTATGAAGTCGTCATCACTGGGCCAAAATAAAATAATTCGTATAGGTAGTGAAGACTACTAAAATTTTTATCTAAGTATATAAGCGGTTAATGGTGCTGGTCGCACATAAATTAATACAACGAAGTACTAAATAATTAATTTAACATAAACACCTTTTAGCTGTATTTTAACCACAATAAATAAAATAAAACAATTAAACACTTAACATTTTCACGACTTTGAATTAAGAACCTTTGCGACGTGAGCAAAAAAAAAATTGAATACCTTTTAAATTCAGTGCCAGATAAAATAGCTGCGAGAAAATCTATGCAAGAGCACGGAAAGTACTTAGTGTAGGCAAAGGTCGTAATCTTCAGATCTTTCTAAGAACGCGTAGCTTGTTTAGCGCATCGTATTATCTCGGTGTTTTGAATTAACTAGATTCCTTTTAAAGGTGATTTCATATTTTTTCATGATTAACTGATCTCTTCGGTGTTACCCTCAGGTAATCTCATCCCTGTCACCTTCAGTACCTTTTTTTTCTAAGAAAAAAATCAACGTTTCTTTGTAGTTCACCGTATAAGGCTTCTTTTTTGTTTGCAAAAAAATAGTTACCAATAAACAAAAAAAATGATAATAGGTTTAAATGAAATTAGTTTATAATTTCTAAGATTAAAAAATAAGCATGTTAACAGATTTACATTAATTTAAGTCAATAGGCGTATGCATCTTCTTCCCCTTTTATTTGATATCGATTATTCTGATTAAAACTACATAAAATACTAAAAAAACTAAAAGAACCGCCGGCAACGCATTGGCAACTCCTCTGGTATTGCACGTGTCCATGGGCGACGATGACTACCTCCCATCAAGTAGCTAGTCTGCTCGTTTGCCCCCCTTTAGTATAAAAAAAAGAAATCTGATTTTTTTACTTCGTAAATTTAATTTAATTATTATTTGAGATCGATCCATTATTGTTACAGAATTTCAAAAAAATGTGCAAAAAAATTACTAATTTTCGATTATAATGTTCGTAGAGAAAGTTGAAGGACGAACATTAAGTATCTTATTCAATATTGTTTATGGGCAGCATTACTGACTCATTGCGACATCATTGTATTCAAGCGGCAATAATTGTAAATGCCATTTTAGCTTCAAACTGGCTCATCAATAATCGGAATGATACCAATTAAGTTATTGCCTTTTTCCCGCATCTGTCGCGTGGAGGGCTCCGTAACAAGCACAAAGGCTATCTGCGTCACTTCACTAAATTAGTTTGTTGTTTTTGTCGGTTTTCCTCGGGGCTAGTTTCTTAAAGTGGTCCTTTTTTGTTTTCTCTAGCTTCGCCTTGTTGGCGCTACAACGAAGTTATTTTGAAATGAGTCGACCATAATTTGTCACCCATTTTAAGAGCACTAAAATATTGCCAGCTCGATTTAATTCCGCACGAACGTTTTTAATTTCTTTAAGCACTAATTTAAAGCTCTTCCACTGCGCTTGGTTCCGTTTTCATCACGACAAGGCGTTTCGAAAAATTGTATTCGCATTTTCGTATTGCATAAGTATTATCTCGGAACAAATTGCCGTTGCTTCATATTCCGGGCACGCCCCCTGGCCACAGGTAATAGAATTCTCTCCATTTTCTTTATTCCCGAGGAACATTAATCAGACCCTGCTTACTGGCCTCCATCATAAAATTACATCATTCATTTGGTAAAGTTGCTGTATGACGGGCTCTAATTAAAATCGGCGTCAGTCCTTATTGTTGAAAGATCGTTTGTGGTGTTTCCGTAATAATTTTTACGATTATGAAAAATTTACAAGTTGTTTTAGTGAAACAAATAAATAAATTATAAGAAAACGTAAGGAATAAAGTTTTCATACGTTATAGGAACAAAACATCTGGCAACCATGTTACCTACTAGGTAGGTAACATGGTTGCCTTGCTCGATAAATGTCATGCTCGAATAATACCTTGGTACACATTAAGCTTTTGAATTTTCTTGAAGTAAGGAGTCTTTTAGGAGGTGATATAATTAATCTAAATATATAAAAGAAGAAACTGACTGACTGACTGATTGACTGACTGACATATCAACGCAGAGCCGAAACTACTGGTCGTAGAGAGCTGAAATTTGGCATGCAGGTTCCTTGGGGAGCGTAGGGGAGCACTAAGAAAGGATTTCCCGGAATTCCTACGGGGACGGGAAAAAAAGGGATTTTTACATTTACATTTTTAGGTCGCGGGGATCACCGTAGAGAGCTGAAGTTTGGCATGCAGGGTCCTTGGGGAGCGTAGGGGAGCACTAAGAAAGGATTTCCTGATATTCCCACGGGAACGGGAAAAATGAGATTATGACGTAATCTAAATATATAAAAGAAGAAACTGACTGGCTGACTGAATGACTGACTGACTGATTGATCAACGCACAGCCGAAACTAATTGGCCTAGAAACATGAAATTTGAAAGGAAGGTTCCTTTTATGACGTAAAGTGAGCACTAAGGAAGGATTTTTGGAAATTCCCCCCCTGAAGGGGTATTAAAGGTTTGTATGAAACTTCTAAACCGCTAGGCCTAGAAACATGAAACTTGGCAGGAAGGTTCCTTTTTTGACGTTTGTAAGCGAGCACTAAGGACGGATTTTTGGAAATTCCCCCCCTAAAGATTTAAAAAGGGGGTTAAAGATTTGTTTGTATGCTTCTTCTTTTATATTTATATATTATATATTTTTATATTTTTCTTAAATCCGACGTGGCGAACGGGAAATACCATCTCCCCTGTTGGGGTGCGATGGGGTTGAAATTTGTAAATATCAATATGGGTGTCGTTTTTATTGTTAAATATAACTATGGATAGTATAATTATGGGTTTGTGTGCATTATGATTTGACTGTCCTGAATGGCGCAGCGTCGGCGGTACCTTATTTAATAATAATATTTAATAGTACTATGTAACAGAATGGCCACGCAATTCGCGCCCAACTCGCCTTACCGCCATTTCCTTCATCAGAAGATGGCGAGTGGATCATTGGCCCGCGTAGTAGTAACTACACATACATTTACAACTGTACAGACGTCCTTGCACGCAAACATTGACATTCATTCGAATTGTGTTCGAAATCGTGCTTTTATAGGCCGTGTCCTCCGTGTGCCTAAGTTCGTTAGTTTAATGGAACATAACCCATGCCTTGAGACACGCAGACTCTCAGCTAACAGGCAACCTGTGTAGGTAATTAGTTTGAATTCGTAACCCTTTATCGATTCATGTACAGTCAAAGAAATTGAAAAGCGTACCTTTTTCGCTGCTGTTCCTCATTGTGACGAGAAAGTAAAAGGTACCTATACGTTTCCGAATACCACGTGAACGAAGTCGCGGGCTAAAGCTAGTATTACATATTAAATGGGGCAATGGAGAGGGCTATGCTCGGGGTTTCTCTGCGTCATAATTTCTCTGTGAATCAGAAATGAGGATATCCGCAGTAGAACTGGGGTCACCGACATAGCCCGAAGAATTGCGAACCTTAAGTGGCAGTGGGCGGGGCACATTGCTCGCAGGACTGATAGCCGATGGGGCCAGAAAGTTCTGGAGTGGCGTCCGTGAACCGGTAGACGAGCTGTCGGTAGGCCTCCAACAAGATGGAGTGACGACCTTGTAAAGGTCGCGGGAACGCGGTGGATGCGAGTGGCACAGGACCGGTCTGAGTGGCGCGCCTTGGGGGAGGCCTATGTCCAGCAGTGGACGTCTATCGGCTGAAATGATGATGAATGATAATATTACATGTATAAGTAAGAATAAGGTAGAGGTACTTACACGTATAATATATCGTGTCGGTAAATTCTTCAGATTCGAATTAGGTAAGTATACTTACTTACCTAAATAATACACAATATACAAGTTTTCACTAAAAAGGCCGTTAGCCGCTTACCGCTAATTATAAAGGAAACCGTCTTCGGGTTTTGGGCAAAATTTTGTCGCAATTTTTTAAATACCTAAAATTGTGAGCGAAGAATTTCGGATAAAATTACCACAATCGTTCAATTTAACATCGTTTCCCGTTCAAATAATGGAAAAAGTTTCTCAATAACGTCTATCCGAGAAATTCGACAGAATTCGCTGAGGGGAGGTTCACGAAATCTCTACTCGATTAACGAAAGTCAAATGGTGAACTTTGGCTCGTGCATTGTAAATCTGTACACTACGGTATTGTCTTCGAATACGGCTTTGATTAATACTCGTATTTAAATACGAATCAATTTAAAGCCTGACTTGATTGCGACTTTGTGGGCCATTGATTGGTAACTAAAATAAATTATCAAGATATCAATTATACAAAATTTTGGTCAAAATCGGTCGAGTCGCTTTGACGTAAAGGAAGGACAAACAAACACACTTTTACATTTATAATATTAGTATGGATATGGAAGTAGGTTCGGATATTATTTTAGTATGGAAGTAGGTACCTATGGATAAGCGAAATGTTTTGCCATTATCAATATACGTTAAATATAGGTATTTTATTAGGTACCTTATAAATTAAAATGTACTAAAATCAGTACTAGAATTAAAACTACTTAAAAATAACGATCAATTTATTTAAAATAAATCTACAACTTTTATTACACATTAAAAATAACTAAAACACTTAAAATTACTTATAAATACTTAAAAATAACTAAAACACTTAAAATTACTTATAAATACTTCAAAATACATGAAAAATAAACAAAATCTAAAAACGGCCCCCGGTATTTTATTTATATTATGCTGTTGAGTTTAACGAGTAAATTATTAATAAATTCATTCCAGTAAGCTTTTAAAAGAGAGAAGAATTCCCACGAACTTGAACTTTTTATTAAATAATTTTGGGTGAAGAATTTTGTAAACTTCCATGGATTACGCAAGGAATTTATACTTTTTTAATAATATTACAAATTACTAAAATGAAACGAATATTGTTCAAATGCCGCGGCCACTAATCAGTCCGATACAAACAAGACTGATAAATGTCTCGCTCCATTTTTCTCATTTCCGTTGAAAAAGAATACAAAAGCGCACAATTAGTACCTTTTATGCAAGTAGGAAAAGCTTGTCATTTTATCACGAGAGTGTGGAGGCGCTAGAGAAATCGAGCGTCAGTCGAGCGTGTATAACGTGTAGCACATTTTTCAATACATTTGCAATCAAAGGAAATAAACTAACAGGGTGAAGTTTAAAAAGTAAAAAAAAACTACTCGTGCAGAATGGGAAACTTCACACGCTAAACAGGTATCAAAAACAAATCGTTAAGTGTGAAGATGTTCGATGTTTTATTTTCCATAAATAAATTATTAGCTTCTGGCATAGATATAATTTCGGGTGTGGCCCGATACGAGCAAAAAAAAACTGATTCTAATGCTCCCATAGTGATTAAAATAGGAGCTAAAGTAATTTAAAGTTTTACATTTTTCATATATTTATTGAATATAAAAAAAACTTATTACTATTACTTTTATTTTACGCTTGCTGAAGCCTCCTTAGGCTTATTTGCAAGAGTCAGTCGAGTCTTAAATTATGTTAAAAACTAATAATTGAATGTATTTACTTCAAATTACTGGAATTGTTATTGGAAACAATGATGAATGAAAATGTCAAATATTGCGACTGGAAACAATATGTTTGCAATGCATTGATTAATTATTCTCGATTAATTTTGTTATAGAATAATATTTAGAATTAGGAGTGGGTTAGAGCGGGCTCGTCATATATAATAAAAAGAAAAGCTTAGATACCTAAATGATGAGTACCTAAAAGGGTCTCCATTCAAAATCTCCTATTACGGGGCACACCGTGTATAATACGTGTAAATCGACATTGATTGTATTTTTCGGAGCGTGCGCTTCGCTTTCACGTCTGACGTCATGACGTGTTTTTACCCAAAAAACATTTCTTACCAGCTGTCACTATGCGTTTTTCGGGATAAAAAGTAGCCTATACTATGTGTTGATCCGCGTTATAATCTACCCTCATGCCAAATTTTGTTGTTTATCCTATCAGCAGTTTTCCAGTTAAACCCGGTACAGGTCACGTGACTTCCACAGACTCATTAGTAGAAGTAATAATAATATCTACCGATGAAACGAACAACCTCTTTTTCAGATATAATTAGAAAAAAAATTGGTTGTCTATAAAGTCGGTTAACGGACGATAATTTTACGTGATAACGTCACGCTTAGGCCAATCGTGCCTCTCTATTGCTTGTTCCGCGCTCTCGCTTGCACCGTAACGTTACTATTGCGTCATGTTTTTTCGTGTACGCAACCGGCGTTTAGCGATCAAAAAACATCTAATTTACGATGTAAAATAAAATCTCTCTCTCTCTCTTGCCTCTCTCGTGCCTCTTCAGTCCTGAAGGTTGGCCGCTAGCTTCTTGTATGCCTCTCGATCCATCGCGACACGAAACAGCTGCTCGACGGATGAAACCCCGGCCCACTCGCGAATGTTTCGCAGCCACGACTTCTTTCTGCAGCCAGCGCGCTTTTGCCTTCAACCTTGCCAGGCATCATGAAAAAAAAAAACAGCGGGTTGCAGTTCCGGGAGTG
The DNA here is from genome assembly GCA_963971205.1 of Aethes cnicana. Lineage (NCBI taxonomy): Eukaryota > Metazoa > Arthropoda > Insecta > Lepidoptera > Tortricidae > Aethes > Aethes cnicana. The sequence goes on along the minus strand of OZ020280.1, from coordinate 5,846,535 downwards.
CCGGAAGAAGTGAAAACTTGCACAGGCATAGGTACATTTTCACCGCGCGGTAGAAAGAGAGGGGGATACTTCCTCTCCTACGTCGCGCCGGCGGTCTACTGGCTTCAATGACAATGTAACAGTTTTTCGACCTGGTCACGTGTTCGCCTTACGGTCACGTGATCTGTCGCGAGTTTATCATTTTTTCACCATCACAAAAAGTGCACAGCGCCGCTAAAGAAGTTTTCACTTAAAAAAAAACATACTTAATGAAGTACCTATCATGACCACGCGGAAGTTATTCATAAAGGGAACAAATGCTTTGAAAACACAGCAATGCAGGATGAATAAAAGGCTAAACAAAGGCATGCCTGTAATAGGTCGAAAAACGTGCGTGGCGTTCCATCTCGTGTTGAGAGTGTAAGGCCAAAAACAAAATGAAATGAGAGCTTCAGTTTGAGCTCGAAGTTCAAAGGACATTGTGAACTAAATGGGAAATACTGTGTAGTTATTTATACAGTGTTATGTAGGTGTCAGGTGGTCAATACAATCTTTCGTCACGGTTGTGTGCCAGGCCAATTTTCATAACTAAAATCACTTTAAACGCCCATGACATGATCATATGATGACATGATTTTAGTAAATGTGTTCGAAATTTTAGAAATGGCCTAATTGGTTGGACCTACCGCCTCTCATGCAGAGGGTCGGGGGTTCGATTCCGGCTCGCACCTCTAAGATGTGCGAAATTCAATTTGAATTTTTCACTGAGCTTTTCGGTAAACGAAAACATCGTGAGGAAACCTGCACTCATCTACGAAGTAATTCAAAGATGTATGTGAAGTCCCCAATCCGCACTGGGCCCGCCGCGTTGGACTATAGCCCAACCCTCTCGTGATGAGATGAGGCCTATGCCCAGTAGTGGGACGCAAATAGGCTGAAGTAGTTCGAAATTTGAATTCTGTTTGAAATCGTGCTTTTATAGGCCGTGTCCGCCGTGTGGTTTAGCATTACATCAATCTTATACGTTTTAATTTTAACCATTGGTATAACCATGGTAATACACTAGATGCAACTGAAGTTTCCAATGTAGCCTACTAGGGTATAGATAAAATAAAAATGTTTTTTTATCAATAAGCAAAAATATATGTTGAAAAATACCTATATCAGAAATATCCCCTTAAAATAGTAATTCCATTTTATTTGAGTATTGACGAAAAGATTGTTTTTTTTTTTACAAAAGCAATGCACTTTTCTTCATTAATAAATTATAGACTGAAGAACTTTATTAAAATATCTATGTCTATACATAGCGTGAAGTCCTTTATTATCTATCTAAATATATAAAACAAAAAATTTACTAACTGACATTTTTTCAATTCAATTCAATTCAATTCTTTACATATCAATGCAGAGCCGAAACTACTGGTCGTAGAGAGCTGAAATTTGGCATGCAGGATCCTTGGGGATCGTAGGGGAGCACTAAGAAAGGATTTCCCGAAATTCTCACGGGAACGGGAAAAAATGGGATTTTTACATTTTAATGCTTAGGCGCGTGCGAAGTCGCGGGAAAAAGCTTTTATTAATTATATGCCCTTTGCTCTTTTTACTTTGACGTTTTCAGTACGTATTTTTTTATCTGTCAAAAAAAACACACTTTACGGATATCTTTCACTGTTGTGTGAAATTTCATACGCATTAAAGTAGCAATAAGTTAAATTAATGTCTGAATTTATTACAGAAAACATCTTACGAAAATAAATTAAAAACGTTGAACCTTAAACGCCGTCCGAAACAACAGCCGCGGAAGCTACGAGATAAAGGAATTTTCTATCACATAATATAAAGTAATAAATCATAACGTACTTATTATGATTATTTTTGGTGTGAAAATATACTTTTACACGGGCAAGTGAACGTATTACGGTTTGGATGTTAGAAACGGAGAGAGAGAGAACAAAGACATTATCAACGGTTATCAACTTATAACGGATAATAAATGCTATGAGAAGATGTAAACAATTAAGTTGGTGTTTGCTAAGGTCTAGGGAGGTTGTTTGAAAATAAAATTATTACAAACCGTGACCTTTACCAACTCTTTGTTTTCTTATTATCAGGATTTCAATTACTGTACTAGTGACAAACCGATTTCAAAATGAATTTTCACTAGCTTCTGCTCGCGACTTCATCCGCGTGGAATTTGGAAGTAACATACCCGCGGGAAAAAAGTTTTTTTTGTTGGAATTAAAAGCAACCTACGACCTCTTAACGGATTTCATCTAAATCTGTCCACCGGTTTAGGCGTGAAGAGTTGACAGACATAAATAGCTATTTTCTCATTTATAATAATTTAGTATGGACTGCAATGTAAATAATTTTATTTTATAGACCGATACTTAAATTTGAAAGTTAGCCCTTAATTTAATAGCGACTTGCTTATAAATGGTATTTTAATTGCCGACCTTAAGGCATTAGAGGCATAATAACGAGCGCCTTTACTGGCTCCACCATGTTCTCGATAATTTCAAATATTCTTCTACTTCACCGGGTTTCAATTTACGCAAGAGAGATTAAACCGAAGTTTTCAATTATCGTCCCCATTATGGGCGGTTTGAGGAAGGTTCATCAATTTTTATGGCGCGAGACTGGATATCTCGTAATATCGACGTCACTGATCGCCGATCCAAGACTCATCCTACTAATGTCAATTTAATGAAAGTGAGATTTTTCTGTAGAAGCATTCGGTTGCGACAACCATATCTTGCTGAAATGGGTTATCTAAAATGTTCAAAATGATAAAGCATTATTTTACCAAGAAACTATGCAACAAACTACGTAGTACACCGTACGTACATAGGTTAGGCTACCTAATAGTATTTAGCTAAATACTAAAACGTTATCTAGGCAAAAATCTATCAGATCCCTGAAAACTACTTTGCCTAGGGATTTATAGTTTTTGTCTATCAAGACCTGGCCCACTTTTTACCCAACTGCACTAGAAGGAGGGTTATGTTTTTCGAGTGCATGTATGTATGTATGTATATTTCTTTGGCACGCTCTGTAGCATAAATGGCTTGATGGATTTTAGCATGCGAGGTATCGACGATCTAAATTCCCAAGATTCCTCCGCCACTTAGATTCTCTAAGCTGTAAACTACCAAAATCTTGCTTAGTTGAATTAGGAGACCTACGATGTGTTCAGTAAAGTGTTGAACAAAATTAATTCCAAACAAAATTTTACCATGGTATGCTAGCCCCGAATTATTGGACAAAAATCTCCATTCACCCAAACAACCTCCTAAAATTAAATTAGATACAGCAGAAATGGTTTCCCTATTTGCGAACAAACTTGTAGGTAAAATTGAAACAAACAGGATCTGAAATTTACATGAGCTCGCAACAAATTCAATTGGTAAGAGCGGCATTGTTGCTAGTTACGTTATTAACATTAGGTTAAGGAGTTTCAAAGAAACGCTAAATTACTTAGCCTTGAATACGTTCTCGCTTTAATCAAATCCCAATGTTACAAGCACATTAGTTGCATATCGTTTACACGTTACTATGATACTAGCGTACTAAATTAACAATTGCGAACTCAACGTACCGTGATCATTGTGATCGATGTGTATTTTTGTCGTAGTTGTTTTGCTTATATATACTACTAGCTTCTGCCTGCTACTTCGTCCGGAATTCGGTTATAGCGTTGCCGCGGAAATTGAGCATTAAACTATAACAGATTATATATGCAAAACCGTCCTCTTGAATCACTATCTATTAAAAAAAGCACATCAAAATCCGTTAAGTACTTTTAAAGATCTAAGCATACATAGGGACAGACAGACAGCGAAGCGACTTTATACTATGTAGTGATGTTGGAAAAGGAAGATGAGGATGGTCAGTGCCAGTCCTTGTCATTTATGACATCATGATTTGTAATCAGGAAAAAAGATGGCAATCAATGCATAGTGCCATCAAAACATGTATGAAGGATGATAAAGATGGAATTAAAACTATTGTCCTAAAATAATAAATGTCTAATAAAAATAATACTTGCTGTACTTGTAATATTGATTATTTTCAAAGGACGATTCCTAACGTTAAATTAATAGATTGAAATTCCGAGGGGTTGAAAAGATGGAAAGTGAAAAATCTAATCAGTTTCGTGGTACTTTTAGCATAAAAGTAAGCGAGTCAGTGAAGAAAAAAAAAACGCATTCCAAATGTCAATCCCTTATTTTCTTCGATAGTTTTTTTATACATACGTGCGTAGAGGGTGAAGTCGATTGAGTCGATTTATTTCATTCTAATTGTAAATGAGGACCTACGATGTGTTAAGTGTATGTCTGTTAAATTCTCGATATCCGATACGCATACCTAAGGATAACATACTGTTTACTTGTCTATAAGGGCCCTCGCCCACGCTTCTCATATCGTTATCCTTTTTTACATAAAAAATTAAAAGGATAGCGATATGAGTAGCGCGGCAGCATCGTTATAAAAAGTCGTCGTGGGCGAGGGCCCTAAAAGCATCTTTATTGTGAAACCAAACAAAGCAACAAACAATACGTATGTCGGATTATTGGAGACTGCCTTTGTACCCAATACCTTATCTTTCGATGGATTGTCGTAATCATTCCGACCCTTTTACGTTTGTCATGGTTTTCTTTGGTAATGATGTACAACATACTTTATATTGGTTAAGCCTTTCTCATGTACGAGGGATTATTTTATTTACTTAAGTCATAATGGATCTTATATTTTGCGACGGGATGATGTGAGTAGGTATTTAGGATGATCCGTAGTAACACAATGGGCCAGGCAACAAAGGAGATCTTTACAAAGATTGACTCGTAATGTTAAACAAATACTTTATTTTATGACGACAAAAAGTGACGTGACCCTTTAACCATCCTTACCTTAGCTTTTGTTTAGAAATCGAATGGAATCCTTTCCGAGATTTTCCCGTGGGATCACGTATACGGGGCGTCATTTTTGTATTTGTGAAATACATCCCCCGAGAGCGTACCTTTACGTATTTATTCAGGGCTGTCTAAATAAAAAAAAACTGGTATTGTTCAAATGGAATAAAATCTGTTATTCGTATTTGATACAACTTAGGTATCTCTTAGAATTAAGGTTCTCTTGTGTGTACTTACCTTATTTAGTATTTTTATTTTGAGTAGGTAAAAGGCAAATCTCGAAAACGAGTATTTAAGTGCGTTTGATTATCACACAAAAAACAATCGTCAAGGAACAGTATTATTCTTTAAACTAATAATAAGTCTGTTGAAGAAGTCGCATCTGAAACTTGAAAATTAAAAGAAACTATCTAGTCGAGGGGACTATATAAACGACACTAAACACAAAATAACGATTTATAAAAAAATTGTCTGTATGTATGTCCGGATTTAACTCGAAACCTACTAGACGGATTGAAACAAAATTTGGTATGGGGGTAGGTTATAACACCGGTCAACATATAGGCTACTTTGTATCCCGGAAAAATGCATGGTTCCCGCGGAAACGCTATTGCCAAATTCCACGCGGATGAAGTAGGATTGATAAAATGATTGTAGATTAATAATATTATAATACCATGATAATTATAGGGAGAATAAACAAAAAAATCATGTTTGATTCCATTAATTTCATCAAAAAGTGCATTAATCTTGTTCACAGTCATGTTGACTGTCGATTCGTATTCCCTGCTGGATAAATGGGTACATTTTTCACGAAAACAAGCCAATGTTATTCACAATCGCCGACTGAGCTCACGCAGACGGGTCGGAAACGGTTTTGCGTTACTAAAAACAGTTTTAACAATTTATTCCATCGGTTTCAGGCGGTTTTTTAATATTGACGATAAAGTTACACTCTTTCTCGTAGGTACAGTTTTATTTCAATACATTTTTGTTAGGTTCTATTTGAAAACTTTGTTCCAGGGAAATACTTTTAATAAACAAATGCGTGATCTTTCCATCGCCGTATCATTTGTGACATCGTTTCACATTATAAAAAAATAGTATAAAAATAAATTGTTTTTTTTTTCTTTCTAAATCTTCCCTGAATCAAAGAAAATAAAAAAAGCCACATCGGTCCCTCAGTTCTCGTTTCTCGAACTACACTTACGTAGTAACACACGGCAAATATATAAAGGAACGAAAATGTTGAAAAATAATTTTACACAGACCTTGACTTGATCATAATGTTCCCAAGTAGGCACTTAAAATCGGAGCTAAATTGATTTAAAGTTACAACTCATAATCAATGTGATTTTTTTCATAACCGGCTACCTTCCTGTACTTTAAGTAGCTTTTAGGTTATCGCCACGAGAGTTTTGATGTCAGAAACACAACAAAATGTCATGTAATTAATGACACCGGGATTTTGAATTTAGGTCTACAGTCACAGTTCTTTTTTCGTACCGATAGTTGTCATAGATACGCTTTATGTAGCCGAGTGTATAATCGTTCTCTAATATATACCTACATACACATTGTTTTCACCATCCTCCGTTGTAAAAAATTCCAAATAAACTATGCATTCTCCTACTAATAAAGCAAGCACATTTTTCAGTCCCCAGGTAGCCTACGCCTACGGGCGACTAATATCACGGGATCCAATTACATGGAAATTTCATATAGAGGGACATCATTTCGTCCTAGCTCCAGAAATTAAGCCCGTTAAGTTACTTGGTAGATTGAGGTCGTATGAGCTAGCTTGGTAGACTAACTCACACGACGTATCATAAATTCAATGTAAAACAAGTATCTAACGCGCACTGGGTCGACGTCGTGGGGACATAACCCAAATCCTGAGTCAGAGAAGAACAGCAGCTTGGCTTCAGGGATATTAAAGCAACACCATCTTTCTGCTAGATAGAAGCCTAACCACCAATAATAATTATGTACTTATTAGGAAATTATATTACGCTAGAAGCGCGGGACCAAAGATATTGGCCTGAATTGGACTAATAAACAATAATGATAATAATATAATAAATAATAATGTGTGCGCTTAAGGACTTAGTTAAAATATTATATAGTGCGTGAAAAAAAAAAGTTTGTTACAAAGTAGAAGATAACGGTATGTTTTTAATGATAACTAAGTACATCAAATTGTACATAATGACGATGCAAAAGTGATTGTAAAATCCTACTTGAATATCTTGGGACATTTCACACATATTGACCTAGCCCCAAACTAAGCAAAGCTAGTACTATGGTTGCTAGACAACGATATAAATACTTATATGTATAGAGAAATACATACATATATAAATACTAAACATCCATAACTCGAGTACAAACATTCGTGTTCATCACACAAAGTTTGGCAGGGTCAGGGGAATAAATGTTTTTTTTTTATCTTTATCTTTATTGTTATGAGCTAAGTAGTTAGTAATGACCTAAGGTAAACAGTAAACACTCTAGGCTAACTTGCGCCGGGCCGCTAAACTTCGGGTTAGCCTATTGACTCAGGTTTTAGCTGTATCAACTTAACACGAGAGATGTTAACCAGAGCCTCTTGAGTATTTTTACGACCTCAATATTTTCTTACAACTTACAACCAAAAGCCAAAAGTTACCCAACATTTCTTTTCAACATCCATAATATCACCTGATTGCCACTGCTGGACATATAGGCCTCCCTTAAACATGCGACCTTATAGTACGCTATTTCCATGTACTTGCCATTAAATATAAGCATCTTCGTGGAATGTTACACCGCATTAGATAAAGCAAACTTGTTTGCTAGTCTATTTGCAAGTAATTCCCGTCTGGATGCTGGAAAAAAAACACCTCCTGTTTTACCTCCAGGTGATTCTGTCATGTCTGAGGTACGTATTAAACAGAAAGAGGTTCTTAGAATACTCCGTACTCTAGATGTCAACAAAGCTAGTGGTCCTGATGGCATTCCAGCAGTGGTGTTGCGCAATTGTGCGCCTGAGTTGGCTCCTATACTGACACGCCTGTTTCGCCTCTCTCTCGAAAAGGGGCAAGTTCCGAGGTCCTGGAAGCTTGCTAATGTGCAACCTGTGCCCAAGAAGGGAAGTCGTGCTGACCCTGCCAATTATAGACCCATAACAGTCACCTCCATTCTTTGTAAAAGCATGGAGCGTGTACTCAACAATAAGCTCCTGACATACCTCGAAGACAACGGTCTACTTAGCGATCGTCAGTACGGTTTCAGACGTGATCGATCAACCGGTGATCTTCTTGGGTATGTCACTCACATATGGGGCCAAGCCTTGGAGAGTCATGGCGAGGCCATTGCGGTCTCTCTTGACATTTCGAAGGCTTTCGACAGGGTTTGGCACGGGGCCCTTAAGAGCAAGCTTCCTTCGTTTGGAATTCCCGCTGCTTTGTGCGACTGGATCTCAGACTTCTTGGGTGAACGATCGATAAGAGTGGTCATTGATGGCTGCTCTTCCGATCTATTGGCTATAAATGCTGGTGTACCCCAAGGGTCTGTCCTCTCTGCAACACTCTTTTTGCTGCATATTAACGACCTTCTTTGTCCAGGTGTCTTCGGATACGCTGATGACAGCACTGTTACAGAGAGTTACACTTCCTCCGCTCGCACAAGTAGCGCCGAGATCACTTCCCTTAGAGAGGCTATGATTGAGCGGTTGAACTCAGCACTTGGGGTAGTGTCTGACTGGGGCGATGCCAATCTTGTGCAGTTCAACGCTAGTAAAACACAGGCGTGTCTGTTTTCTGCCAAAAAGAGTCCGCTTGGTCTGACTCCAACTCTCCAAAATACACCTTTGCCTTTGTCCGACCATTTAGAGCTGTTGGGTATGGACATATCCTCTAACTTGAGCTTTGGTCGGTCTGTCATGTCCAAAGCGAAAACAGCTGCAAAAAAGCTTGGCATCCTCTCAAAGGTGCGGCGGTACTTCACACCGGAACAGTTGCTCCATTTATACCAAGCACAAGTTCGGTCGTGTATGGAATATTGTAGTTACCTCTGGGATGGCTCTGCAAAGTATCAGCTGGATGCTTTGGACTCGGTAGACCGTCGAGCTAGAAGGATGATTGGCGACGATACGCTCGTTGGAAGCAAGCTTCAAAGCTTGGAGCATCGGCGTAGAGTTGCTTGTCTGTCGGTTTTTTACAAGGTGTATTATGGAGAGTGCGCTCAGGAACTTCACGACCTTATACCACCGTCTACCTTTTATCATCGGACTACTAGACGACGGGAGGGTTTCCATCCTCATGTGGTTGAGTTTCCCATGAGTCGTACAAAGCGATGCTCTAAATCTTTTCTTGTTCGCACTGCTAAACTATGGAATTCCCTCCCTGCGTGTGTGTTCCCCAGCTCCTATAATCTTGGTGTATTCAAGTCTAGAGTGAATGGGCATCTTCTGGGTAAGCGTGTTCCACCTTAGACCCTATCATTACTTTCCATCAGGTGTGATCAGGGTCAAACGCAAGCCCATTTGTAATAAAAAAAAAAAAAAAAAAAATGTGTTGAAAATTTGGACATATTTTTAATGAGTGTCATCAGATAGCGCCATCGGAGCGTGTGCGCAGGGATCGCGGTCGTGTTATTAAGCGGCCCGCTATTACGCGAGGCGTCAAGCCGGAAAGCCGAAATTGCCTAAACGCTACATTGAATTTTCCTATAACCGGGGTGCGGGTGTCTGTAACCGCGGCTAACAAGACGTGTAACGTTGAGCTGTACTTATATGATGCCTACACGATAGTCGCCTTTTTTGAAAGATATTGAACTGCAATTTTTAGAAAACCTGCATTTTACATAGTCATGTGTCTTCAATAAATGACTTCTTTTTTCAACCGACGAAATAGGAGGAGGTTCTCAAGTCGACGCGTATATATATATTTTTATGTACCTATGACCACGCTTAATTTCGACAATTATAAACCGATTTCAATGATTCTTTTTTTAATCGAAAGGTGGGAATTGGTTCCATTTTAATTTGGTTTGGTTCTGATGATGGGATCCATGAAAAAATGAGGGAATTCCTCGATATTTGTTAGCATGTGTATTATTTATGTGTACCATCAATTTCAAAACCTACAGTGAGACTTACGTACCATCGTACACATGTTTGGTTCACTATAAGACAGTCATAGCTTTGGGGCGGTTCACTTGACACCGACTTCACAGGCTGTCGGAGGTGGAAGTTGGTTCTATTTTTTATGTAAAATTTTTTTCGGCTATAGTTTCCAAACATGTGTACGATGGTACATAAGTTCAGGATTTTTCTACAAATAGACATGCAGGTAGGCATTTACCCCTCGATAACCCGTTTTATACTAGTTCTGTCAAATTTTTAATTTGTTATTGAGAAGGAAATCCTTTAATTTTGATTTCAATACATTTTTACTTAATTTAGGTGTCTGTCTTAATAAACTTATTTTATTTACCTACCGTTTTTGTATTCCCACGTGGCGTAGTTCGGCCGTGCGGCGCTGTGGGGTTCTGGCTTTAGACAATTTATTTACGTTTTACAGATTTTACAAAAATCTGTAGAATAAAATTAAATTGCGTACTAGCGGTGCATCACATTTGAATATCGTGTTTTAAACCATCGAAACTGCTGCAGTCATTTATTTTTCTGAGCCACAAAAACACCGATAAATTGAAGTGTATTGAACGGACGAATTTGAAAGGATGAGTCCGACTCGCACTTGGCTGGTTTTTCTAAACACACAATGGTTCATGAAATAGAATCATCAATCAGGAAACGTACGTACTTACATAAATCGATACATACAATTTTAAAATGATTTCAAATAAACATACCTATTAGCGTCCCAATGCTGGGCACAGAGCTCATCTCATAACGAGTGGGTTTGGGCTATAGTCCCCACACAGGCCGAGTGCGGATCGGGGACTTTACACACATCTTTGAATTCCTCACGATGTTTTCATTCACCGAAAAGCTAAGTGGCAAATTCAAATTGAACACAAGTAAGCAAGCACACAAGTAAACTTAGAGGTGCGAGCCAGAATCGAACCGCCACGCATGAGACGCAGTAGGTCGAACCACTAGGTCACCACGATAATAAGAAGAGCAATAAGTGAACAAGGTCCCTTAATCGTAGGTGGTTGGGGACTCAATCATAAAGAACCATGCACGCGCACGGCAAGATGGCTTTTTATAAAGTCGAGAGTCTCAGGTAGACGACTCACAAAACATTTCGCGGTCCGCAATTTTTGCATACTTACTACCTTCAAATGCCTGCACTGTTAGTCTTACCTAAATTTAAATTATTTCCATACAATACTAAGTATATTGATTTGTTAAGAGCACCGACACTTTCTCTGTTTTACTATTGAGTTCGCCATTTGTACATATTTGTTTTCTTGTGCAAAAAAGTTTAAATAAATAAATACTGATCATGGGAACATGTGTGAGTGACAATCCGGGAATATCCTGTCCGTAGAACTACCAAATTGTCCAATATGTACTCCCTTAACGCATTCACTGCCACTTCTTTTTACGAACTTTCGCTTGGTGCCACATCTGTCATTAAGGGAACATGTGCTTTCGAGGCTCTGCTGGAAAGTCAGCAAAACGCATATATGCGTTGGTGACAGTGAATGCCTTAATGGGGGAACTTTTCTGCGGAGACGCGGTTTTCAAAAACGCCTTCTCCAAACGCGGATTGTAAGAAAAAAACTTTTAATTACTTCCAATTTGTAAATTTCATCTTACACTCTTGGTGTGAAACAAAACGAATTTATCAGCTTTGGTTTATGCCGGCGCTTTAATAAGCTGTGATTGGAAGTTAATTACGGACGTAATGTCGTAGTATTTTAGTTGTAAGATTAATTAGTTTAATTTTAAGACTTGAAACGTTGGCTTTATTTATATGCGCTTATTTGTGCTTTCAACGACAATAAGTAGCAAATACCCACGCCAAAGCTGCTGTACTGAACCCGCTTGGAAAATCCTTGAGTTTTAGTTGTATCCTATACTATTAAACGAGCAATATTTGTGTATATATAAATATGTATATATATTTGTAATCGCGTTCTCGAAAACGGCTCTAACGATTTCGATGAAATTAGGAATAAAGGGGCGGGGGTGATAAATCGATCTAGCTACGTTTCGTATGTGGGGAAATTCGTTTTTAGCTAGTTTCACCCGAGCAAAGCTCAATTTGAATTCACCACTGAGCTTTTAGGTGAAGGAAAACATCGTGAGGAAACCTGCACGCATCTGTGAAGTCATTCAAAGAGGTGTGTGAAGTCCCCAATCCGCACTGGGCCCGCTTGGGGATTATAGCCCAAACCCTCTCGTGACGAGAGGAGGCCTCTGCCCAGCAGTGGTACGCAAATAGGCTGTAGTAGTAGTAGTAGTAGTAGTAAGCTCGGTCGCCCAGGTACTTCAATTTAACACCGGAACCACACTGCTGCTAAAACTGAACCCGTTAAATTTTCTGCGCGTAGCGGCGCCGTGCACTGCTGTGTAAGTTTTTCATATTATACAAACGAGCACACGCAGGCCACCTTGATGGTGAGTGGACACTGAATCTCGAATGCGTTGTCTACCCCGAGACCTAAGATGGAATGCCTTTATGTCCGTTATTTCACTACTGTTTGGCGGCAGGTTGGCGGGTGGGTACGACGGTGGTACCAACCTTTGCAGACATGAACATTCATAATCTAAATATTTGACGGCCGGATTGGTCCAGTTGGTAGTCAAAGTCAAAGTGTTTTATTTTGTAAACATAGGTATTGATATAAATATGGTGGTACATATGGTTTTGCGTGCTATGTTTTGCCAAAAGGCATACAAAAACATAATTAAGAATTTTGTGAAAGATACATATTGAAAAAAATAAAAACATTAAGTCAGTGTAACAAATGGTAATAAGCTTAATATATTTAATGACATATTTTTAAACGTAACTAACGCAAAAATAATTATGCATCGCACAGAAATTCTTCTAGTGTATAAAAACATTTATTAATTAAGAATTTTCTAAGTTGACGTTTAAATTCTTCTATAAAGCTTAATTTAATTGTATTAGGCAGTTTATTGTACATCTTACTAGCTAGGCATAGAACACTTTTGTGCATTAGAGTGGTATGGCAATAGACTGTGCGTAAATTATTATTGTTACGTAAGATTTTACTGCGTCCCTCAGATGCTTTCTGAAACAGAGAGGGGTTGGTCTTAACAAAGAGTGCAATTTCGTATATAAACAAAGAGGGCACAGTTAAAAGTTTTAGTTTTATGAAATATGGTTTACAAGTGTCTGTAGGGCTCAGTCCACGCATTGAGCGCGGATGCATTTTTGTTGGGCCTTCAAGATAATTTCTTTATTAGTTGAGTTGCCCCAGAAGATGATTGCGTAACGCAGGGTAGACGCAACAAAGCCGTGATATGCCGTTAAAACCGCTAGTGACCCTGCCTTCTGTTCCGATGGTCGCGGGTTCGAGTCTCTCTCGGGGCAAACTTTGTGTGATGAACACGAATGTTTGTACTCGAGTCATGGATGTTTGTTAGTATTTATATATTTTGTATGTATTTCTCTGTATAAGTATTGATATCGTTGTCTAGCATCCATAGTACAAGCTTTGCTTAGTTTGGGGCTAGGTCAATATGTGTGAAATGTCCCAAGATATTTATTTATCTATATATATAAAACTCAAAGGTGACTGACTGACTGACATAGTGATCTATCAACGCACAGCCCAAACCACTGGACGGATCGGGCTGAAATTTGGCATGCAGGTAGATGTTATGACATAGGCATCCGCAAAAGAAAGGATTTTGCAAAATTCCCACGGGAACGGGAAAAATCGGGATTTTACTTTTTAATATTTCTGCGCATACGAAGTTGCGGGGAAAAGCTAGTAATAAATAAAATAATTACATAAATTTTTATTTTTTTATTTTTACAGTATATTTGTCTAATTTTACCTAATTTTTATTTTTTATTCAGATTCTAAAACGCTGTTACTTTTAAATGAAACTCGCGTGTTTCATTTAAAAGTAACATTCGCCGTAAATCAAAGGCCATCGGAGCCGATAACTGATTTTATTTCGCTCGTCACGGCCACTGACGCCGCGGCACGTCTTCGCCGACCTTGTTAGCGCCACCGCAGCGCCAGGGGGCTAATAAAACACATAATTTGATCAGGATCGAATCGACCCCGCAGCTCGGCCGAGAGATACTGCACGATTATATCTAACGTGACAAAAATGAGTTTGCAAAATTCATATTTAGATGAGGTCTTGATGTTTTTTTGTTCATATAAATCGGGGGATTATTATCGGGTAGGCACCACAGGCAGTCTATTTACGGCCCCACTGGCTGGGCACAGGCCTCCTCCCATCACGATAGGGTATAATGCCATACCTAGTCACCACGCTGGCATAGTGCGGATTGGGGACTTCTCACGCACGCATTCTTAAATTGCTTCACAGATGGGTGTAGTACCCATCACGATGAAATTGAATGAAAAATTGTGTTTGGTTACCAGTAAAACAAAATATGTACATGTCTTTCCTTATTTTATACCCGACTGCGCACCGCAAAGGAGGTTAATGTGTTTAGCTGTCTGTGTATGTATGTATGTTTGTTCCTTTGTGGCACTCTAGAGACCAAACGAGTCGGTCGATTTTGATTAATCATACGTCAATCGATCCTTGCGAGCCTTGGGGTAGGCCTATGTCCAGCAGTGGCCGTCTTTCGGCTGAAATGATGATGATGATGATGACGTCAATCGATTCGTTTAGTGTCACTAAAGACATGACATTAATCAAAATTCTAAATGGCAGCCACCAGACGCCATATTGTTAAAAAATAAAAAAATAAAAGTCGACTAACTATAGCGTTTGGGGTATCGTTGAATAGGTATTTTAAAATCATTATTAGGTTTCTTTAATTACTTTTTAGTTAAAAGAACCGTTTAGGTTTTTTTAACAAAAAAAAAATAGCTTATTAACAATTTTCGCTGAAATACACAATTATGTACTTAAAGCATAAACTAAGATGTGTAAAATAATAATAAAAAGTTAATTAAAAACAAAAAACCCGACTGCTTCATAAACTAAAAAATACAAAAACAAGACTATTTAGAAACCGCTAAGAACGTAGCGCCTTACGATTTTTACAGTCGGGACCCATTCAAAATGTAGATAGGCAAAAAGCTTCCTTATATAATCGGTATTTTTTAGTTTTTGAAGCAGTCGGGTTTTTCTTTTGTTTTTAATTAACTTTTTTATCGTACCTGTGGGTACGAAATTTGACAACATAAAAAAGAGATTTTAGGAGTGTGCTATATTCTATTTATAGGTAGGTAAGTGTGTATACGTTGAACTCGTCATTACAGTAATATTTACCTATCATGTGGAAAATACCTACACGCGTAAGGAAATAAAATACAATTGAAATATTTTCACTCTCGAATGAATAACGAGAGAGTCAATTAGGGTAACTTCTTATTGCATTCCTACCATGATATTTTTATTTTTATACTAGCTTCTGCCCGCTTCGCCCGCGTGGAAATCGGTTATCGCGTTCCCGCGGGAACTATGCGTTTTTCTGGGATAAAAAGTAACCTATGTCCTTTCCCAGGATCCCAAGTATCTCCATGCTAAATTACATCTCAATCGATCGAGTGAAGAGGTAACAGACAGACAGACAGACATACAGAGTTACTTTCGCATTTATAATATTATACTACTACTACTACTACTACTACAGCCTATTCGCGTCCCACTGCTGGGCACAGGCCTCCTCGAGAGGAGGCCTCGTGACGAGTCACGAGAGGGCTTGCGCTAATAGCCCCCACGCGGGCCCAGTGCGGATTGGGAACTTCACACACATCTTTGAATTACTTCGCAGATGCGTGCAGGTTTCCTCACGATGTTTTCCTTCACCGAAAAGCTCAGTGGTGAATTCAATGAATTTCGCACATAAGTAAACTTAGAGGTGCGAGCCGGAATCGAACCCCCGACCCTCTGCATGAGAGGCGGTAGGTCGAACCACTAGGCCACCACGGCTTCTATTTATAATATTAGTATGGATTTAACATTGTGAGATTGTCAAAGACAATCTTGATTATTTATTTTATTTAAGTTTCGTTATGTCTTTCTGTTTGTCTGTTACCCCGTCAAGCCTCAATGCGCTGAACCATCAGCATCATCATCGTTTCAGCCAAAAGACGTCCACTGCTGGATATAAGCCTACTCCAAGGCGCTGCACTAATTCAGATAAAATTTGGTATGGAGGTAAATTGAGTCCGGGAAAGGACATTTTTTTATGTCACTGGCATACTAGGCAAACGAGCGCACAGCCTACCTGATGCTAAGTGATCACTGCGGCCCATGTATACCCAATTCCTATGGAGATCATAGGATTTATTAAGAAACCATAAGATTTCGAATGCGTTGCCTACCCTAACCCTGACATAAGCTATTTTTTATCTTATTAAGTAAATAAATACCAGAAAGAAAATCCCCAACACGCTTCGTCGCCTGTATATTATTTTGCACTCTCTGTTTTCAGATTTTCGACCTTTGACCGATATTTCCAAACATGCGCCCGTTTTAAATAATTATACCGAGCAAGCGGCTCGTTTGGCCGGCGGCTGTGGATGGTTTTCGTCCGTAAATTACAAGGAAACTTCCGCTTTGAGGTGGTCAATCCGTCCTCAGCCTGCCTGACGCAGCGCCGGGATTCAAACAGTATCCATAAATGTCAGTCAGTAGGCACAATGTACCTAATTCCTACGAAAAGCCGGATAATCTTAATTCGGATCTATTGCGCGCACTTTCATACAAATATTACTACTTACACTACCTACGGCTACTTTTTGACTAGTACTTCACAGGTATAAGCACTAAGAGGTAATAGATAGATAGACATATGGAAAGGGAGACAGACGGAGTCCTTTTGCATATACAATTAGTATGATTGGATTATAGGTCGTCCTATTATGGGAAAATAAAGTAATTTTCTGTGTCCAGTTTCTTATTAATAATTCACATGGCCACGTTAAAACGGGTGCGGGAACGGGTTAAAACAGCCAGGGCATCCGTTTGGCCCTCGTTATAAAGAGGCGTTATTAGCATATTGGAACGTATTTTCTAATGTCAGTTTGCTCTATATATTTTGACATATTCTTTAGGCACTGTTCGTCCATATGTTATTAACTTTATAGGTCAATGATAATACCAAAGATTTAAATAAATCAATTTAAAATTTTGTTCAAACATATTATGTTCACCTACTGTTATAGTCACCTACTGTTCTAAGTGTATCTACTGTACGTGCCTGATTAGTCTGTGTGAACATTTAGTCTCGAGTTCCGACATCAAAATGCTCAGTTTTGCGTGAAATTTACTTCAGAGTTGTGATGGAATCCTTCAGAACGAAATCAAGCAAGTATTCACGAGAATTCTGATTGACCTAAGAATGAAAGTTGGATATCTTCATTCTCACTACAAACTTTTATTGGATTTCCAGCTTCTTTTGTTTAAATCTCAGTTTGTAAACTGTACTGCATAGGTAGGTAAGGATGTTATCTCTTGTCTAATATATAAAATTCTCGTGTCACAGTATTTGTGACCAAACTCCTCAGAAATGGCTCGACCGATTCTTATGAAATTTGGAGTGTATGTTCTCTCTGATCTGAGAATAGGACGTAACGTAAGCTATTTCACACCAAAAAAATCTTACGAAGTCAGATAGTATACATATAACATACTTTTGTTCTTAAGTAGGCATCTACCTACCTAAGTCATTTGTGATGAACGGGATTTTGAGTACATAATGATGGTACAAAAGTTCAGAAGACGTAAAAAAACAAAAAGACTCATTTGGTATATAAGTAAAACAAGAACACGTAACAAACTTGTACTAAAAAGGCTCTTTTTAATGCGCCTAACGTATTGCGTGGATTAAGTCACTGAGTTCCTTCGGGCACATTCCGAGTTCCGACTTCATCATCAGACCAGGTCTTTGATGCGATATTTTTGTATTGACTCCAAAGACAAGCAAGTAGCAGTGGTTTTGCTAGTGGTAGGGCCTGGTGCTTGGTCCGTCCGGGGTGGTACCACCGTCTTTCCCCTCTAACCTGCCGCCAAATAGCAGTGCTCGCACTGTTGTGTTCCGGTAGGGGGTTAAGGCAGCCGGTGAAATTTCTGGCACAGAGGCATTCCATCTTAGGCCTCAGGGTAGGCAACGCATTCGAGATCTTATGGTTTCTCAAAGGTGGATCATAGGATTTCAGTGTCCACGGGCCGCAGTGACCACTTACCATCAGGTGGGCCGTGCGCTCGTTTGCCTATACCATTGGTATATAAAAAATGCCAAATTTACTCATTTACCGCAAATAAAACTATTTCATTTCATTTCAAGATTTGATAACAGACACCGCAACGCGACAGATGAAGGTAATAAAATCTTGTACTTATTGGAAAATTTGGATGCAACAGGAAAGAAAAAGTATAAAAACTAGCCGTTGCTCGCGATTTCGTAGGATGCACATAACATTAAAATATACTTACCTAAAATGCCGTTTTTACCCGTTCCCGTAGGAATTTAGAGAAATCCTCTTTTAGTGCTCCCACACTCCCCAAGGAAACTACATGCCAAATTTCGAGTCTCTGCGACCAGTCGTTTTGGCCGTGCGGTGTCGTCAGTAACGAAAGAGTTTTAGATTATACCTATTTATTTATTGATAGGTAATGATTCCACTCTAGTTAACGATTCTGACAGTAATTTTATATTCTACGTAGCAAAACCACAAAAATAATTACACCAGGAAGCTTGTTGAAAATTCAGGGGTTAAACTTTCAGGTTATCCTCTCGTAGAGCATAATTTGTTGTGGTCCGTAGTTAGATTAAAAATTTCGGTCGCGTATATTTATATCTACATAAGAAAAACACCAAGTCCGTGAGCGGCAGACTAGCGGGCAGATTAGCCCGTCCGATCCGAATTTAATTCTGAAATTCTTATCTAAAAACGTTCCTTTTCTTAATCAAAACGTTATTTGGTGAGGTTATTGGCCTCGTTATTGTCTTGTAAAATTATCTTACTTTTATTCTAAGAAAGGGTTCATTGAGAAAATATTCAGAACAGAATACTAATAATAATTCTAATGGTAGATACTTTTAAGACCAAAATACTATGAAAACCAAACAGGTGGTGGATACGGTCGATATTAGTGCGGTTGATATTAGTAAAAAGCCTTAATTTTATCATGTTCACTTTGTCTTCTTCATGGGACACGTCAAAATAATATTTAAATTTACACTGAGATCGTCAAATATAATACAATATAAAAGAAAAATCAGGAATAAATGGTTTCACCGTTAGGATCGTCTCTTCATAAAATTGAATGATTAAATGTTAAAATAATACATAATTAAAAAAATAATAATATATATAATGTGCCACAATATACTTAATATGCTTGCTATTTTTAGAAAGAAGTAGTATATTTAGACTACTACTTCTTTCTAAAAATAGCAAGCAAGTTTGGTTGCGGCTTTTGCAAGAATTCTCCTTATCTCCCTAGGGGATATATGTGAGGACACATTGCGCCATTCAAACTGGTAAGATCTAATGGGCCTCCAACGGGTCTGTGCATATTTATTTTTAATTTTATCATCATCATCATCATTTCAGGCGAAAGACGTTCACTGCATATCATTATGCACAAAATACTTGCTTAAATATAATTGATATGCTCTTTCCTGTATAATCAACTCATAAGTATTTTAATTGTAAGCATTAAACATGTATGAAAAGATAGTCAGTCATCTACATCCATCTTTGTTTCACTTCCTACCTTTTTAGGGTTCCGAAGTCCACAAGGAACCCTTATAGTTTCACCATGTCCGTCCGTCCGTCCGTCCGTCTGTCCGCACTATTGCTCGAAGATGCTTAGTTCTAGAAAGCTGTAATTTGGCATGAATATGCATATTAGTTACGCTGACAAAGTGGTACAATAAAATTTTGAAAAATTTTTTTTTCATAGGGTACCTCCCCTACTCGTAAAGTAGCGATGTATTTTTTTTCTTACGTACCCCATGGTCCGGCATATCGTTGAATAGGTCTTTAAAAAATATTGTGGGTTTGTTAGAACCATTTTTTGATTAAGTGATGCGTTTGTGAAATATTAGGCTTTAAAGTGCTATTTTTTGTTAGGGTCACGTGTCCCCCCTCCCCCTGCCAGCTAAATGGTGGTATTTGGATGACTGAAAAAAATCACGGTTGTGGCATATATAACGTAGTTGAAAGGAAAACTATCACAGCTAAGTAGGCTGTACAAACTTACGAGTAATAGACGACCAACTTATGATGATGATTTTTCTCGAGCGGCAGGGGCGTCGGGCGGGCACGTCATACCTACCACAGGCTAGCTAGATGCTAATAAATCTTAGAAAGGTACTGTGGGCATCGTCAACTTCGGAACCCTATACTTTGCGCGTGGCCCGACACGCACTTGGCCGGTTTTTTTAATCTGTTTTAATAAATAAAAACTGACCCTTGATTATTTTCAATGCCGTCATTTTCAAACCGTTTTACGGGATAAGCTCTTTTATATGATAAACTAGCTTTTCCCCGCAACTTCGTATGCGCAGAAATATTAAAAAGTAAAATCCCAATTTTTCCCGTTCCCGTGGGAAATTTGCAAAATCCTTTCTTAGCGGACGCCTACGTCATAACATCTACCTGCATGCCAAATTTCAGCCCGATCCGTCCAGTGGTTTGGGCTGTGCGTTGATAGATCACTATGTCAGTCAGTCAGTCAGTCAGTCAGTCAGTCACCTTTGAGTTTTATATATTTAGATTTCAAATACTTCTTAATAATTTTCCTCCGAAATATGGGGGGGGAGGGTGGTCATTTTTCGCCCATTTTCTTAAATAACTCGAAAAGTATTGACCAAAAATGAAATAAAAATTTATATTTGAGATCCTCATAAGAAGTTCTTTTATAATGTATGTCACACGATATAGTTTGAAAAACTTCATTAATATTTTTTCAAATTTAGCCGCCAAGAATAGGGTCTATGTTTAAAATTCATTTATTTTCGTTACACGTCCGTCTTTGGGTCACAAATTTACATATACATAGCTACCAAAGTTCAACTTAATCGGTCCAGTAGTTTCGGAGAAAATCGACTGTGATAGACGGACGGACAGAGACACGAGTGATCCTATCCTATAAGCGTTTCATTTTTACCTCATAATATAAGATAATTGGCAGAGATGCAAAGAAATCTACGCCATAAATGTAGTCCCAAGCGATGTGTACGGTCAAAGTCAAAGAGATGTTTACACTTTTGTACCCTATTTCGTTGTATAAAGGTCCAAAAGTGTAAACATCTTTTTGACGCCAATAGTACCTATCTGTGAAGCAAATAACAATATTCAAAACGGAGCAAGTATCGCCTGCGCGCTTTAACGAAGTAAGCCTGGGCTTCCCAACTTTCTGACGGCTTACGGCCCTTTGTGAGTCTGAAATGAGGTATACACCGCCTATGCGAATTCCTAGGAATACCTACCTGTAAACTCCTACATTCGACCAATTTCACTTCGTTAGTCGACTTTTTACGACAAGCTCTTTTGAAATTGTTCCATCGAAATTCAATTAAGTACAACAACTTCGACTTTTGAACTTCGTTTGTTTGAATTATTGAATGTTCTATACAATACATTTTGAATACTTTGCAGGCTCCCTAATGTTCTGCTGTTGAAATTTGGCGTAAATGGTTATAAATTGTGATGAAAACAAATCTTGTGAAGTTTAATTAAGTCTTCGAACAATAAAATCGATAGTGGAGAAGTCACGGTACCTTTAATCGAATAAACTAAAGCAATCATGGAGAGTAGTCACATTGACGCTATTCATTAGAAAGAGTTTGTACAGAAATAGTCGTCACGTAAGAGGTTAATAGAGCTGATTACCTTTTACTGGGAATAGTCAGTAAACACTCGGCTCTTGGGTAATAGTCACGTATCCGCTCTATGCTAGTCGAGAAGCAACACAGTGGTATAATATGGGTTGTTTGGCAAGAAAATTATGCTCATATCACTATATTAAAAATAAAAGTGATCTTTGTACTTATATCATCAAGTAGGTCATGTTCTTCTTACTTTTTGTCATACCAAGTTAATAAATCTTCTCAGTTTATAAAGTTATTTTTAGAATACACTATTTATAAACGAAAGAACGAGTGCGTATCCCTAAAAAAATGCCCTAAATGTAGAATCGTTACATTCGTACGAAATGAGTCACAGAATATCTCTTTTGGCACCAAAATAGAAAAGTCTATAGAAAAGCATTTCAAGAAGTCTTAAAGAAAACAATATCTAATGAATAATATCAATATCTAGATCTAATGAAATATAACTAAACGTGAAGGAAACGAGTGACAGTTAAAGAAAACATCTATGAACGCAAAATTGCAGTCGGTGATTAAGAATTGTATTATTCTAACCATCGATCAGAATTCCTAATCAAAAAATAAAAATTGACTTCAAACTTCGACAGCCTACAAAGTCGGTGTCAAGTTTACTATAAGATTGTCATCAGCTTTGGGTCGGTTCACTTAAAACCGATTTTGTTGGCTGTCGGAGTTTGAAGTCGGTTTTAAATTTTTATTGAATAAACATTTTTCGGCTTCACTTTCCTAACATGGAATGTAATCACATCTCACCTGTCTTTGAAAATGTATGAAAAGCTTACACATGCTAACAAATTTTGAGGTGAGGAGATTCGTCATTTCTCATGGATCCCATCATTAGAACTGAATCAAATTCGAATGGGACCAACCCGGAGGTAGCACCTTTTGATTAAAAAAAGAATCATTGAAATCGGTTCACAATTGACGGAGTTATCGCGGAACATACATACAATAAAAACATACAGACGAATTGAGAACCTCCTCCTTTTTTCGAAGACGGTTGAAAAGTCACTGGAATGTGACACGAAACTTTGCAAATATTATCTAAAAATATGTACTTAAAGTAGATAATACGCCTCTTCTCTTGCTCGTCTAATAAGCCTTCCCATACAAAGATGTTCTCTTTATATTCCCAAAGCTTCGCTTCATAATGTTTTGTATTTTGTTGGAATGGCGTTTGAATTCGAGCTTTTAGAATGTTTCGATCCACTAATGAAGGTATTTCGTCGATCATTTACAATCCTGTGCGTATTCACGACTGATGTTTTTAGTGGAACAGCGGGGTCGCCCCGTTACAAATGTTTTCGAGATTTTCAGTGTCAATTACGAAAAAAACAGGAAAGACACGAATGGTAACTTGATTCCGTACCACGGAAAATAATTAATTTTACCGTTTGAATTAAGATTGTTCGCTTTTCCCAGGTAAAGGAAGTTATCAAAATAGCATCCGTGAATTTTAAATGTTAACTAGGTAAGTAAACGAATAGAAACACGAAACAATTCCAGTAAAAATCTTCTATGTTTTTAAGTGACTACAAAACATATCATATAAGGCCTGTGCCCAGCAGTGGGACGCAAATAGGCTGCAGTAGTAGCAGTAGTAGTGCTGGGCACAGGCCTCCTCTCATCACGAGAGGGTTTGGGCTATAGTCCCCACACTTGCCCAGTGCGGATTGGGGACTTCACACACATCTTTGAATTACTTCGCAGATGCGTGCAGGTTTCCTCACGACGTTTTTCTTCACCGAAAAGCTCTGGTAAATTCAAATTGAATTTCGCACATAAGTAAACTTAGAGGTGCGAGCCGGAATCGAACCCCCGACCCTCTGCATGAGAGGCGGTAGGTCGAACCATTAGGCCACCACGGCTTACTCATCTATTACCTATTTATCATCGGCATCTACATAATTATTTATTCTATTCACTCATATCTACATACCTAGTTTAACCTAGAGCTGTTCTCGTTTCCTTATCATAGTCCGCTCCATTTCTCCGCACTCTGGCGCACGCTGTACCGTCTTTATCGGTAGTCTAGAATAGTCCATTTAACTTCCAACATTACAGCTCTCAGTTCTACTGCTCTATGATGCTAGCTTCAACTACGAGAATATGCACGATAGACCGAGACAAACCCTACAGACTTGAGCTCGCGATTAAAAATAAATCCTATTTTTATAAGATACTAGTGGACCCGGTGAACTTCGTATCACCACGGATTCTGTCTAATGACAGACAGACAAACAGACGGACAACGACAGGATGCTATAAGGGTTCCGTATTTTTTTCTTTTAAGGTACCTAAAAATCGGGAAAATCTGAAGGGACAGCAAAAGAAAGAGAAATAACTTTGTATGGGAATTCGTGGTGATTTAAAGTTCACCGGGTCCATTAGTCTCTTATAAAAATTGGATTTATTTTTATCGCGAGCTTAAAAATCAAGATCAAAACCATTTTTAGAGGAAACTTTCAACGTGCATATTGAAGTAAACTCTTGGTTTTCCTCGGGGAAATCATTCTGTTTATGCTCTTCACCCGAGTTGCTTTCATTCCACCTAGGATTACGGTACTGCAACGGTTGTTTATGAAGTTGAAATGAAATTGACGTTTCTCTGATCGCTTAACCGCCTAGTTGACTTGTTTTTTTAATAGATTTGTTTGTTAATATTTTATCTAATTTCAATTTGAATTTGCCTGTGTGCAATATGGTTCTTTGCAAATTCCGTATCCATTTTCATGTTTGTTGTACAATAAATTTAAATTTACCTCGGGGCTACTTCTGCCACATGTGTTCCTACACGTCTTTACTAGGACAGTCTAATATTGTATTATATATTCTGTTAATATAATATTTCAATTTTTTTTCACGAGGAAAAGTTTGCGAGGGAACCAAAGATGTGATCAAATATGCGTGGGGTCTATACTTATAGCCCAAACCCTCTCAGAGGAGGACTTTGCCCAATAGTGGGACCTTCATAGACTGTTGTGGTGCTGTGTATTGATAAGATCTAATCAAATTAGAACTGTAACATGTACGTAACTACAGTTTATTCTGTACGTACATCGGACGAAAAGGTAGAGTGTTATTAGATAACATTTATTTTAATCATTGGAAGAAATGCAGTGATTTCTGAGAATAAGTTGTTGAAACATAAAGCGGCCCAGATATTGCGCAGAGCGCCTCCTCGCTGAACTCCGCTATAACACGAAGAAAGCAGTCTATTAGGGCAAATAATAGGACGAAATGCGTGTTGAGGGTGATATTAGCCCCTCTCGAGGCTCCTTTGTTGGGACAAATTATGAGATTAGACCGCCTTTGTGTTGCGCCGTCGAAGGAGGTGAGACAATGAACTTCGTATCGGAATTTCATCGCTTCAGCTTACAAATAAACAACTTATAATCTAATATTAGTAAATGTAGGTAACAATTAACCACCACCAGTTTATTTGCGTCTCACTGCTGAACGCAACGGTCCTTTCACCGCGAGATAATTTCGGCTCCAGTTCCTACGTGTACAGTATATCTTAGCGAGCTAAGGTGGTCATAAGTATGTGAACATAATTCTCTGACGTCTTGACAATAAGACATCGTGGTCAGGTATTTATGATCAACTTCTTCGCTTTCCTACATCTGACGGCGACTGAACGAAGTGCGGATTTGGAACTCCAGACACACGTATTTACCTTGTATTGAAATTTCTTATTCGTCTTATTTTTCTTTTTTTTGTCAATTAATGTTGAAATGAGTATTACTCAAGGTAGGTACGAACAGTTTGAAACGATCGACCTTCTGCTTTATATATATATGCTGTACTTTGGCATTTCTAACTGTCAAGATCTTTCGAATTTGAAACTAAATAATTTCGTGGACGACGAGTGGAACTGCTATCTGAGACTCTGCATATTGTTGGTTAAACGAAGCTGAAGTGTATTTCAATGTGTGGTAAACTCCTAAAGTTACTTTCATTGTAAAATAGTTCAATTCCCATTGTCATGTCTGCACGAAGGAGACTGCAACAGTAAAATAATATAAGCCGCAAATTGTTTCCGCGCCGAAACTTCCATAATGTGTTTGTTAAGAAATATTTTCAACAGAATCGTAGCATAAGTTAAATTGCATCGAACTATCGGCTTTTCCTGAATCGGTCGGACTCTCCTGTATCACTTGTTCGTATCATAAATCGTTAAAAGTTTATTCATGTCTGAAGTTCGCCTGAAAAATATTATGCGACTTTGTTAGGTATAATGGTTGTGGGATTTTATTTTGTTGAAAAATGCAGTTTGCGTGGTTTATATCGACTAAGTGTTGGTACAAGGATGAGTTATGTCACAACTTTACTGCTCAGTAGGTAATGTGGCTCATAAATCTAAACTATTGGGATTTGATTGTAGTTATTTTGAGCTGTGATATGATTTATATTTGAATCAGGTTGGCAAGAATGAAATTTGAATTATGAATAATTAATTGAAAACAATTAGTTAATCCAACACTAACCTTGTCAGCCGTTTATTTATTATTATTTAATAGCACGAATCATCCAAGGCGGGGTAACTATCTGGGATTCTTTTCATAAACATTCATCATAACTGCATAGTTATCGGCCGAAAGCATTCATTCTATATATTTTTCTCATGATTGGCCACTAGTCAATCGGTGACAACACAGAACGCCATTTCATGAGATCGGACTCTGACCGCCACTCATTTTTGATATTGCGTCTTCAAATAGTTACGTAAATACTTAGTCGTCTATCAAAGAATGTTTACCTATTTAACAAAAACAATAGAAGTTTGCAGTAAGTCACGTAATCGATTAGGAATAAATACAATAACAACGCATTTACAATTAGGTCTGGGTTTTCCACGATTGCGTTTTTTTAGCCACCACGAACGCTTTGATTGTAACTTAATCAGCCACCGAAGCGATCCGCTTTGTTGCGGCGAAGAGACTTTTTAAAGCGCTGACCATAAACTAGTAGGAGATACAAAGACAGGAATGCCACGAACTATTTTGTTCGGGGTTAGAATTTAAACTTTTACGGGGCTGCGCGGAATACCGGGGAAGTTGGCGAGGTCGTGTTTACGGTGGGAATATTTTGGAACAGTCTGAGTGCCAAATATTTAAGCTTCGGCATAAGTTTCTAATATTTTAATACATATTTCCGGAGAGTAACACAGGTCGAAATTACTTATGAATAAAATAACCTAAACATCGATGGGAAGCGAAAATTAAACATTTGTTAGATTTAAATAGTTCCACTGTTTTCAAATTTTGAAACATCTTTTTGTTTAACTAAAAGTACAGCCGGTCCTATATATGTACTTGTCTTATAAAGGCAGCAAACCGTTTCAAGTTTCAAAGCCGCAAGAATCCCAGTGCATTTTCAGGTATGTTATAGAAACGGCTTTGCATAGATGTGCATCGCATTTGATGGATTTGATTTGATTTGATGGATAGTTAGTAATTTACTTGCCTCATGATTCATGTTAGACAAACTATTAGGACATGTTTGATGGACTTCTTTGAACTACGTCGTATAGTTTATTCTATGTGTTCTTATTAGGAAAGGACGATTCAAGGAAGCCCAGGAGAAAGAGAATACTGGAATGTCGACGAAAATACCTATGCTACAGTACTAGATTCTTCCCCGATGAGATAGGTTGAAGATTTACTCAGGTGGCCTTCTTAAACTGGATGAAGGTAGCAAGAAATTTTTGGGAAGTAGGTAGCCTATGTCTATAGAGACGGATGACTTAAGCCAACATGCACCAAGCTGCTTACCTCACGCTTTAACCTCTTAACTCACGTTTCTTTGTATCAATTTTAGAGGCTCAACCGAGTTTAGCAGCATTTGCAAGTCAGCCATAAAGTGACGATTATTACCTCATAGCTGTTTGTTTTACTCATAATTATAATAAAATTAACTCGAGCTTGTAATGTTGTAATGAGTCTTAGTCGTGGTACAGACAGACGAGGGTCGCGATAAATCTATTAAACACTTCATTAGGGATAATTATCAAGGAGAATATTAAGTGGTCCACGAACACGGCTATTCGATCTGGGGAAGGCACCAAAGTGATTAATACTGTTAGTTCGTAGTACTTAATTGAAAATGTTACGGTTAATTTAAAATGTAAAGAAATAAATAAAATGCAATAAGAAATTAAACAATACCTAACTACGCATAAAAGTGCATCGGGGGTTAACCATTAAGGCAGACGGTGAAATTAATGGCACAGAGGCATTCCATCTTAGGCCTCAGGGTAGGCAACGCATTTGAGATCAGAAGAAATCATAAGATGGTGTCGATGGGCCGCAGTGACAGCTTACCAAGGTGGCTTATGTGCTCGTTTGCCTACCAACTACATGCCTCCTACGCTCGACTAACTCAAGAACCATTTTACTTGCAATTTGACAAACTGGAAAAATAACTGTACCATGTCTGGGCGCCACCAGCCAGCATGTCTTTCGAAACAATTTTAACGTTGACTCTAAGAAAGACATGATTTTTTTATTAAACCAGAAAATAAAACCATTTTTATTAAAAAAGTAAACATATTATTTAAGCACAAAAGAACGTACCTAAGTAATAATAATAATGTACACAAGGCAATCAACTTACCTCTTGAACCACTTAGACAAATTAGGTCGAAATTTTATTTTCATTATTTACGATCTTAACATGTATTCCGACTTTCCGAGTTTTCGTTCTGACACACTTTGCTAGCCTCGATTTGGCAATGGGCGGGAATTTCAGAAATGGTACGAGTTTCAGAACTTATCCTCACATAATTAAGCGGGTGGGATTTGAAGTAGAACATGAACTCATTGACTGGAACAGCAAAGAGCACATGTATTTTAGGAAAAGTTTCTAAATTAATGAGTATTGTGTCTATTTACAAAGAACCCTACTAGAGTCTTGGAGGGCAGAATAGCGGCCAGATGAAGTAACGCGATCAAAAAGGCGCCGGA
The DNA here is from genome assembly GCA_963971205.1 of Aethes cnicana. Lineage (NCBI taxonomy): Eukaryota > Metazoa > Arthropoda > Insecta > Lepidoptera > Tortricidae > Aethes > Aethes cnicana. The sequence goes on along the minus strand of OZ020280.1, from coordinate 5,817,678 downwards.
GAAGCATGATAAAGATAAAGATTAAAAAAAAGACAAAATTTATCAAGTAGGATTTTACAATCATTTTTGCATCGTCACTATGTACATTGAATTTGATATACCTAGTGAGAACACAGTATTATCCGCTACATGCTTCGTCAGTTAATTAGTAGGTACATCTTGTAACTTCATATTACTTATATATTTTTTATGGCAAAACAGGTATCGCTTATACCATCAATCCCATACAAAAAAAATGATTTTTCCAACACGAAAAAATTTTAAAAACCTAAAAGCATGTTTAGAATCGATAACTGATACTGTGGTTAAAATATCGTCATAACGTTTTGCTTGATATGATGTAAGTATTCCCGGCTTACATGAACAACACTGTCTCGTAAAAAGGTTTCAAAGCTATAAACAAAAAAAAACCGGACAAAGCGAGTCGTACTCGCATTATGAAGAGTTCCGTAGCTACCGAAATTATATTTACAAAATAATCCCACATGTAAATTACTACGCGATCGATTTTGATGAAACTCATTTCCGTTTGAAGTTTTTTTTTAATTCTACATATATTACCATTTTTTTTTAATTTCCACTTCATAGTTCAAAGTTGTTTAAGTAGACGTTTGAGGCACTTTTTACCAGTTTAGAAACGGATATCTCAATAAATATCTAGCATAAGTAAATAAAAACCTTATTTACAAATCTTTATATAATTTTCAAAGACATCCAATAATACGACATCCGGCTATGTTTTCTAAAATTTTTTTCATCTATCAGTTCCAAATCTATGGAGGGTCATCCTTAATATTTTTATTCTCAAAATCGTTCTCCATCTTTTCGTAGTACACATCTACAGCCCAAATTTCAACCATACATTGCCCAGTAGTCTCCGAGAATGGCTGTGACATACGGACGTATGGACACAAATAGGCAGACGGCTAGGATAGAATTATAAGGTTTCCGTTTTTTTCCATTTGGCTACGGAACCCTGAAAAAAGTACTAGGTGAACGCGACTTTTTGACAAAACATTATTTAAATGAGCCCTTATCGAGATAATGCCTCCGGATAACATGTGATCGTTTTAAACGCTCGATGTTTTTACCTTAATAACTCGATTTTTGCAAAAATATGAAACCCTACTGCAAAACAAACTTTTGATTTCACATATATTTTTTTTTTTTTGTGATACATTCATTTAGCCCATCATTTTGATACCCCACTCGATAGGCTATGACAAAAAAAATTTTGGAAACGATTAAAATGCCTCCAAAAGTCAGCCATTTTGTTTTTTGCAATTTTGATATACTCAGTGTCACTCTCACGATTAAGAAAAATCTAAAGACACCTCGCAAGCTAAAATCCATCCAGCCATTTAGGCTACACAGCGTGCCAAAGAAATATACTTTACATACATACATACATACACTCGAAAAACATAACCCTCCTTCTGGCGCAGTCGGGTAAAAATAAGCAGATGACGACGACAATATTGAATCTATATTCGTTAGCTATTTCGTTATTATTCGTTACCTTAGCAGCATCAGAAGTACAATTTCGAGGACTACTGATGTAAAAAATGGTTATACCCTTCGGCTTGATTTGTATTCATAAAAAATTGCTTGACGGTTTAGTAGCTTGTTGTAATCAGTGGCGTACTAATTTGTAACCGCTAGGAAGTCAACAAGTAGCGATGGCTGGGAAAATATTAGACCTATCTACTACTGGGGTGAGTTAGGTGGAAAAATATCCTTACGGTAGAAAATAACGGAAAATTATCCATATTCCTGCACTTTTTGCAAAATAAGCAAGCGGATTTCTTTACAGTATTTCCATGGGGTAAGTCTCCCTCCCTACTCATATGTATCAAACAGAAAGATCACTGCGTTAATCCTTAGCAGTTAACGCAATTGTATGAAAGAGCTTCGGTCGGTTGAACCGTGAAAATTACCTTAATTTTCCGAATCCAGACTATAAAGGGAATGATTAAACTTTTTGCCTATTTTCAAGCTGTTTACCCAAACGATAATTATCTAATAAAGTATACGGGCCCTCATTTCGGCCCTTTCTTATCTGGTGCTGTCAGTGCACCATTATTAATAACGTTCATCAGACCCGCATTGTGTTACCTTGATTGCCATCACAATTGCGTTAATTTAGCGTACGCGCATCGCTCTTTGATACAACATAACTAATGCCTACGTTTATTTATTATGTTTTTAGGATTAAGCGTTTCATATTGTATATACATACGTAATTTTAATCAGCAGCACATTATCAATATGAATATTGTTTCCGACAATGATACGACTAATTATAAAGGTTTAACCATGACAATATACTCGTATACCTTTAGCCAGGTTATTCTTGCTTATGAGCACTTTTGTGACGTAATCTTCGTAGTGGCACGTAGGTTCCTACGAGGGGAGGTACAAAAATTCGCGGAACAAAATGGTTCTGAATTAAATAAAACAATTGAATCATTCTTCTTTTTCAATATAATTGAAAAAGTCTTGACATAATTATTTTTTTTACCTAAAGAGGTCTCACTATAACTGAGCATAGAGTTCGTATAATATTGTTTCCTCCTAATACCGCATTCCCATAATTATCTCCTGGAAAATCACCTGCACTTATATACATATATGTATATGTAATGGAAAATTAAAATCCCGAAAATCTCGAAAACTCTATTAATTTTTGTTAATCAAAATGGATAAATAGGTACAGTAAAATGAATTCTTGTTGTTAATTTCCTCACCCAACCTAAGTAGAATAGAAATACACTCAACAGCAATGAAAACGGGTCACTTTGTATGGAAAACCCTATACACGTAATACCTACTATCCATCTGGTCGACTAACGATGTTATGTAACCCGAGGGATGTGGTTCGCATTCAGTCAATTAATGTTTTTGCCGCCTAACCCTAGTAGGTATCTTAAAATCATATCTGCTCCTAATTGCCTGATTATTCGGCAAGTTTGCCTGGTTATTCTGCTACTTTGAATAGTGCGTTTTATTTACCCATACTATTGCTCACTCATATTTTTCTTCGATACATTATTTCATTCGTTATGTAGCTACCCACATTATATAATTAATTAATTTACATTTTCAGTGAATGATTTAAAGCAACCTTTCGTCACCAAATAGCCGTCTCTTGGGGTAGGTAGGTATAACCCGCGGGAAAATTAGAATAAAACGTTAGAGGCATGAAGCTTATGCCACTGAGGAATAATGTAGGCACATACTTACGAATAAACTCCAAAAACCCACAGAACGTTAGATTAGGTATTTAAAAATTGAGCATCTAATAATGTAATAACGGTAATAACTGAAGGTCAAAGTTTTTGGCGTAATAACGTCTTATAAATTTATGAACGCCGGTTGCGCCCAAGAAAAGACATGACGCAATAGTAGTAGCGCTGTAGGGCTGTAGCGCTATGTAGCGTTGTAGCGTTACTTACGTGACGTTATCACGTATAAAATTATCGCCCGTTAACACACTTTACACACGCCAATTTTTAAAGAAAATGGTTGCTACTTTCTTATGTTTTACGCCATAGGTACATATAAGTAACTTCAACATAAAATAAGCCTTTCGGTTAAAAGCAATGCATAAATACGGAATGAGATGTCTTTCAAACCGCACCACAATGTCGGCAAACACAACTAACACAAATACCGAGTCAGAAACAGAAAATCATGTCGGCGACCCATTGTAGTGCTCGCTGCCACGTTTCTCTTATGACATTGTTAGTTGAAATCAAAGGTGTGCTCTCGATTTATAAACGGGAACTATCCTACAAGGTTTGGCCTGTTAGGAGCGAAAAAATTTAATGTAGACCCTTTAACTCATCAGTCCAAATGGTTTCAATTACCCTAATTCTAATTAAAAATAATATTTCCCTTATTTGCTAACAAAATTAATCGAGCCCACAATTCGAGGACGTAATATTTGCCATTGTCATTCATGATTGTTTTCGAAAATTTGAAGTACTGTGTTAATTTTGACTTTAAATTACATTAGCTCCGATGTTAAGCACTTGGGAGCATTAGGACCAGGTCGAAGTAACCGCGGATAGGTACAGATAGCAATCATCGTTAAAAAAAATACTCCATATTACAGACCACAGGAACTCTGTATATCTGTTTACCTGACACTATTGACTATTTAAATAAGTAATGAATAACTACAGTTTAGTTGTTTTAATTCTCGGCAACGAGAAATGGTCACGAATAAGCTTTCAAACTCGTACGAGAAGGTAGGTACAATGTACATGTAGATAGTCTAAACATTCGATCTTAAATAAAATGCTTTGCAGTATTTTGAAGCGAACTCACTTTTATTTAGTGTAGGATCCACGTTATTTCCTTTATAGGATATACCAATGGGTAGTAAGTAAATGATTTGGATCCTGCTGTGATCTCATGAGAGTCCTTAGTTCAGTTTATTCTTCCATGAAAAATACCAGGGGGCGAGCAGGGCAATATTTTACCAACAAAGTGAACCTATAATATTGTACACATTTTATTCATAACCTACTTTTCTACACTAAAACTTAGAAACTTGTAATTTATTTCTTTATATTCGAAATAAAACAGCGTTTATGGTTTAAGTGTTCCTTTTAGATCGTTTTGTTTCGGACAAAGGCGAACAGCGATACAAAAACCTCCCATAAGTTTGTGAGAAACCTTTTTATTGAAACCAAGTTTAAACTTTATAATTTCTTTGTGAAAGTTTACATTCATAATGTTAACCGAGCCGTTTCGAGACCGAATCCGGCGAAGTTTCTCATTAAACACGTAATTTTTTACGACTCTTGAATTTCTCGTAGGTCCATTGGAGTCATAAATCGGTGGGTCGTTTCGGCTGCTTTTTAAATATTGAAATATATGCCACTGTTGAGCTTGAATAGGCGCAAGTTTTCGACATTTATAACATTGTTTTATTAAGTTGAGTAACTTTTATGCTTTTGTGATTTGACTTTTAAACTTTTTTAAAACTACGTAAGTAGAGCCTATAACGTACTAGACTAATAGCAATTCTTCTTCCAGCCCCTAAGGCAACTTTACGCATCGTGAAACCTAATGACGTCACTTCCCAATTTCCATACTCGAACGTTTAACCGATGGCGAAAAGTTGTAAAGCCCTGAGAGGGGTCTCGGCTGTCCCTGTACTCCCAGTAATGCGAAACTCGTGAGAAGAATACAGCCGTGCTAAATGGCCCCGATATATTAAATCCGAGGCACTGTTTATTGACAAACGGGCTGCCTTTCCAGTTCGGTTGCTACGCGGAGTTGCTCGCACAGGAATAAATCAGCTGGATATAGGATTGGGTGTGGATGGAGTCCCTTAATAATTGCTAAGGGAATTCATAGATCACTAAGTTGCTTATTTGTACTCATTGAAGCGTTTCAACAATGGCGATCGAGCTTTACTGGGGTGAAAATAGCTGAAAATGAGTTTTCTCATAAATGAGTTATATCAATTTCGATTTGTCGTCCCCGTGAAATACTTCTAATATTGCAAATTTCGTCTCAACCACATTAGAGCCGACTGTATTTCTAAACTGTTTAAATAAGATTAGTTAGCATAAGAAGGCGATGGGTTATTTTTACTCTACTCACATTTATAACTTTTAAGTACGTAGGTACTTTATTCGAATAATTGTTATAATAAGGGTAACCTTTATGAAATTTTCCTTTCATGAAAACGCTTCTCTGTACAATTTTCTTAATTGATTAAAGCTCTGAAGTTTTTATGAGCAGAGGTAGAAATTACACGTAAGAACCATTAAAATCCACTAGGTATAGCACGACACAACTTAGAAAGCGCGCGGCGAAGCCCTTAAGCTGTTGACGCAGAGTCTATTATTGCTTAATCTACGCGCCTTCTAAGTTGTGTAAACCTGTACCTATTCCGATAGCTCGAGCCGAAGTTGCAGACTCTTTAAATTACTTTAACCAAAAGGTGCCTTAAGCAAAGCTGAACGATTCAGAAATTTGTGAAAAGGTTTTATGCCTCATTATAAAAATAGATGGTGAGCTCTGACTGTTACCCATTATGCATGGAGAGTTGGCACTACCCGTACTGTATGGCATATTATAAAATTAATACATTTAAAGACCCACCGAAAAAAAAAACAATTATTTATTCAGCAAATTGGCCACATAGGGGCACTTTTACACGTCATAAAAAGAATTTACCAGCGCTTCCTAGACCCATTGCTTGAGAAGAAGCGCCGCAACAAACTCAAGCAGAAGGCCTTTCTGCAAAAATTCCACATAGTTACAACATTTACATTCAGTATTCAGACATTTATTGCCATTATAGAAATTTCCATGCAACAGAATATACACACACAATAATAAAACAGAAACACCTTACAACTACAAAACTAAAATACAGTATCACAGATATTAATTAATAAATAAAATAAAATAAAATTACAAAATTAATCAAAAAATTTTGCGAAATATTCGTGAATATTATAAAAAGGTGTTGTTTTTAAGAATGATCTCAATTTCTTTGCAAATTCATTACAGGTTTCTGATTGTTTTATGCTGTCATCGAGGTGATTGTAGATCTTTATTGGTGTATGACAAAAGCTCTTACGAAAGTATGCAAAGTGCGACTGCGGAAGCGCTAAATTTAGATTTTTACGCGATCGATATCTTTGCGATCGAGGTTCAATCGAAGGCTTATAAAAATTCAAGTTTTCATAGACATGGAAGCATACTTGCTGAATATACAAAGCAGTCACTGTATAAATATTATTTTTAACAAACAGATGTCGATGAGTGTCGGGGAAGTATCCCTCAATTAGCCTTAACTATACATTTTTTTTGCATTAAAAGTACGTTGTGAACAGCTGAGCTGTTTCCCCAAACTTCAATGCCGTATCTTATAATACTCTGCAAATAAGAAAAAATATATTGTTTTCATAGTATCCTTGTCACCTAATTTAGTCATCGTCTTTAGACAGTAACATGCACTGGCCAGTCTTTTCTTGATGTTGGTCACATGGTCGTGCCATCTTAGGTACGGGTCTAGGTGAAGCCCAAGAAATGTAATAGACTCAGATTTACTGATTGATTTTTCTTTCTTCAAGTATAGCTAACACTTGGTTAACTCATCTATCAAACAAACTCAATCAAAATCGGTTCAGTCGTTGCAGAACTACGATCTCACAGATAGACACATAAAACTTATAATACTTCTATACGAAATGAATATTGCAATAGCAAAGGTTTTTCTAGCTCCTTTATCATTAAAAATGCAACATATCACGGTATAGTTGGTAAAGTTTCATACCGACCAAGACTGGAACAACAAGCCGCGTAATTAGGTCCTAGGGGAATTCTCCAACCGTTCCATGGTTGTCCATTTTTATATTATTTATAAAAGTGCGCTATCATTTACTTTAACAACCTCAAGATAGTGGGTTGAACAAGGGGCGACTGCATCAAAGTTGTGGAGTCCGTGAAATTACTGACATAAGGGCTAAGCCACACCCACGACACTTCATACAAACTGAACGTACTTAACCTTCACACTAAAATATTATGTTGTACAAATTAGATGCGCGTGTGTGTAACTTGATCTGCGTGAGTGCACGTTCCGACCGGTTTTGCTAAGTAAGCCGCGCACGTTCGCCGCGGGCGGTGTGAGGTAACTTGTGTTGGTGCGGGGCGGTGCGTGTCACTACGGTACGCTAGTCCTATTAGTGTACTGTGGCTAAGTTAAGACCTCTTAATGGCCGACGGCGCGTAAAGCGACAAATTAAATACGTGTCGATATTTGATACTGTTTATCACCTTCACTGCGGCCCTTGATTTTTGCAACTTGCCCACAGTGCGGTACAACCCATCACCAACCATCAAAAAACACGTCACACTTCAGCGGTACCTAAGCTTATAAGCGAATATGAAAAATATGTTTAATGCTGTGGCTGTGAAACGGCTTCCGCATACAATATAGGTCAGCTAGTCGTCCGTCCTGTCGGCAACCTCAACAATTTAGCCGAAATAAATGGGCTCTATAGGTACTCTACCGCATTTTTCCCCACCACTCAAATACAAACTCGATACTAAATTTAATTTGTAGTACCTAGACGACCTAGGTTTGCTAGGGTGAAAATGCATAAAACCGAGTTTTCTCATATATGAGACCTACCTAGATCGATTTTTCACCCCCGTAATCCCATAATATATTCCAAATTTCGTCCAAATCGATAAAGCCGTTTCTAAGATCGCTTGGATAGATAAATAGAGAAATATACAAGATTAAGTGCGTTTAAAGTAGGTACAAGATTCCCAATCCATTAGGATCCTTTCAGATAGAAACGAAACGGTAACAGACATTTTTAATTACAAAATAGAAAAGTAAGTTTAATAAAGTGAATATAATACTACGATCTCAGTCTTTTTACAAAAGGATTCACCCAGAATAACTTATCTGGGTTCACGGAATACGGTGTTACTTGGGATTAATGTTTTTAACATTCAATACTCTATCATTCATCATCAATACAATAGGTACTCTGTTATATAGGAATTCAAAAGAATTAGATGGCCAAAGAAGCATTTAAAAACCTAAGGAAACGTGTCCTTACCGAGGTGTCAAAATCAGCGCCCAATACTGCGGCATTTTGAAATACGCATTTATAAGCAAACCGAACGATTAAAAAAAAAGAAACTTAATTTCTTTGATAAAATTGATTTAGTTGGCAATCGCCATGTATTTCAAGTTTTGGCTTTTATCTTACAAATTTTGTATTATGGCTATTTCAAAAAGAGATTTGTTTCATCGTGTACATATATAAGATTACCCAATGAAACTCCCTATTTTTTATAGTGAAACAGGGGTATTTTACTATGAGTTTTTTTTAAACCCTCGTTTATTTATTAGGATGCGAATCGTGAGTCAGGTTGGGTTCCTATTACCGATGGCAGAAAGTAGTTGCTTTTTATACCCTCAGTAATGGGAACTGAATCCGCGGTAATAGAATCACAGCACAGCCTCTTCATTACCACGGTAATAGTATATTTGGATATTCTGGTTTCAAATATTATTTTATAATATTTAATGAACTAAAATGAGTACAAAAAGTTACTACAATGAAAGTTCCAAAAAACTGTGAAATAAAAATATATTTACGATTATTAAGGAACTTTGATACCCTTACTTATTGGACACATTTGAAACTTCCTTAGGTACCACGGTAATAGGTGCTTTAACCTTAACAAATCAGCCGTGAATACTTCACTACCAATGGTTCTAAAATCCACTTTCAGGACGGTATGAAACATTTTCTCATCACCCACGCCATTTTTATTGTCTGTTACCTATTTACAGCCAGTATCTCCATCAGGTGTAAAAACCGGCCAAGTGCGTGTCGGGCCACGCGCAAATTATAGGGTTCCGAAGTTTAGGATGCCCACAGTACCTTTCTAAGACTTATTAGCATCTAACTTTAGCCTGTGGTATGACGTGCCCGCCCGACGCCCCTGCCGCTCGAGAAAAATCATCATTATAAGTTGGTCGACTATTACTCGTAAGTTTGTACAGTCTACTTAGCTCTGATAGTTTTCCTTTCAACTACGTTATATATTCCACAACCGTGATTTTTTTCAGCCATCCAAATACCACCATTTAGCTGGCAGGGGGGGGGGGGACACGTGACTCTAACAAAAAATAGCACTTTAAAGCTTAATATTTCACAAACGCATCACTTAATCAAAAAATGGTTTTAACAAACCCACAATATTTTTTTAAGACCTATTCAACGATATGCCGCACCATGGGGTACGCAAGAAAAAAAAAATACATCTCCACTTTATGAGTAGGGGACCGGAGGTACCCTATAAAAAAAAATATTTCAAAATTTTATTGTACCACTTTGTCAGCGTAACTAATATGCATATTCATGCCAAATTACAGCTCTCTAGACCTAAGCATCTCCGAGCAATAGTGCGGACAGACGGACGGACGGACGGACGGACGGACATGGCGAAACTATAAGGGTTCCTTGTGGACTTCGGAACCCTAAAAAGGGTATATAGAAAATATGCTAGGTTCCGCTTTAGTGAGCGAATGATATATTTCAGCACTTATCTTCTGCAATATAGATCCAGAAGACTGCGGGCGGCGTCCTGACAGGTACTTACTTTCTGATACCTTGATTTAATTTCAAGGAATATCGAGGCTTGAATAATTTATATTCTCCATGGACATAATAATGCTTATCATTCGTTTTATTACGAAAATTAAATGCTATTTTCTATACAACTTTACTCCAATCTTATTTATTGATAGGTAAACCTGAATTCTAAATTCGCGATTAAATACTTTTTTTATGAAAGATTTTTAGAAAATGTTGAAAAATATTTATTATTTAAAATGAATGCCGTTCACTGTTGCTTAAAACTAATTCTCACAAATACCTCAAATTTAATTTTCTTTGTGCTAGACACAACAAGTTAAAGTATGCAAATGACAGCTGTGAATAATGAAAAATATTCACGACAGCAAATATTTTGTTTAGTCTGAAAGAGCACAATCTCAAAGAGGGCTTTTGAATTGAATCTGCACTTTGCTCTTTGACTCACGCAAAAAAGAGAATGCGTGTACCTGCGTATCTGTAAGTCTGTATAAAGCCATGAACCTCGGAAATGGATGAACTATTAATTTTTATATATGTATATATTATTTGACCTAAAAAGACAGGCACAGGATCGAGAGACATGGCGGTTACTCCACCGACAAGAGCATGGCTCTTAAACAGAAGAAGAAGAGATATATTATTTATTTATTAGATAGCTGAGATAAATTTCTAAAAAAATGTTCTCTGTCATGTTTCAAGAAATGCGGTTCAGTGCTTTAAAAAATATTTTCCCTTTTCTGATGTGTGATCGGTGGGTTTTTAATTTTCAATTTAAGAGTTATTTACTGGCTATTTATTAGCATCTTATTTTCGTTTAGTTATAAATAAATAAATAATAAATATATCTTAGGACATTTCACACAAATTGACCTAGCCCCAAACTAAACAAAGCTTGCCCTATGGGTGCCGGCCAACGATATAAATACTTACAAATAAAGAGAAATACTAAATATCAAGTTAAACACATTACAAAAAAAAAGGGATTCAACACCGGCCGTCGGAACAGTAGGATCACTACCAACTGCACTAAACTTGTCGTCAACATAGGACCGGACCTATCTATAAGGCAATAAATTCATGATGTAGATAATAGCATTCAAGATTGGAAGCGCCCGCCATCCTGTTACCAAAGGCATCATTGGTCACAGAGAAATGTACCCTTATAATTCTCCCTTAGGTGCTACAAAGGGTTCCCAGCATCCTTGAATAGTCGAGTGCTTATCTTCAGCACAGTCTTATTTTCCAATGACGCGACATCAGATACAATGTCCACAGGATTTTGATTCTTCAGTGTTTATGTTGTGAGTTCAGATTTGAATGTTGGCGATAGCAAAATGAAACTGGGCCCTTATTCGAGAATGTAAATAGTGTTACGGGATTTCTTGTGTCCCTTAGTAACGATTCACTATCTCCCTATTTATCAAGATATAAAAACATTTAAAAAGATACCTATTTAGGGAAATAGATCTCTTATCTCACTTTTAAGAGATAAAATTCCAATAAAATATTCGTTTAATAGGAAGATGGTATATCTTTATTTGGAGATATGGGAAAACCCTTATTCCTATTTACGATGTCGAATAAGGGCCCTGACAGACTTGTACACGTAACGTTATAGCCCTGCGAAGAATTATTGCGAACGCACCTGACGCCTTACGGAAGTTACAGCTATGGTACCGTGCTATTAATGATGGATCTTCACCCATTTGTATGCTTCGTTTGAGCCAATCTTACGTTAGATGGCGCTTTTATAGTAAACAGGTGCCTCACAAAATTTAATGTAAGGAATAGAATTTAGTTTGTGCCAAAGGTTCTGTTCAATACCTAAACAAGATAACAGAAACATACTTAGTAGGTGATTGGTGCAGTTTAGCCTAGTTACCTCATTACTTAAAGTTAAGGTGACGTCACTTTTTCTCACCTGAAAATTTTTACTATAAACACAATTAACTGCACAGGTCGTAAAATTAGATCATATAATCTATAAATTATTTAATGTGATTGTTACAGTAATGAGATTATTACACACCTATAATAACGTTTCAATGATCGAATTTATAATGTTACAGAAGAATTAAAGTAGGGACATCATTTTTCACATAAACATCATCAGCATCATAGATAATAAACGCGTTTAGATTAAATAACAATAAGTTCGGTAATGTTAGATAACCGTGTGAGTGAACAATAACACCTACTTGTGGTTACACACACTTTGATTTAGGTATTATCAAGTTCCCTCATTATTTCAGGAAATCGTGTTAAGTTGAGACGCTTCACTGGGCTATAATTACATTATAGTGAAATCACCTCGAAGGCTTCGCACGTTATGGCAGGCTTGTTCCGTAAAGTGCTATGAAATGGATACCATGTACCCATTTAATAAAAGTACATTTTGGTGTTGACGCGGTTGATGATGCCACGGACTTTCATGTTTTACTCGTTCATGTTACCAATTAACAGAACCGTCTGAAAGTATTTACTGCTGGTAATAATTCCTTATTGCATTTTATCTACTTAGTCACCATTTTTAGGAAAAAAGTTTTTACCAAAGAAAAGTGGAAATGTTTTACCGCCTAAAACAGGATTCGAACTGGCACCTCCAACGTTTTTAAGGTTCTTTTTATTTAAGGTTATATTTTTATCTATTTATCTTTTGGCTATGATTAGTTATATATTTCAGCTTTTTTTCAAACATAAGTTTAAAAAAAACTATTACTAAGAATAAAGTTTCGATCGAGTTCCCCTTAACGTTTTTCAAATTAGTGTCAAATCATACAAATTAAATTAGCCGAGACGCAGACTCCTTCCTGCGTTCAAAACTTACAAGGGCTCCGAATTGGCTCTAAAGATTTCGATGAAATTTGCATTAATTAGGGGTCTATGGGTGATAAAAAACAATGTAGCTAGAGAGCTTATTTTTAGGGACGATTCACACCTGACCGATCGAATTGAAGAGAATCGAAAGGAATTTTACTATATGGCATAAAAATTTAGACCCTCTGTTTTTACAGACGGTCTAAATTCCTATGCCAACAAACAGACAGTGAAAAAATTATCATCATCATCATATCAGCCGATAGACGTAACTGCTGAACATAGGCCTCACCCATAGCTCTCCACTCCGATAGGCGTCCGCGTGCCGGAAGACGAACTGTCGGTAGGACTCCAACAAGTTGGAGCGATGACCTGGTGAAGGTCGCGAGAAGTCGGTGGATGCGAGCGGCACAGGACGGGTCGAAAAAAATATTTGAATGGAATTTGCTACTCACGTCTGCGGTACGATGGAACTCCGAACGTCAACGCAATCGTTTTCGATCGAATGCCGCCGAATGCTGTAGCGTCGTCTGCCATGCGATTCTAATCGATCCTCTAGGTGAGAATCACTCCTTATGTTGGTGCGGGGGTGCCTACTATAGCCACTTGACTAGACGATACGTCCATACGTCCAAATGATCGAGCCGCATTCCAAATTCGGCTCGGTCTGTCCAGGTAGGTACTAGGTAATAAAAATTTGCTCAACATATTTATTTCAACAATCAGGAATCTGAATTTTGACAAGTTTTATAGAGTTGAGCGTCAGTTTATTTTTTACTCGTAAATATATAAAGATACTAGCTTCTGACCGCGACTTCGCCCGCGTGGAATTCGGTTATCGCGTTTCCGCGGGAACTATGCATTTTTTCGGGATAAAAAGCCTATGTCCTTTTCCGTGCATTCAACTATCTTCATGCCAAATTTCATCTCAATCGGTACAGCGGTTGAAGCGTGAAGAGGTAACAGACAGACAGACAGACACAGTTACTTTCGCATTTATAATGTTACTAGCTTCTGCCCGCGACTTCGCCCGCGTGGAATTCGGTTATCGCGATCCCGCGGGAACTATGCGTTTTTCCGGGATAAAAAGCAGCCTATGTCCTTTCCCGGGACCCCAAGTATCTCCATGCCAAATTTCATCCAAATCCGTCCAGCGGAAGAGGTAACAGACGGACAGACAGACAGACAGACAGACAGACTTACTTTCGCATTTATAATATTAACTAGCTTTTCCCCGCAACTTCGTATGCGCAGAAATATTAAAAAGTAAAATCCCGATTTTTCCCGTTCCCGTGGGAATTTTGCAAAATCCTTTCTTAGCGGATGCCTACGTCATAACATCTACCTTCATGCCAAATTTCAGCCCGATCCGTCCAGTGGTTTGGGCTGTGCGTTGATAGATCACTATATCAGTCAGTCAGTCAGTCAGTCAGTCAGTCACCTTTGAGTTTTATATATTTAGACTAGGTGCCGAGTGGGTGCGCGAGCTGCGAGCAGCTCGCGTAATACCGACGCTAAGATTTTGCCAAAAGGCTTTTTTATGGTAGCGGTTCGGGTTTGTGAGATCGCAATTAATTAAAATGTTACCTACTTGCACTTTATAATAGCAGAGGTTCGTTTTTTCTGCCTGTCGCTTTGTTTTGAGAGGTCGCAGTTCAAAACTGACATACCTGCACTTTTCAGGAAGCGGTTCGATTTTGCGAGGTCGCAATTCAAACCTAACCTAACCTATCTCCACTTTTATGACATCGGTTTTGATTTGTTCAAACCTAGTTTGGATTCTCCATGTTACGGTTCAAATCTAACCTAACCCTTTCAGCACCTATTCAGGCAGCTGTTAGATTTTGCGAGGTCGCAGTTCGAGACAAACCTAATTTATTTGCACTTTCTAGCAGCTGTTAGATTTTATGGCTGTGGCTGGTTTTTGTGAAGTCACAGTTAAAACCTAACCTAACCTGCCTGCCTGGATTTTTCTGACAGCGGTTCGGTTTTGTGGGGTCTCAGCGATTTGGTTTTATGAGGTCAAACCGAACCTAAACCATCTCGACTATTCTGGCAGCATTTCGGATTTGTGAGATCAAAGTTCAACGCTAACCTGGCCTAATTGCACTTTAAGTATTTTTTATACTTATGGTGTAGGCAAACAGCCCACCTACCTGATGGTAAGTGGTATCGTAAGTATAGCAGCAGTTTTCAATGTCATGGTTCAAACTTAACCTAACCTACCTGTACTTTTCTGGCAGCTGTTGGATTTTGCGAGGTCGTAGTTCAAACCTAACCTAAACTATCTGCACTTTTTTGGACAGCAGTTAGATTTATACCGACGGTAAAAAGTCGAAAAAAATGTATGAGCGAAAAAAAAAAAAAACTCAACCTGGCAACACTCGCAGCCGAGCTCCACAATCGCCTTGTACAAAGTGACCCGCTCAAATGTTGCCAACGGAAGAAAAAGTTGCCTCGAAAAATGCCAATTTTCGTTGATTTCACACAATGGCCGCCAGGGAGTCCGCCATCTTGTTGAAAAAAAAAAATCCTTGACCACAAAATTGAGGACATACCCGAGCTCATAGAGAAAAAATATCGAAAAAAAAATAAAAAAATCACCACGCCGCGACCCCGCAGAGACACCTCGAAAAATGAAAATTTTCAAACGCAAATATCTCGGCGGCCATCTTGTTTTTTCAATTTTAGACAACGTAATAGCAAAGAACGCGCTCAAGTTATCCGAAAACGACACCGATATCGCGTATAGAGCGGAAAACGAAAAAGTCAATCATCCCAACTCGGCCGCCATCTTGGATTTTTGAAATGTCAGATTTTTCCCATAGACACGGGGGGGAGAGATGGAAACTCGCCATAGACGACCTCCCGCCATCGGGACTCCTTCGGGGAGATCAATTGACCCTTTGGTGGGGGGCTTCCAGGATTATATAGTATAATAATGTTCGATACAAGGTCACTCCGTGAGCCACTGCTGAGGCGGCCCCCTATAAGAAGCTCCAAAGGGGGGCGAATGTAACGGACCATATACGTACCAAAAATACGTTTCTATGAAAATTATTATTTTTTGTATGGCAACACTGAATTATTTTTTTACAAAATAAGAAAACTATTAATACCTATAAACGCCTCATTCATTACAACGACGTCAAATGATGCCAACCCACTCAAAATTAAATATTCGTTGCAATAAATACCTTTGTATGAAAATGTATTTTTTATGTATGGCAACACTAACATTAAATATTTTTCCTATAACCACCATGTTGAATCAAGCAATTTGACCATACATTATTATCACCCCCTACCAATACTTTTGGCTGAGCTATTCGAAATGTGTGAAAATAGAAAAAAAAATCCTGTCGCCCGTGTTGCCAGTTTATTCGGACAAAAAGAGTCAAATGTCATTACTACAACTGCGATAAATCGTTTTCAGTCATTTTTTAATCAAAAATATTTCTCCTTCTACTTTTCATATTTTTGAATGAAAAGTTCAAAAAAATGTATGTACAAGGAAAAAATCAACAAAACCTTGCAACACTGTAGATCAAGTTCTACAACCGCCAAAAACAAAGTGACCCGCTCAAATGTTGCCAACCTCAAAATATCTCACCTCGAAAAATGCATTTTTTCGCACATTTCACTAAATGTCAACCACGGGGTCCGCCATCTTGTCGAAAAAAAAAAACAATCTTTGACATCATAATTGAGGATACACCCGAGCCGATACACAAAAAATATCGAAAAAACAACAAAAAAATCACCGCGCTGCGACCCGGCAAAGACACCTCGAAAAATGAAAAATTTCAAACACAAATATCTCGGCGGCCATCTTGTTTTTCCAACTTTTTTAAATTTTATCGTAGCAGTCGTCTTAAAATTGACCGAAAACGACACCAATATTGGGTAGGTGCGATAACAAAAAAAAAAGTTGATAATCGCAGTTCGGGCGCCATTTTGAATTTTTCAAACTTCATATTTTTCCCATAGTCACCATACCGAATCAAGCAATTGTTCCATACATTATTATTACCTCTCACCAATACATTTGGCTGTGCTATACGAAATGTGAGAAAAGTGAAAAAAAAAATCCTGGCGCCAGTGTTGCCAGTTTTTTCTGATGAAAATGATCAAATGTCATTACGACGACCGCACCAAATCGTCTTGAGTGATTTTTTCATCAAAAATGTTTCTCCTTCTACTTTTCAACTTTTTGAATGAAAAGTCCAAAAAAATGTATGGACAAGGCAAAAAAAAACTGAACCTGGCAACACTCTCGACTGAGCCCTACAACCGCCATAAACAACAAAATCTGCTCAAATGTTGCCAACCTCGTAGTATTTCAACTCGAAAAACGCGATTTTCAGAGCTTTTTACATTAAGGCCTCCACGGGGTCCGCCATTTTGTTGAAAAAAAAAAACAATCCAAATTGGCAAAATTGAGAATATATCCAAGCAGATCGAAAAAAAAAAGTCAAAGAAAAGGACAAAAACCATCACATCACGACCCTGCAAAGACACCTCGAAAATTCCAAAAATTCAATTTCAAATATCTCGGCGGCCATCTTGTTTTTCCAACTTTTTCCAATTTCATCATAGCACTCGTCCAAAAATTATCCAAAAACGACACCAATCTTGGGTAAGCGCCCTGATAAAAAGAAAAGTTGGCCAAGTCAGCTCGGCCGCCATCTTGAATTTTGGACATGTCAGATTTTTCCCATAGACACGGATGCAAACCGACAACATCTCTCATACATGACATTCAACCCCCATCGCTCCTTCGGGCGCTCTAATCGAATTTTCGTAAAACAAAAAAAAAAATCCGGGCGCCATTTTCGCAAGTTGCCATCGACAAAAATAGTCAAATGTCATTACGACATTGCCAGCCGACATTCTCACGCGATTTTTTAATCAAAAATATTTCTCCTTCTACTTTTCACATTTTTGAATGAAAAGTCGAAAAAAATGTATGAGCGAAAAAAAAAAAAACTCAACCTGGCAACACTCGCAGCCGAGCTCCACAATCGCCTTGTACAAAGTGACCCGCTCAAATGTTGCCAACGGAAGAAAAAGTTGCCCCGAAAAATGCCAATTTTCGTTGATTTCACACAATGGCCGCCAGGGAGTCCGCCATCTTGTTGAAAAAAAAAAAAAAATCTTTGACCACAAAATTGAGGACATACCCGAGCTCATAGAGAAAAAATATCGAAAAAAAAATAAAAAAATCACCACGCCGCGACCCCGCAGAGACACCTCGAAAAATGAAAATTTTCAAACGCAAATATCTCGGCGGCCATCTTGTTTTTCCAATTCTACCCAACGTACGCGCAAAGAGCGTGCCAAGGTTATCCGAAAACGACACCGATATCGGGTATAGAGCGGAAAACGAAAAACTCAATCATCTCAACTCGGCCGCCATCTTGGATTTTTGAAATGTCAGATTTTTCCCATAGACACGGGGGGGAGAGATGGAAACTCGCCATAGACGACCCCCCGCCATCGGGACTCCTTCGGGGAGATCAATTGGCCCTTTGGTGGGGGGCTTCCAGGATTATATAGTATAATAATATGGATAAGTATGGATTTAACTGAACTCAAGTTAATAACTTGTTTGATCTCCTACTAGTCACTAAACTAACTCACTATTTAAAGCGATTAGCTTTGATGTTCTTAAAACTTTGGTTGGAGTTCTGTGACAGAAATAACGCCTAATTATTCTATTTATTGTTATCCGAGTATATTTTTCCATCTCTCCTTTAATAAAACGGCAGATCATAATGGATTGATGAATGAATTAGAATAAATTCAGTTTGCAGAGCCCGTATCTGCTCGTTAATGGGTTATTAAATAAACGATGAGCTACCATAATTTGTATCCGTCGGAAATTAAGCGAAAATATTGCTTGTCCTTTGTAACATTTTGTTGAATGATTTTCGATGAAACATCAAACAATTAGACCGGAAGATACTGACAGAAAATTCAGAACCGTTTGTACCAGGCTGGCGACTCTACAGGGGTATAGTTACGTTACTGACTAAAAGGAAAATCATGGTCATATCGCCAGTACATTGATCCGTCCACTTTTGGGTGAATATCAGATTTCATGTTTTGCACTTGTCCACCCATGTTAACTTCATGAAAATTTAACTATAAGAGTCAGGCTTTTTTTTGGGTAAAGATCTTACTGGGAAGCAACATTGCCATCAAAAAAGGCAATGAATAATAATTCAGAAGTTATCGAAAAAAAATTTTAGACTTCAAAAATCTAAGCTCTTTGGCGCGTCCACCACAGTGTTATTTTTTTTAAACAATTAAAATTTTATTTTTTACTCCGATTTTGACGTCTCCAATAGTGTTTCCTGTATTTAGAAATGTTTAGTTATACAAAACTCAACTAGAATATTTTTTGTAATTGTCTGGTCAAAAGTTATTGTAAAAACAATTTTGTCCTACCCAAAAACACCTCATTTCTTTGGCGTACTTGAACAGTCTCGCATTTTGTTATCATTTTACCTAGACTAGCCCCACCTCGCGTCCCCGCTTCCTTCATTTGCCATCTAACATCCGACTGGTAAAAACCTGAGCATAGTTTGACGTGTTACAGAAAAATATTTTATATATCGCCGTTTGCGGATTTTTATCCGCTAAGCGCCTAATTTCTTCGGCGACTGAATTCACAGTCAAACTCTACTTGAATTTTTTAATACTTTTTTAGTGAATGTATGCTGCGATTATCTACATATATAGTTTTAATTTGAAATTATACTTTAAATACTTACGGATGTAAAAAAATATTTATACCCTAATCTCATTTCTTTGGCGCTAATTTCTTTGGATTTCTTTGGCATTTAGTGCCAAAGAAATTAGGTTTAGCCATAGAAATTAGAAGTTCATTGTCAATTTTCCTAAAGATATATCACAAATATCGCTTTTATTAGATTTAATAGTTTTTGTAGATTGTTTTATTCATGATCATTAACAAATATATCAATAATACTAAAAAAAAAAAACTTACGCTAAACAACCATCAATAAAACGACTGTTTTTCTCTGTTCAGTTTAAATAAATGTTATATTCGGAGATTTAAATAAAATATAGCAAATTTAGCATTTTTTTGTGTTTATATACTTAATATAAAAATGCAAAAAATATGTTTCAACATTTTAAATAAGTAACACTTTGTCGTACAGGCTAACATAAAAATGGATACAACTATATTGTACAAAGTCGAACTGATTCAATATCTAAATGGCGTGAAAGAAGAAGAAATCGGCAATTAAAATTAAACAAAAACTAAACAATGAAAGTTCCTGTTACAGAAACCAAAAATTCAAATGACTAAAAAAAGCAAACAAAAGATGAAAAGTTGAAAAAGAGCAAAGAAGCGTTTAGAAGATATTAAGTCCTTTAGGTTTATCAAAAACAATGAAGAATTCAAACAAGAGAAAGGTACCACGAAAGAAGAATTGAAAAAATGTTTTTTATGGGTACCCACAACTTTTTAAAGGAAATAAGAGTAAGCTAATGTACATATTTACTCGGTTTAAATGATAACCTAAAGTATAAAAAAAAATTGAGCCTTATAAGATACTTTTATTTCATTACTTACAGTACACGGTGGTTGTAAAAAAACTTGATTTTTTTGTTGATCGCGTATTACATTCGTAAAATGTGCTACAAATATTTCATGTTACAAATACATAATATTATTCAGAGTTTATACCTATGATGGAAAAGATATTTTAATAACGCTGTTAAATCTGTGGTATTATAAAAAATACCGACATTACATTGATTTTTGTGAAACAAAGTTTTTAATACAGGTAAAAATATGATCTCAAATTTAGAGACTAACTTAACAAGTAGTTTTTGTCAAAGTAGTAGTATACCCCACCTATTTTTTTGGCGCATTTCTCTAATATATTTGACAAAATTTTGTTCATTTTCTAATTTTATTGGCATATTTTCTAATTTCTTTGGACCAATCCTAATTTCTTTGGCAATCAAATTTTTTAACTGCTAAAACTTAAAAAGTATTGGAGCTATTTTTGGCACAATAAGATATATTTTATTGAATTTAAGTCTTTTACAGGGTATGTTGTCCGAAATACTCGAATTATTGAAAAAAAAATGCGCCACAGAAATGAGAAAAGTTCAAACGAAATCTGATATTCACCCTTTTAGGGTATCAGAACTGAGTAAGTTTAGGGTATAAGAAAAAAATACTTGTAATGAACAAACAAGCGGGGTCAACTTGTTGTGGGAAGTGGCCACCGCCGCGTCTATAGCTACAGAATGATTCGAGAAATGCTAATGCTATCTAAATCACAGTTTACAGAAAACTTTATTGTTGGTTAGTTTCTTATTGTTGAGTGGCAATAATTTTGTACTTTAAAAAAACATTCACTAAAATCTTTGAGACAAAAAGTAAAGCTAATCATATTCGGTCGATTAATAATTTACTGGTATATGTAGGGTTGGCTCCGATCACGTCGCCTGAATTATCCTGCCAGAGGTGTCACCATTGCATTGCCCGTTTCAAAGGATGGACAGGAATTCGGAACTCCGTCATAAGTAAATAAGTTAAAGGAGATATAATTACGCAATAAAAAAGCACTTTTCTCCGGTCTATCACTAGTCGTAGAATAAATACGGCACGTTGTACAGATATAATTAATTTCCTATATGATAATGCCTTTTGTTTGCCCACCGCATTAATCCACCGCACCCGGAGATAATACAACGTCTATTGGCAGCTCGTTATTAAGAATTATTTATTCGTGTTATGTAATTCCAGCTGCGATTGTGGGTTCGGGAAAGTAATTAAACTCAGTGGATATTATGCTCTTACTGTGGAAGAGAATAGGATTTCAGTTTAATGCAAAGGAATGATCATAATATATTATAATAGCTTCTGTCCGCGACTTCGTCGGCGTGAAATTCGGTTATCGCGTTCCCGCGGGAACTATGCGCTTTTCCATGATAAAAAGTAGCCTACGTCTTTTCTGGGGACTCCAACTATCTTCATACCAAATTTCACCAAAATCGATCCAGTAGTCTTCACGTGATGCGCGGTCAAATCAACAGACAAACAGACAAAAATTCTAAAAACTGTTGGAATGTGTTCTGTTATCGATTCTAAAAATGTGCATAATTATATCTGTTGACCAATTTTGGTTTTTAATTACTTATTTATAGGAGATTTTATTTAAAGAACTTAGCTGGTCAGACCTCATCCAAAACAAGGATTAATTTGGAGATGTGTTTATAATGTCGTTAGACAAGAAAGCTTTTGAAACTCTAGTAATCTAGTTACAAGTATTGATGCCTTTATCCAAATGAATCAATGTTGTATCCGACCACCCGGTAGGGGAATTAGGTAGGGAAACTGATAATTATTTAAATTCTTATATCTTTTAAATAAATTAAACAATAATCATTTCTTGCATAATAACTTTAATAATAGATCATCCGTTAATCCATAATATACCATTCTTCGTTAAAAGTCCTTGAGTTATTTACGATTCATAACATAAGGTCCGATAAACTACTAGATGACTGCGATCACAAATCATTTGGCCAAATTATTATGATTTTTTAAGTATTTAGGTTAATAAAGACCAAGAGCCGTTTGCAGAGTTATAAACCGTTAGGGGGGAGGGGGGTTGTTACACCTATTGTACTCACTTTAAGAATTGAGGACCTAATTTGAAGCTAGGAAGACGCCAGATTTAATGTCAGCTAGATGCGTTAGACAGGTTAATGCAACCGCACTTCCCGGCTAACGAGGTGAGAAGTGAAGCACCTCGTGTCAACGACAGTTAGTCACGGCACACTCGGGCTCATAAACGGCGCACCGTTTGCAGTAAGAACAGAACTTGTACTTTGTTATTTAGCAGCCGGCCTGTAACGGTCTAAGTGCACCAAATGGATGTTAATGGCTGCACCGGCGGCGCTACTCGCTTAGATGAATAAAATGCATTAGATTGTTCAGTCAACTATCTAAAGCCACTCCAATCAATATTCAAGAAATACAATCTGTTGTAAAGAGATAATGTAGCAAGCAATACATAGGATTCAAATTAATTCAATCCGGGTTTGTTTATTGAACTTAAAAATGTTTACAAACAAATTTAGTCAAATCAGCACGGACGAACATTGGTAAAACAATCCAAATTGTTTATTTGTTTGTGAAAGTAAAATTTAAACTTAATGCAGTTGGTCAAATACAATACGGGTACATTTTGCAGCCCCGCAGTTTGGAAAACTAAAGCATATAGGGATCTGTCGGATGGAGTTACCAAAGAAATTAAAGTGGAAAAGACACTTGCCTGTTTTACTTGCATATCCGATGGAATAGGTACCTATTTACCCAGTGCATGAATTCATTTTTGTACTGTATAAGTACATAGATATTATATACTTATACAGTCGTTATAAGCTAAATAACTAATATAAGGAATAAAAAAATAAAGAATAGAAAAGTGTGATTACCGCTTCCTACTGACGCATCTCGATTTTAATCACCATCTAATTTTCTCTTTTCAGATTGGTAAAAAATTACATTGTGTTCCCGGTGCGCTCGCTACCATTTCAACTGCTATTGGCTAATGCAATTTGTGTGTTATGGGATTTTGTTCTCGTCTTCTTTATACGGTTTTCATTCCATGCCATTTATTTTTTTGTAATACTGTAGAAGTAAGTACTTTTACTGGGATATCATTTATTTCTAGTAAAATGTTTGAATTATTCAAGATACAGTAAAACGATTAAATTGACATAGACATAGGCATTTATTTCTCAATATCAAATTACAGCATATTTTACATGTCAAAATAAGAGAATTTCACATTGAGATCGTCAGAAAGAATACAAAATAAAAATAAAATGAAAATCAGGAATAAAATGTTTCACCGTTAGGATCGTCTTTTCATACCAAAATAATAAATAATGTTAACAAGTAATAGGATTAATATGGTACAATTGGTATGTCAAATTCTATATTACAAATTTATAAATCTAAGTCCATGTATTCTTTAACAGAATATAACGGATGTTCCAACAAAAGGTTCTTAAGTTGACGTCGAAACACCGCGTCAGACGGTTCACTTTTTAGCTGTGCGGGTAGACGCTCGTAGTAAGAAAAACGGACCGATAACTCGCGGGTTCTTCCCTGCAAGAGCCATGTGACGTGGAATTGTCCTCAGGCATCCTGTGCGGCGGACTGGCACGCCGGGTATATCAACACGCGCAAACATGGACAAATTATTCCATTGTCGCCATTTATTTATGAAAACGACAATGCGCCTACTTACGTACACCTATAATATTAAAGTACCCGGGCGACCGAGCTTTGCTCGGGTGAAAATATCTAAAACCGAGTTTTCTCAGATATGAGACTTAGCTAGATCGATTTGTCGCCCCCGTAAACCCATCCCAAATTTCGTCCAAATCCCATGGTACGATGGGACGCAAGTCTCACTGTAGTCTTTGAAATTGATGCCAAAATCATACACGTGCTAACAAATTTTGAATCCATCCATTTTGAGGGGGTTTGGGCTATAGTCCCCACGCGGGCCCAGAGCGGATTGGGCACTTTCTATGTATTTCACTTTTATGAATTGGGGTTGTTTTAAGTACATAAGTGTCGTAATACATAGCGTTTCATTCAATTAGTGGTAATATAAAACCGCAAATTGTCTTGGTTGAGACTCACAATGTCGACGGGTAAACAACGTAACTGATACCCGCAGCAGAAGGAGCCCCGATCACGAATTACAGAACAATATCAAGTTTCTTTCTATAATATTGTTCTCCGAAGTAAAATTCATTTATAATTCCACTAGCTTCTGCCCGCGACTTCGCCCGCGTAGAATTCGGTTATTGCGTTCCCGCAAGAAATATGCAATTTCCGGGATAAGAAGTAACCTATGTCCTCTCCCGGGACCCCTACTATCTACAATGACATGCCAAATTTCATCTCAATCGGTCCAGCGGTTGAAGCGTGAAGAGGTAACAGACAGACAGATTTCGCATTTATAATATTAGGTAGTATGGACTTCTGCCGATTAGGATTTAGGTAGGAACTTGTTCTTGGGTCGTAAAGAAAGAAATCGTAAAAACATCCTACCTATTCCTTCATAGTAGGTAAGAATATTGTAAAATGCATCCAATATCTACACAAGCTGTTTGTCCTAAGATAGACTCGTGATTTTCGCTTTATTCTTTTATGTTAATGCAATACACCCCATTTTTCAGTATGTAAATTCCTACGGGAAATGGAAAAAATGGGACCTACGCGGGTTATAGCACGACACAACTTAGAAGGCGCGCGCATTAAGCAATAATAGACTCTACGTTAACGGACTAAGTGCTTCGCCGCGCGCCTTCTAAATTGTGTCGTGCTATACATCACGGGAGGAGGCTAGTGGTACTTGGTACTATACAATACTCTTTATTCTATACCATAAACAATTAATCAGCGCATAAAAAACAATCAAAGCTATCCTACGGCACGGGCTGAATATTTTTAGTGAATTAATTGTACGAAACTCATTATCCGTGACAAGTCATTATTCTTTCGGAACATTAATCACCACTTTATCGGACAAGTCGGAACGCATTCTCCCCGGTTTGAATAACGTTTCCTACTTAATTTGTGCACTCGGGAGAAGAGTTCTAGTTTCTATATGCGCTGTAATATACGACTCCCAGTTTCAAGAACTTTCCAGTTCGTGCTGAAATGAAATGGACGGTTAAATGGAATTAAAATGTTTGCTCTTACTTCTTAACTGGGATACTCACTCAGTTGATGCTTGCTAATAAGTTAATAACAGATGAGAAGTTATAACTTGTACGTTACTTGTTTGCGCTAACTTTGAAGATAGGGTAGTGCGAGTCGTTAAAAAGTGGTCCTGAAAATTACTTTTTTTGCTCCGCGGTAGTCCGCGCCATCTACATAGCTACATTAAAGATGGTCGTCGAAAAACGTCGTACTTGATTGTAATCTATAAATAAATGGTGATGAAACAAATAAAGAACAGGTCCCTTTTTAATCATTAGGTTTTTATCATTTCATTTCATTCAAATAACGATATTTTATTGCTTAAGTTAATCCGTATTAGCGTTTCGCAGAAATTCCATATTTATTTTCGGAAGCGCTTAACATCACCTTTATTTCTCTCAACATTGTTTTAATAAAGGCTATAAATTTTCTGCGCGTAACTAGTGCGCTATTTCATAATCTGGCCGGAATAATGCTGAAAAAATGAGACTGCAACTGATGTACCTAATCGCTCAAATCGCTCACATTCTCCTCTTTGCACCTATTCAACAAACTTACTACTCGTTATCCCAATAATATTATAAATCATGTAACATATGGAAAACCTTGAACCTACATATGAATCTTGGGAGGAACTTTCGCTAGCATCAACTAATTTTTCCACTAGCGCCATCTATTGGGGAAGTGGGAGTGTTTGGATGTTTGTTACTCAATCACGCTGAAACAGCTCAACCAATTTGTATGAAATTTGACACACGAATAGTTTGTAACCTGGATGAACACATAGGCTACTTTTTATTCCGGAAATCATCCCTTCGGGGGGTAATAAGGGGGATGGAAGTTTAGTATGAAATCCCTTGCTGACGGTCGCGGGTACAAGCTCGTGGAACATAAACACAATCGGGTTAACCATCCCTTTTACTGCAAAGCGATCGGAAAGAGATGGAGCTAATGATCCGGGACGGCTTTTGCGGAATTGCTCTGAATCGGGACTCAAATTGGAATGGCTATGTGCTCAATGGCCCCTGGGTATCGTTACATACGCAAGGTCTGTTATAACTTCATTGCTGCACTCGCAAGTTTAGCCATTTGAGTGTACTGAAATTTCACTTCAATTCAAATTATTTTATACTTAAATCTAATGAATAAAATCTACCACAACTAATAAGAGCCTATTTAAGAGAGCGTTTGAGCTATAATCACCAAGTGGGTCTAGTAGCGGATTGAGGACACAGCTTCAAACATTTTAGAATTACATCGCAGATCCGTGCAGGCTTCTTCACGATGACCTACTTCACCCGAAAACTCCAGTAAATTATTATGCAGAGAAGTCGAATTCGATACGTGCTATGCTATTACCCATATTTAACGAATAATAAAATAAATAACTAAATTATTTAATCCAATAATACAAGTAATTAATAATTTGTAGTCTAATCTATAACTTTAAAAAAAAAACATAAAACTGATTTGTTTCTTCACCAATAAAATGGTAGACATTTCAGTGATAGAACGTGAAACACTATTTTGTAGGTATTGCGACGAAATTATAGCGTCAAGTGAGATTGGTCATTTGAGCATTTGCTTGTGTCCTAATCAAAAATAAGGTTTGGCGGTTATGATAGTCGTAGCAGCCTAGTGGTTCGACCTACCGCCTCTCATACAGAGGGTCGGGGGTTCGAATCCGGCTCGCATCTCTAAGTTTACTTATGTAGGAAATTAAATTTGAATTTCACTAAGCTTTTTGGTGAAGGAAAACATCATGAGGAAACCTGCACGCATCTGCGAAGTAATTCAAGGATGTGCTCAATACTACACTTCAAACCCTCTCGTGATGAGAGGAGGCCTGTGTCCAGTAATGCGGGACTCAAATAGGCTGTGGTGGTGATAGGATCACTATGCAGGTATACTGTATACTTAATGTAGGGTCAAACAAAACAAAATTGGTAAAAAATATTTTTTTATGGTATGGGATTGATGGTGTGAGCCTGAATCCCATACAATTTTTTTTTCTTTACCAACTCGAAAAAAAATTAAAACCTGAAAAAACATGCTTAGTTAGAATCGATAGCTTATTCGGTGGGTAAAATTATCGTCACCACGTTTAGCTTGACCACGTATAGTGTATATGTGGTCACGTGTAATTTTACTACCCTTGCGATGTTTCCTTCACAATCTCAGTCCACCTGTGCCTCTACGGGAGATTCGAAATACTATTAAATATGAACTCTAAGAGCTTTCTCGTTCTGCAATTTATTCCCGTTTGGGGTACACAACTACCCGAAGGCGTAAGAAAAACAGAAAACAATAAAACAAAACTTTTGCATTAAGCGAGCATAGTTTATGTGGGGGAAGATCTATAGTGCTTCGCCTAAATTTGTATCCTAATATTTAGATCAGGCAAGATACCATTTATTTTTATTAGGGGCCCCATATCAGCATACGAATGTCTAACAAAAAGCACAATGATACTGTACCGTGGCCTTCAAGGCGGGTAAGAAAGCTATAAATTTACTTTTATTGAAAACAAAAGGAGATTCTTCCTCGAATTAGGCGGAAATGCTTACTTTTACTTTTCGAGAAAAAATACAGAGGAATAGGAAGGTAAATACGGCCATTATTCTTTATTTTGTAAAAAAACGAAAAGTACCTACCTACTCCAACATTGATTTTGCGGTAGGTATTCGAATAGTTATTACCTAATATTGAAAACCATACTTTTGTTACTTAAGGTTGAAATATATTCTGAATAAGTTGTTAGTGGCAACAAATATGTATTTAAAAAGTTTCGAACATAAGAGCGTGATGGCTTTTGAATTTTGTTAATTTTTCTCTATCATCACAGATAAGTATAGGTAGGTACACAACAAAATTTAATGTTAGGTATAATCCAAAGTGCGCTGAATTTTAAATTTTTCGTGATAAACGGCCGTTAAAAAATGCGTTCTGCGATCGTACCATAGCGTTACGGGCCACGCGTCACACACACGGCGGGGGTTATTTACAAAACGTGACGGAGGTCAGGACATTAACGGTCTCATTAACGAGAATAACCCCCCAAATACGCTCGTAACCGCAGCCAGAACGGCCCAAAACGCGTGCGTTATTATGTGTAACGTCGTGTAACGTTACTGATATCGCGCGAGATTGGATGAAAAAGCTAAGTCCACGGCTAACATCTGCGGAAGTGTATTTTTCGAAAGATTTTTCGAATTTTATTTCCAGTTAAGTACCTAAGGTTCACGTGTTTTGACGTGATAACGTCTTATGAATCGATGAACGCCGGCTGCACGCATGAAAAAGCATGACTCATCACGTTCCGCCTGCGCCGAGCGTGCGAGCGAGAGCGCGGAACAAACGATAGAGAGGCACGATGGGGCTCAGCGTGACGTTATCACGTAAAATTATCGTCCGTGAACCGCCTTTACAGACAACCAATTTTCAACAAGCGGGCCGGAGTGAGTGGTATAAATTTTTAATTGAAACCATTTTACAAGTAATTATCACTAGACTGGAAGTTGCAGTTTTCTCTGGACGGTTAAAATCTAACATTTGTTCCATTGAGAATCTGTCCGTCCGTAGACAAACGATCTGGGCCCGCGTGGGGACTATAGCCCAAACCCTCTCATAATGAGGGGAGGCCTGTGCCCAGCAGTCGGACGCAAATAGGCTGTAGTAGTAGTAGTAGTAGACAAACGATGCTTTTTGTGCATATAATATACCTATAGGATCCGGGCCCTAGTCTATTTGTTTGTTTGTTTTGGAG
Organism: Aethes cnicana; assembly: GCA_963971205.1. Lineage (NCBI taxonomy): Eukaryota > Metazoa > Arthropoda > Insecta > Lepidoptera > Tortricidae > Aethes > Aethes cnicana. The sequence goes on along the minus strand of OZ020280.1, from coordinate 5,788,154 downwards.
TAACGATACAAAACGCGTTTGAGATGCGGATTACGAGCGGTAGTTTCTCAATGTGAGTGGCGCTCATAAGGTTCAATTTCGTATCGAAAAACAATTTCACGTCGCCCTTTGACAGTCGTAATCCGCATCGCAAACTAATGAATTAATTTCAGTTGATGACTCAAGTCCGAGTCCGAGTAGATTTACCATAGAAGAAGTAAGGTAAACTTAGAATGACAACCTTCAAACAAATCAGCGTACGCCCGAAATAAGTGTTAAATGCGATAATAGATGTCGCCACCTAGGTAGCCTGCATACAAATTTGAACTCCATGCAAAGAGTAAAGAGATTGACAGTCTTATATAATTACATTGTCTCTAGATTTACTCACATGCTAAATTGTAGGCAAACAATTCTAATCTATGTCCGTATAAATCACGGAAAGCAGCAGCCTTTAATCTGGGTACAGTACCGGTAATCGACATAGGTACGAGTATAAAGCGAATCATAAATAAAAAGATATAGTATCTAATCCGGGGAAATCATAATAATGATTCACAATCCACCTCACATTTCAAACGACGTAAGTAACATTCACTTGATTAAAATTTCGAGCCTTTTAGTTCCGACGAAAAGGAAAGGCAAGCGATAGGAATGACTAAGCTGTGCATTGGCGATACTGTTTCGATATATTTAGGTCCACTTTTTGTAACGTGGATAGTAATACGCTGTTGGCGTAGTTGTTAACTTGTTCATATTTCATTAATCAAAATGTACAGAATTGCTTCTATTCTGGCTTTGGCTATTGCCTGTAAGTTCTAGTTAAATAATGAAAGTGTCCCACTTTGAAGATTTAATTAACTGTTCCTGAACTTAACGTTCTTTGTTCGTAGGCAGTGCAGTGCCCGTAGAAGAAAAAGATGCTGCCAACAGGATATCAAATGGAAATTACGCAGCCAACCATCAGTTTCCTTATGCAGTAAGCCGTACTGTTTACCTACTTAAAACATTTAAAAAAGTAATTTGAATTAAAATGACGACGTAGAAAATTGTTTGAAGGTATTATCACCGAGCCTGAGTTATAAATTAAGTAACTCACTCACCGATGATTGCTGATCAATAAGCACTCAGCCAAAACCGATAGACCTAGAAACATGAAAAGATGGACAAAAGCTAGTAATCTACCTACATAAATTCAAGTTTATTTTGCACCATAGGCGTGTTTAAGTAATGCTTGAATTTAAACATTGTTTGTACACAAGAAATTAAAAAATAAACTTCTGTTAACAGGTGTCCCAGCAGCTTATCACTAACAACCAGACAGTGGCCACGAGAGGGCACAGGTGCGGTGGAGCTCTCATCACATTCAGACACGTGCTGACCGCCGCCTCTTGTATGTACGAGTGGACTTCTGACGGGTAAGATTCTGTGAAAACCATCATGAAAATCTGATTAGCGAAAAGCAAACGAAAATGGGAAATTTTATTCGTAGCCAGTCGACCCGATGATATTCGTATCACCCGAAGGCGATTCCCATACTAAGTTATTTTTCTATTTATTAGCCGTTCCTTTAGATTCCTTCAGTTTTTTTTTTTTTTCAAAACCTACCTGCCAGAGTAATACACGGCAATTCATTTTTATACGTACTACTTGCATTAAAGTTCACCATACATTGACTGCGTTTACTTAAATAAATAAGGAAAATGCGTGCCAACTGCTCCCAAATCCGCAATTGTTGTAGGAAAATAATTTCCTTTGATAAAATGCAACCCGTCTTTAGTGGCTCTAGAGTTCATTTTAATCTCATTTTTAGAATGAATGAATTGAACAAACTGTATGTCTACGTAAACCTTGAAAAGGATTATGGGCACGTAGGAAAACATCCAAAGAACTGTATTAAATAAAAGAAAATACTCTAAGTATCATATTTTTTCATTGACAGGAACAAGAATCCCATAACCATGAGCAACTACAGATACTTCGCTGGAGCGTCTCTGCTGACTAATGACACGTCTGCTGACCGAGTTAGGACGATCGGCCAGTACGCAGTCCATCCTGACTACTTGGGCATCCCGTCCTATGCTAACGATATTGCTGTTGTCACTGTAAGTGATCCGAATCCCGAATTTTTCTAGTGCCCATCTAGTTGCATTAAACTTCGTTGGTCCATGGCAAAGATACTTCGTTGGTCTTCTTTCTTTATTTCATTTATTTCGTTGCCGTCATGTATGTACAAAGACTGTACACATAGGGCGTGGTATTAAAACACGTTTTTTTTGTGCGAAAGCGGAAAAAGAGCACTTAAGACCTCCTGAGGTCCTCCTAGGGTGGGTTTAAGTTGCTGGAAACACATAGGTGACGCTACAGATGTTAAAAATGTCTATTATAGGCGGACTATAATCAGTTTATAATCAGTTTCCATTAGGTGGGCCGGCGGCATGTTCATCGGTCTTTGCGATAAAACAATATTCACGTCACGTTCACGAATATGTACCTACGTACAGTAAAACAAAAGCAAAGGATTCACTCTCGCTCGACTCTACTCGTCTTTCAACTATCCTAATATCACATGTAAATAGTATCTCTATATTATCAAGGCGATAAGCAAGCCACGCTGGTAGGTATCATCAAATAACTCGAAGCAAGAGATAGTACATGGATAATCCATTTGCACTGTTTGGTTTAACTTTGGATAACGCTATGCTTGATTGATTAGATACAAAACTAAACACAGTTTGCCAAATTAGGGGCACACTAGTTAATAGTTTCAATGATAGTCTCTCATAGTTATAAAGTTGATTTGGGTTTAATGACAAAAAAAAGAGTTTTCTATTAAAGATAAAAGAAAAAAAAAACATTTATTCAAGTAGGATTTTACAATCACTTTTGCATCGTCATTATTACAGTTTGATGTAGTTATCATTAAAAACATACCGTTACCGGTACCTACATCTTCTACTTTGTATCACACTTTGTTTTTAATCACACGCACTATATCGAATTTTAACTAAGTCCTTAAGCGCACACATATTTATTAGTCCAATTCAAGCCAGATATTCTTGTCACTTAAATAATCTTCTACACAATCGTAACCTTTGCGCAGCAGAGCACTTTTTAAATATTTTTTAAGTGTCGGGAGGGGCAGGTTCATGGCTTCTCGGGGTAGTTTATTGTAATAAAGAATACATTAACCCATAAATGATCTAAAAACTTTTCTCAACGAAATTTTGGTGAGGTTACAATATAAAATGACGGTCACTGTAGCGATAATAATAAGCAGCGGCAGCATGTTTTCTTACCTCTCATGAAATGTATGACGAGGGTTGCAACATTATTCAAAGGCGAAATTTTAAATTGAGAAACCTTTTATTAATTTTGACGTCAATTGTTTATGTTAAGGTTTTTTTTATTTGCAGTTGAGCCAACCTTTTGGAAGCGCCGTTGTAAGCCCCCTTACATTGCCTTCGGCGTCGTTTAACCCGGCTGATTTCACTCATTGCACTGTTGCGGGTTGGGGCGCCACTTCTACGTCTGCTACTGTGTTGGTAAGTCCTTTTATTAACACTCCATCTCACCATTTCGACTGAAAGACGTCAACCTATACTAAAAATAGGCCCCAAGATTGAAACGCTGCACATTTGTCGCAAACGTCTAACGAATTCTCATTTTTTTATTCACTCATTTATTTTACTAGGTCGTCATTACGTATTCCGGGTCTTTCACTACATCTTTATTTAAGCCGAAATGTTTTGCTAACAGATTAGAGGATTTTTCATGTATTTTTTATTTACAGGCCAGTACGGAACTGAAATATAACAACAAGTACGTCTACAACCAAAACCTGTGCACCACTGTCTACAACACCCAATACGGCATCGCCAACATTCTGCCCGCCATGATATGCGCTGCGTCATATGACATTATTTCTACTGGATGCTCTGTAAGTATTTTAAAAATTGCTTTGCCTTCAAGTCTGTGACATAATCACATCCATTATGTTCCAATATTGTTAATAATATAGTTTTTCGGTTTCTTTACTGTTGTTAATATATAGAAACTTCCAATACTTACTATCCTGTACCGATTGTAATCTTTTTCAAATTGCATTTGCCTCTGTTTATCACCTAAAAATCTTACCACCATCTACATAGAATATTATAGTTATTGAACTTCTACCGCTCCTTTATGTTTAATGCACGTAAAATTCTGAGATTATTCACATGAAATTTCTCTCGTAAATATGTCGTTCATCATTATGTTGTCAAATTTCAGGGCGACGAGGGCAACGCTTTAGTCTGCGACAACACTTTGACCGGCGTCTTGGCGCTTCATGGGAACTGCGGAGCGTCTTCGTACCCTGAACTTTACACCCGCGTCTCCAACTACACCACCTGGATCTCCAGCATCACCAGCTCCGCTGGCTCCTTCAGCCCTGGCACTTCAGTCCTCATCTTCCTAACCCTAATGCAGGTGGCTTTCATCAGCCTAATTAGCTAAGAGTTCAGAATGTTGCCTATTTTTAGCATAAATAAAAGTGAAACTCAATTCCGAGTTTAAGTTTCATAAAGTGTTTTTATATTTTCTCTCAAAAGAAGTAGAAGATAGTTTCAAGGGCACTCTCGCCTCTGATTGGAATGTTTATTGATGATCGATGTATACGATTAACCTTGGCTTGAGATTAGTAAAGTTCTAGATAAATATGCAAAGTAGATATTGAGTGTAATATTTTTGATCAATTCCCGAAATTGTTACCTCGGTTGTCTATTCTCGTGATAGTCAGTCACGAGACAGTCCATGTTGAAGGAAATAAAATTATTTCGTCGATGATTCCTGCTTATTTATTTTCATCTACCATTATACTTGTTCACATTAAATAGGGTTGTAGGTACATATCTATTTCAGTATGTATTTGTAGACTTACGCAACGTTCTCTCCGTGAACGCAATACCCCACTCGAAACTAATCAACCACTAAGGGAGTTTAACCTTACAATGTTCCACGTCCGTCTTTTATTTACTTGCTTTTGCGCTCGAACAAATGAAGTTTTGCCGACTCCAGTATGAATAGGACGACTTCATGAGCTCTTTCAGATCTTATCTAAGTTTAATATAGAAGATACTCATTAAAGCCTTCATATCCAGAATATTGGGGTTTATTTCCGAAAGGAAGTGGGAAATTGTGAGAGCAAGCTGTAAAAATAAACTTTTAAAAGTGAATGCGTAGCGAGTCATGTCCGCTTTACAAAATGGCTAAAAGGTTAAAGGTGTTATAAATTTTGAGCACGTTCATTAGAGCCCGCATGGATCCCTCGCCCTAGCTTTTAGTCGACGACACACGTTGGAATTTCTTAATAAGATTTCCTTAATTTAAGACTACCTCTCGTACTCATTAAAGAACTGTTGGCCCGGGCGTCGGATCAACACGGCGGGGCGTGAAATTACCTACTATTACGATCGCCAAATGGGATGTGGTTTCTCCTTGTTTTCGCAAAGAGCTAATATTCGTCAGTCGGACTTGAACAGAACATTAGGTTCTGAGACGGGGCGTATTTGTTTCCCGCGTCTCATCAAGATTTGTGGGAAATCCCTTAGTGCGTTAAACCGGATGTCAATGCTGCTTGTAATGAATTTTCATTTTCAGTTTACACACATTAATTAAACCTACTCAGTCTATCATCACAATGTACATAGTATAAATCAAAGTCGCTTCGCTATCTGTCTGTCCCTATGTATGCTTGCATCTTTAAAACTACGCAACGAATTTTGATGTGGTTTTAATGGATAGAGTGATTCAAGAGGAAGGTTTTCGTATATAATTTGTTATAGTTTAACGCTCAATTCACGCGGGAACGCTCTAACCGAATTCCACGCGGACGAAGTCGCGGGCACAAGCTAGTTATACTGAATTTTAAGTTAGAAACTTTAAAACTCTCACATTTCGTGGTTGCGGGTAAATTGGTGATCCTCCAGGTAAAATACCTTAACTTTGCCTGGGCCTATATTCGAAGTCTTAAATAGGGATCTCCCTGTTCCCTATCTAAATATATAAAACTCAAAGGTGACTGACTGACATAGTGGTCTATCAACGCACAGCCCAAACCACTGGACGGATCGGGCTGAAATTTGGCATGCAGGTAGATGTTATGACGTAGGCATACGCTAAGAAAGTATTTTGCGAAATTCCCACGGGAACGGGAAAAAACGGGATTTTACATTTAATATTTCTGCGCATACGAAGTTGCGGGGAAAAACTAGTACTCTATACGATCGCTCACGCGTTAAACTTTAAATCTAGCTGCTTAAAATTCACGCGACGCGTGACCGATCCTATAGGAATCCCTATTTAAGACTTCGAATACTGCCCTGCCCTGGTGGCCAAACTTTGCCTTCGATGAAAAAATAAACGAGAAAAGACATTTCTCTAATTGTTTTATTGGTAAGTTATGATCATAATCGGGTGACAGTAAATCGGATCGGACTTGTCACCCTGCTTTGGTTTAGGATGGAAAGGAGGTTGACTATTCACGATAGTCTTGCGCTAAAGGAATAGACACACAACAATAAGTTTACACCCATACTAATATTATACATGCGACAGTCATTCTGTTTGTTACACTTTCATGACTAAACTGTTGAATCAATTCTCATGAAATTTTGTTATGATTATACTAGACTACTTTTAGGCCGGAAAACGAACCGATCCCACGGGAGCGTGTTAATTAAATTCCACGTAGATAGTAGACGCGGGAAAAAGCTAGTGAAAATATATATTAGAAATATTATCTGTGAAAGCGTAAGGTATAAAGAGGCAGGCAGACAAGACGGCCGAGTGAGCGAGGCTCCGTTTCAACTTGGACAAAAATACTTTCGTGTATCCGGATGTCTTACCGAGTTTCCCCTGTTGTCCTCTTTGTGACGAATATTACAACTACATCTCGTGAAATTTATGATCAGGTTCCAAAACCCTTTTAGATATTTTCCTTAAACTAGTATATAACATAACACATTCAAAATTACGGTTTCTCCGATTTAGATATTTCTTTCAAATATTCAAAATGTGGTTAAAAACGTAAAAAACTGATTTCAGCTATGCAAAAATAGAATCGTGGACCTCGCGAGTCTGTCTCACATTGTTTGACAGAGCGCTCAGAGTCACTAGGTAGGTACGTATTAGCATCGCCTTGAATAGACTTCCAGAGGATGTTATTTGCAATATGAACATTAAACAAATAGTTAATGTATATAATAGGATGTTAATAAACGGTTTGCCAAATGTATAGATTTAATTGTACGCGAACGCGAATATCTATGTCATACTAATTTAACGTAAATTCAATTAAAACTCGCAAAAAATCTATTAAATTAAGGTTTAGAGTTTTAAGTGCAAAATTTTGTATTTGAAGAAAAATAATATGGATTCGGCACAAACTTTGAAATCCCACATTTTGTCTGATAAAGGAAATAACTGATACCTCCTAGAGCGGATTCTTTGTTCAGTAAGTACCGGAGGAAACTTGGTTTATGAGGCAGAAACATAAAAGTAAGGAGGCCATTAACCACGGATCATTGCATCTGGTCAGCCGTAGTTTTATTTGAATTCAGGAAGCATTACGTACGGAAACCCTTTTTACCGCATTATGATATGAGCCTGTCGTCATTAAATGGCAATCAACAAATTCCTAGGGCGGTACGATGTGTCGCGATTTATTATCTATTAGAGATCTTCTACTATCTAAAGTCCCGCGCCTTCACATTTTAAAACGCTTCAATTTTTTTATTACTTTTTAAAAAGCACCACCAACACTCTCAACGCATAGTTGAAGGCTGTCTCAACACGCACACATGTGTTGAGAGTGTTGGTGGTGCTTTTTAAATACATTGAAGAGTTTTGAAATGTGAAGGCGCGGGACTTTAGATAGTAGAAGATCTCTACCGCAAGACATTTTAAGTTTCTATAGTACTCTTACAAATTGTAATAAATGAAGCAAAATAACTTAGTGTTTCTCGCATCAAAGAATACAGTTTTTTAGGCACTGACAAACCTAAGCCATGCACGGAGTCGTTTTTATCTGTTCAAGATCAAGATCAAGATTTTTTCTTCTGTTAAGAATGATTCAGTCGGATTTTAATATTTTCAGCAGATTAATTATTAAAGACGACGCAAAATACACATAAATGTCGCGGAGTTAAGTATTTAAACAATAGAATCATGGTATATTTGAAATTAAATTGTGACTGATTTTTCAGGAATTCATAGGGCAATCGTTTGCATGTGATACTAGTATAATAATAATACAAAAAAGGCAAAATTCCCATTGGAAGTGGCCGACAGAATCTATTGTAGGTATAGTATTAGCACAGCATTCTGTTTGTTATACATTTATAACCTAATCAATGTTGTCATCCAACCAGCCGGCCACATGTCATGCAGTTAAGTTTATTCTTAAAGTGCCAGTTTCAATAGCTTCATTCATACACCCAAGAATTCAAAACTTTAAAGAAGGAATTATCAAGGAACCGGAATCACAGTCGACAGGATCAATGGATACCGGAACAAAAAGTATTAACGTTTGAATTTTTAAAGTCTTCGCTTGACATCCAATTCTTTTATCGTTCTAGTTTTAAATTGAAGTTAGTCTCGAACGAGTCGAATTTATCTTCGATCTTCTAACGGTTTTTACTACCACTCCGGCAAATTGCGGGAAATACGTCAACTTCGTAAATTGATTGATTAAGACCCACAAGGGGCTGTGCTTGTTGAATTAATTGATTTGCCACGTTATTTAAGCAAGAACCTATCAGCTCGATGTCTTGTAGGTACGGACATGGGTTTATAAATGGGGACTCAGTTAAATTTTAGTGATTAGTGACACTTTTGGAGTATAAGAGATACATCTTATAAAACAAAGCATCTCAACAGATAAAGTAAGACTATGTGGGATACTTAATATGATAAAGACTCAACCGCCCCTAATGAAACCAAAATTTTCAAATGTATCTTACGGAAGGAAAAGAAATATTACCCGTTACACAATGAAAACTGACGCGGACGTTGCAGGAATAAAACAAGACTACGCATGTACGCGTGGAGACAGGCCTTTTATTTCAACGAGTGAATCAAGAGGGGACGTAAATACGCTGCAAAAACAGAAGGAACTGCTGACAGATGTATTTACTGCTTAACACAGCATTCCGTTTCTAGGGCAATCCGGCTAAACAAAGCAAGCGTTGATACGCTATATCCTCCAAGAAATATCTGCAAATCTCTGACGCGCACGCCTCGACCGCTTGGGAAATAAAGATTACTATACAAATAACTCTTAGGAGCTCCCACCGAATGCTCCTTAAGATGTATGATAACCTACCATTATTCTTTGTACCGTCTCGCTCGATCAGTTAAAAGGTTTCCATGTTTTAATCTATGGTAGATTTATGTTTTCCGGATGGTTCGGATCAAGAGTACTTTCTCAAAGGGGGTCCTCGTAATGCCTTTATATCGTACTTGTCCATTTCGACTATCATCACCAAATGTGACATTTGATCTAAGATTATTAATGTAGTGCTGGAGGATATTAGTTCGCTTAATGCTAAAATGGATTAGTAAGGTTTACAGCGTAAATTGTTGACAGCCTAATTTTGCGTCCCCTAGGTGAGCCGCTAATTACTAAAACTGCGGAATTCTCATGTAGCTGTAGTAGCCAGGTAATCCCTTAATAACGGCAGTTAATACAGGGTACAACGGATTTACATCTCATTTCACGAGGGGAGAAAACACACAAAATACTGTCGATACGAAAATTTGTGATGCGAAATCGAATTTGTTGGAAGTTTATAGCAGCTGTTCTGACTCTACGGCCGTCGATTCACGGACAGTTAACTCCGAGGCCCAAAAATCGGTCGTTAAAAGTTACAGGAATCCGTTTCCAGTATTCAAGGGACACCTAAGTCCATAGAATTTAGAAAAAGTAGGTACCTACGGATGGCGACGCCGATGTATTTTGTAGACACCGTTTCTCGAGGCGGGAACTTGTAATTCATAAGGGCTTATAATGTACTTGAAATAAGTTAAATCGTTTACACAGCACCTGGTTGTTCCAAGTTTGTATTTAATTAAATGGAAAGATTTATGGCTGGTGCACCGAATATTAATTAATTGATTTATATTATGCTATAGCCGTCTCCCGTGGTATTTTTTCTCGGTCATTTAGTAGTTTTGATAAAGCCTCTCTTAGTGCCCCTCTTTACTTACTACGAAACCTACAATTTCAAGCTTTCAACAACCAATAGATAGTTTCGGCCGTGCATAGATCTATTTTCAAAAGAAAATACTGACAGATATATGAGTTACCAAAAGTTTACTTTGTCTTTTTGTTGTGTTAGCATTGAGAGTTTGTAAACACCATAAATTTTGACATAATATCCCACTCTTAGGTGCTGCCAATAGGTAAGTAGAAGAACTTATTAAACCAAAAGTTTATTTCACTTGAGTTCCCGAAGTGGGGACGAGTTAAGGCCACGCACGTATGAAATATGGACCAGTAAATTCATAAATGACACTTTTCGAGGGCCGCGACCAAACTTTGCCCAACTTATAAGGTTAAAATAAAAATGTCACATAAAAGGGCAAATGTTGCAATTTATCGGACAGTAAAGTTGGGAACCTTTGAAAGTTTGCGTCTGTTCTAGTCTATTGTAAATTCATTAAAACAGTGACTTGAGAATCTTGGATGGAAATTTTGACTTCAATCATGGATGATATTTTAAGGAGGACACCTGGGCACATATTAATAAATAGTACCTGGGCAAGTCAGGCCATTAGTTTAAGGGATCGCACTTAATTAGTCGCGGGGGAGATTGCGAGGCCCTGCAGCTATAGATAGTCCCAGAGCGTGCTTTAATGACCGTTCATTTTATCTATTCAGTCGTCTGCCGCCCACTAACAGATACTCTCAGCCTTTCATTCGGCACTGGGCAAACTGGGGCATAATTTAATGATTGAAATAAATGAATGAAGCAAAAGAACTTGATGTCCGTATCAATATTATAAAAGCAAATAATGTATGTCTGTGGGTCAGTTGTCTGTACGTTTTAGAGTCCCAGAGAAGAATAACAAGTAGCCTATGGTCTTCCCCGGGGCTTCAACTACCTATCTTTATACCAAATTTCATCAACATCGGTCCAGCGGCTTACGCGAAGAGTGAAGAGATAACAAACATACAAACAGACATACAGAGTTACTTTTGCATTTGTAATATCGAACAGATAAAAAACTAAGTTTCTTTATCACAACTGCAGACTATGAACAATCCAGTTTTTTTTCATTGGTATAGGCAAACGAGCGCATACCTGATCCCCATATTATCCCCCATTAGGAAACCATAAGATCTCGAATGCGTTGTCTGCCTTGAGGCCTAAGATGGAATGCATCTGTGCCAGAAACACCGGCTGCCTAACCTCCTACCGGAACACAACAGTGCGAGCACTGCTATTTGGCGACAGGTTAGAGGGGATAGACGGTGATACCGCCATAAATGGAATAGGTAAGCCTCTCCCCTCAACACGAAATATCCAATCCCCATACGGACTCACCGGGGATTGAGGACCTCTCATCACACGTATCTTTGAATCGCCTTTTTAGAATTTCACGGCAATTTACTCAGGCAGCTGGCTAATGGAACAAATTAAAAAATAACCATGATAGACGTTTATTGTATGAATTTTATTGAAAATGAGGTCGATGGACAACAAAGGTACTTTTTATGTATATCTTTGATCTATAATGGCTTCCCGTATCGGAATAACCTACCTATTGAAAAAATATGATTTGATGGATAAAACGAAAAATTGGAAGTTACCTGAGGAAAGTCATGAGGTTTATCCTCTTCGGCAATTTAGGCAGAGGAAAGGTCACCTATCAAATAAAGGGAAGTTCTTTCTAGGAAAATTTACCTTTGGCAGCCTCCAGCTGCCATCCTACAGAATGATTTATTCTAGAGCCCTCATCACACCCCGGACGTTCACGCGCAAGTGCGCCGAACAAGCAATGAAAGGGTTAAGTACCTCGATTCAAATCAATATATCTACCTTTGCGTATTTTTTTATAAATAATGAGAAAAATAGGTGACGCTAACACAGATTTATTCAAGTGGTCACTGCTCTAATAAATAGTCTACCTAATTTTGTTTTTTACTATGCAGGTATAGCATTTTCAATGCTAAACCCGTACCACACAAACCTGTAATTTCTTCAAATCTAAATATATAAAACTCAAAGGGGACTGACTGACTGACTGACTGACTGACATAGTGATCTATAAACGCACAGCCCAAACCACTGGACGGATCGGGCTGAAATTTGGCATGCAGGTAGATGTTATGACGTAGGCATACGCTAAGAAAGGATTTTGCGAAATTCCCACGAGAACGGGAAAAACGGGATTTTATATTTAATATTTCTGCGCATACGAAGTTGCGGGGAAAAGCTAGTTCGTAAATAAGTTTCAAACTTGCTTAAATGTATTTTTAGGTACGAACTGGATTTCGTCCATTTGGAAGTAGGTTATACCTAGCGTTCCTGCTGCCTGGAACTATGCATATATCGGGATAAAAAATAGTCTATGTCCTTTCTCGGGACTCGAACTATCTCCATACCAGACTTCATCTAAATCGGCTTGGCGATTGAAACGTGAAGATGTAACTGCCAAACAGAAAGACAGACAATCTGAGTTACTCTCGCATATTAGTGCAGGTGGATGAAACAATTCATTAAATCACAATTTTGAAGCCTACAAAACAAAAATGGACAAATTTGATCAAAATTTATCACATTCGTCAGTCAGCTCCAAGTCACAGCTGTCGTATATTATTCAAGAAGGGCCCCGGTGCGTCTACGGTGTACAGCACGACACAACTTAGAAGGCGCGCGACGAAGCACGTGAGCCGTTGACGTAGAGTCTATTTTTGCTTAATCCACGCGCCTTCTACGTTGTGTAAACCTGTACGCTTCACGCGGCCATGCATACGACATCTCATGCAATCCAACATGGCGGGCACGACGTTTCATGACGTAAACAAGCTATTAATATTGTCTCTGGATTAATTTGTGTATTGCTTTCAAATTATTAAAAATTTATTCTTGCAAATGTAGTAATCATAATAGGTATAGTAATCTAACAATAGGTATTTCTTATTTGACGTCGGTATAAATAATTTTAAAAGTAAAAAAATGCCTATTATGTGAAAATACACTCTTAGACTCTTACAGCAATGAAATCGGGTTACTTTGCATGGAAAATCCTATACAAACAGACATTGCTGTTGAATTCATTCGCAACTGTTCAATTAAAAACTTGATTCGTTCAGCGCTGCTATATTCTGTAGTTATTTACAATGTAGGTATCTATTGTATTTCACATCAAAAGGAAATCTCAATCAAACGTTGGGTATCATATAAAAAAAACGTTTATTTGTTTTATAATGTTACAAAATAAAATGCAAGCAAACAAAAACTTTGTTTCAACATTAAAACCCTTCAACATTGAAACCTTCCAACATTGAAAACATTCAATGATGAAATTTAACAGTCGACAATCAACGTAACTACGAAGATATGAACTGCTTGGTTTATTGTCTACATACAGTAGGTACCTACACCTCACCCAAGGGAAATACGATATTCTGTATTGTGGTCGATCATTGCCCAAATTAAATTTACTACCACAGGCCGCTCTCATTCTGAGTAACGACACAACCGCCATTTACTGGCAATAAATATCATTTTACAGCTCGTGTCGTTTTTCTAAGGATTCGGCCCGAAAATAAAACTGCTGTGTTAATTTGAAGAAACCATCTTTGTTTATTTAGGTCCAAGCTCATCGGTAGTTACTTCAATGCTTAAAACATAATCAACGTAAACTAAGCTATTTTTTATAAGGAATCGGTTTTCAAGTTGGAACTAGGTACCTACAGTTTTTACTTAAAACTTTTACTTAAACTTGTAAGATAATTAAAAATATGCTGCTCGTATCTTTTGTTCAACTAAACTAGTATAATTATTATCAAAAGTTTTTATCAGAGATCGCTTTAAATCTATAGTTGTAAAACGTATAAAAACCTAAGCGTTCTTCACTGAACATTTTCAACCAGTATCTGATGAAAATACTCTCGTTTGTGACACAGGGCTGAAAAAACGCACAGCCACGGCCAATTTAGAGTGTTGTGCGAATCCCACGGTCAAAATGAAAGAATTCGCTAACACTTGATTGCTTTTTCTAGGCGTTTATGGCTTCATATGTACCAGCAATGCATGCGGTTGAACAGCAATAGGTTTTAAAATGAAAAATCTGGTCTGATGCCGCGCAGCGTGTGTTCCGTTATAATATTTTTTTACATTATCCGTGTGACATTGCATTGCATACTGTGCGTTTTCATATTTGAATCTATCTTACAGCTCTTTCAATCCGAAAATGATTACATTGTTGAAAAAAAAAGTAGTGGGTGGATATTTTTTTTTACCATTTATTTCATGCAGAAAATTCAATAGCAAATTATACAATAGAAAAAAAAAACAATTATAAATATGAAATCGCTTTCAGTATTCGAAGGACTGCGATGTCGATGTCGTGTAGGTACGACTAGAATATTGACATTAACTTGGGTCGGTTCACTTGATACCGAACTTCGCAGTCTTTTAAAGTTTAAAGGCGGTTTTCTTTTTTATTCCGACTACAGTTTCCAAACATTGTTTTTATCAAAATTGCTACGCCATACCCTACAACTAGAGATGAGATTAAGTAATTTAAGTCCCCAATCCGCACTGGGCCCGCGTGGGGACTATAGCCCAAACCCTCTCGTGATGAGAGGAGGCCTGTGCCCAGCAGTGGGACGCAAATAGGCTGTAGTAGTAGTAGTAGTAGAGATGAGATTTATAGTAAGGTAAAAGGTATCGTAATTTATTCCAGAATTTCAACCACTAGATGTGTAAAACTTCTGACGGGAGGCTAAATATTAAGAAAAAATAAGTGATACTTTGCAGGAACTATAGGTATCGAAATATTATCTTATTCAATATCGAATCTAATATTATACTCACCATGGTACTTCACATAGGCGGAAGCTAAATATTAACTGACACCACAACCGGGGTTTATTTGCCGAAGCATTTGCTGACAGTAAAAAATATTCGAACCTTACGTTACGTGTGGGATAAAGTTGATGGTTGCTCACCGACGGCATAAGTAGCGGCATTTGTAAAATGGTTATTGTATAAACTGAAATTCCAAGTTTGCCGAGTATTTGAAAGGCACTCTTTGTATTCCACAGCGCGTACGGACAGATGAAAACAACTTTTCCTTTTAGATTCAAACTTGAATTCTTGACAACGTTTGCTTAAATTTTTCAAGTAGGTAAATAGGAAGCATCAAAATGGGCACCAGGAGGAATATTTTAACTTTCAATATTTCGCCTTCGATTTCTATTAATTTTATATGATTATGAAGGCTCCTTTAGGGCCCACTTGCACCTAGCTGCTAACTTCGAGTTAACCGGTTAACTTGAGGCTAACCCGTTGTTAGCAGCGTTGGTGCAAGGCTGCCTAAGAGATCTGTCATGATTATGATGTTAACGCTCAAAGATGTCTGGAATTGAATATTCAATATTAATATAACAAAAGAGTTGGTTTCCGGTTAACCGGTTAACTTGAGGCTAACCCGATGTTAGCAGCGTTGGTGCAAGGCTGCCTAAGAGATCTGTCATTTCATTTCATTTCATTTATTAATTCATTACAATAATTAATTGTGTAGAATATTTTTACATTTACATTATATATCTACATTAATATTTACTAAAGACTCATCATCATGATTATGATGTTGACGCTCAAAGATGTCTGGAATTGAATATCCAATATTAATATAACAAAAGAGTTGGTTTCCGGTTAACCGGTTAACTTGAGGCTAACCCGATGTTAGCAGCGTTGGTGCAAGGCTGCCTAAGAGATCTGTAATGATTATGATGTTGACGCTCAAAGATGTCTGGAATTGAATATTCAATATTAATATAACAAAAGGGATGGTTTCCGCATTTGAAGGAAAATGAGATTCTATTTGATAAAAAAGGAGCTAAAAAAAATACCATTCTGGATGTCACAACAAATCTTTTTGGAGGATATATTAAAAGAAAACACAGCAAAAACTATCTGATTTCTTTCACATCTGCCGCGGCCACATAGGATCCGCACTGATGTCACAGATTCTAATATAGGGAGCGAGATCTTTATCTTCCTCGTATTAGTTATTTGTATATGAAAAGTCGTGCGGACCACGGTTCCTTTTAGTCTTAATTAGTATAGTTAGTTTGTAGTTTTATCGGGTCCACTGAAAACCAGCGCCGTTGGTGCATCTGTACCACGGCATACGCTGAGTGGTATCCATTTTTGTAACACTTTTGTAGGTATAGTGTCCAACCTATTGTCATTTTATTGTATTTAAAGTGTATGCAAAATAAAGTTATTTTTTTCTTTCTTTCTTTCTAGTTCTATTTTTCGCATTTTAAGTAAAGAAAACATACGTATTGGCAAATCGACTCCTAGCCATTAAAAATATATAACTTTTAACTGAAAATAATATTCCTCGAATTAAAACGAAGGATATAATTTATTAACCACGTCAATTAAGGTTCATTGTGTTTGTTAAAAAGAATTCTCGCAGATATCGAATTTAATATGTAGCTCTTATATATTTGAGCTTTTTGTGGTAAAAACATTTGCGACCGCAGGGACATTTTTAGTTAATTGTCCAAAAAACAATCCTTGTATATAGGGTATAGGTACGAGTAGATACTGTAGGTTAATTATATTTTTTTTCTCTACGGTAATAAATCCTACCCGATATCTAGCAAATAGATTAATATGCATATGGACGCGTGGTGGCCTAGTGGTTCGACCCCCCTCTCATGCAGAGGTTCGGGGGTTCGATTCCGGCTAGCACCTCTAAGTTAACTTATGTACAAAATTCAATTTGAATTTACCATTGAGCTTTGCGGTGACGGAATACATCGTGAGGAAACGTGCACGCATCTGCGAAATAATTCAAAGATGTGTGTGAAATCCTCAATCCGCACTAGGCCCGCGTGCGGGTGCGCGTACTAAACCTAACCCGGACCCTCTCGTGATGAGAGGAGGCGCCTGCGTGCCCAGCAGTGGGACACAAATAGGCTGTATTAGTAGATTAATATGCGCTAATTTAGAACCTAAGCATTAGCTTGGCGTTAAGCTCGATCGGGTCATCTGTAGTGTGTCTAAGCTGCACTCAGCTCCCAGCGGGGCCGTGAGGCGCGGCGTCGTGCCGATATCTAAAACGTGCTCAACACCTTATTCAGACCCCACTTGATGCGCACAAAGAAATAGCCACTTACCCTGGCTCCACGTCTTCACACGAGCGTTGAGGCCTGTTACAATGTTATATGATTCTATGTATATGCTGAAAAATGTAACCTAACTTCGAAAAAAAAATCTCTTCGAAAACGAGCAATAGCTAATAAATAGTCGCTATTAGTTGCAGTCGATTCATAATTTAGTGAAATAACCACTTACCTACACATGAACTCCAGTCTTCACAAAAGCGTTGAGGACTATCATATGAAGTGCCCCACACGCGGGACTCCATACAAACGGAACCTAAACTGCGCACTAAACTATTACGGTGTTCAATTCATTAGCCATGTCATCGCTGCAACGCTGAACTCCAGTGAAATTATTCCGCTATAGAAAACTCATAGTAGTATTAAGCTCACATACTATAAACGACACGCGGCACAAAGGGCGAACTAGATAAGAGGCACTTTGCTCGGATTTAAGCGTTATCGGCAGACTTTTATGGTTCATAAATAGTTAAAGAAGTTCTACCAAACCCCGACCCGAGTTTCGCAGTTTTTTCCGCAGATATGGAATAGTGCTCCAATCTATTGGAGCCACGATCAATCTCTCAGACTGTTATACAGTATTATATAGCAATATATCTCTGAGGTAAACCTTTATGAAGAAATTTCACCTATCGGTCATGCGTAGTTATTTTTCTGTATCAATCATCATTCCTTCAGAGTATTGGGAAAAGAAGGAATATTTCTACTTAATAAGTGTCATACAATATCATTATAGGTCCAGACGAGAAGTAATGCATATAGATTTTTGGAATAAATATATTTATTAGGTACCTACTATAAATAAGCTAATTATTTGGAAAGACCAGTTGGCTAATTTCGGGTTTGTACAGCGTTGGCTTGGCACACACTAGCAACCTAAGTATGTACCTTTGTAACAGTTTGTCATCAACAATATTATGACGATTTTGACGTGAACTAATAAAGTACATTCTATAGTATTTGATATGAAACGAGACTACCTATATAGATTATGATGATTAATGGACGGTCGACAGTGTTCGGAAACAACCAATTGTGTCTTCACAAAGATCGATGTGCATTATTTATTACCGGGACCTGTAATTATCTCTCTAAATGTAGTTATAAAATTTTTCATGAACATCCTGTTGGATTGAAAATTTAAATAGAGAACTAGAATAAATCTGTAGTACCGTTCAAGTTTTTATGAATAAGAAGACTCTTTATATTATGCTCTTGATTCCTTCAACTGTTTCACTCCATCTAATTAATAATTCTGACTGAAAGAAGTTAGAGTTGGTAAGTACCTAGCAGTTGGAACCGGGCAGAAGACGCAATTATCGTTAGCCGAAAAGAAATGGCGTTCCAGAGATCTCATCAGTAAAGAATAGGCAGATTAGATCTCGTTTGTTCACTCCACTCTCGTAATCTTAATTAGCCTATTAAACGGGTTTCCTTTCAGTAACTTCAAGTGAAAAGTAATGTTTAATGGCGCATACTTGGTTCATGTTTACTTTGAAATCACAAATAAAAACTTAATCGTTTCATGCAATTAATAATGATATTTGTTGTTCTAATAACTTTCAGCAAGTTATCACATCGCACATAAAAATAATCTGCCTCTAGGACCAGAATTTACTATATTTATCAAAAAGGGTTTAAAGCCCGAAGAAGCCAACCTTTACAATTTCTTCAATACGTATGTTATATCACAATATTTATCTTTAACTCGTAAATATTAAAAGCTGGAATCAATATGGAAAGACCTAAAGGGATTAATAATTGTGATTTCATTTCGCTATGATATTGCTTTTTTTATTTTGTTATGATTAAAAATATTTCTCTTTTCGAACTTTAAATTGCAGTATATTGCTTTTTTTATATTATTTCTATCGGAACAAATAAGTGCGAGCACGCTGTTTGGGGACAGGTTAGATATGCTGATAGGCTGTTAAATTAGTTACTCTTAACATCCCTGATAAACAATGGTCACGTCATCCAAATGAATTCTTATGCTATCAGAATATCATTATTTTCGAATAGTCTAAAATATAATAGCCATTCATACTTAGCATTCAGATGCCAATTTAAATGTAATAAAGGTAATGAAAGAATAATTGGGACCACACAACTACTAGGTATATTTTACTTAGATGACAACACCCCAAAGCTACTTTAAACGAAAATAACAAGTCAAATGTATGAGAAAAGTCGGGCATTGGATGGATGTAGCCTGGTTACCTTATGTCAGGCTTGACTATCACTGCCACATTTGACAAGGGTCCATCCAATACCGCCATGTTGACTCATAACATGAAATATAATATGAATACCTATGTCTGGATCTACGTGGCATTTTTCATTAAACTCAATGTTCACTATATAGTACTTTGATGGTCCAAGAAGGATTGGATTACATTACCTGATTAAAAGGTTAATTTATAAACAAATTCTTGATTTCCTGTACTAAATAGGCCATTGGTTTGGGTCCATATTTCTTTTCAGTTTTCTCTTCCAAATAACATAACACGCATGACTTATCAAATGCGAAATAAGAGTAAACAAAAGAAGAAACGGTGCCTAAAATGCTACAAAACGCTTATTTCTTTTTCTTTTCATGTTAATTGTTCTTTTATGGGACACGGGGGGAAGGTACAATTTCTATTACAAGCGATTAAACCTAATTTTGCATATTTTCTTTTCTTGTAGGTACCTTACCTTGCCGCTATGTAACAACGTTGCGCGGCACCTAATACGGGGACCGGAATTTTAAATATTATGAAGTTAACCTTCCAAAATTGGGTACCTACCAGAAAGAGCATTTTGTATGCTACGACGGAAAGTTGTTTACATACTTGCTTTTCTGTCTGCGATTTCGTCCGCACTAACTATATTATATGGAATGAGTTTTGATGAAATTATAACTATGGCATGACCAGTATTAATAGGTACCTAATATACACGGCTCAGTTCTCGAATGGCGTCCGCGTACCGGAAGCTATCGATAGGCCTCCAACAAGGTGGAGCGATGACCTGGTGAAAGTCGCGGGAAGTCGGTGGATGCACAGGACCGGTCGGAGTGGCGAGCCTTGGGGGAGGCCTATGTTCAGCAGTGGACGTCTATGGATGATGATGATGAATATACTCTGCTAACACCACGGCCTTTAGGTACCCAAAGACGGACGAGCGCGCGTAGACTGTCTCGGTACATACGACTTTTTTTTTACGAACAGCCAATATATAGGTATGTATGTGACTGTAGGTAGGTACATATTTATTTTCCCAATGTTCCCAGGGGGTTGTGATGCGCAATTATAATTTCAAATTTTCAGTTACATCCAGTCTGATAGTAGAAAGAGTCCGGGTATTATAAGCGTCTTCAAAATAACAAAGAAGGACGTGGCTCAAGCTATCGAGTAGTTTCGAGGGTAGGTACTCTAATTTTCAGGCGGCTCAAACATCAAACAAGTTGAAACGAATAAAGCTTTGGAGTCTTCCGCTTAAAGTGTTCTCGAGATACGCTCGAAATCAAAATATGTGCAAATAAAATCTCTTTGTCACGGAATCCAAAAATGTCCAATGTGAAACTCGCCATGAGAGGTATCAGATCAGGGTACTCCACAGACATCTTTAATTAATTTTCAGATGCGTACTGGTTTCTTCACGTTATTTTCCTTCACCAAAAATGTCAGAGGTAAATTTGAATTAGGCACTTAAAATTTTCTCCTAAAGTTGATAGTCGGAACATTGTCACTAATATCTCTGAAGATTTTTGCATGAGAGGCCAGGCCAGCACTAGCACTAGGTTAGCACACCCTGACGTTACGTTTTATGAAAAATGCCAAGCTCGGAAAAGTCAAAGTCAAAACAATTTATTGCATAAGCGCAAGTCAAAAAAGATGCAAATAAACACTGAAATTGTTACATTAAACTACTACAGCCTATTTGCGTCCCAATGCTGGGCACAGGCCTCCTCTCATCACGAGAGGGTTTGGGCTATAGTCCCCACGCGGGCCCAGTGCGGATTGGGGACTTCACGCACATCTTTCAATTACTTCGCAGATGCGTGCAGGTTTCCTCAGGATGTTTTCCTTCACCGAAAAGCTCAGTGGTAAATTCAAATTGAATTTCGCACATAATAAGTAAACTTAGAGATGCGAGCCGGAATCGAACCCCCGACTCTCTGCATGAGAGGCGGTAGGTCGAACCACTAGGCCACCACGGCTTCCACGGGTTACATTAAACATGATAGATAATTTTTGTATGTAATTAGGGTTCCGTACCTCAAAAGGAAAAAACGGAACCCTTATAGGATCACTTTGTTGTCCGTCTGTCCGTCCGTGGAGGTATGAAGCTGAAATTTATATCAATTACTCAGGTCTACTGTCCCTTGAAGCTGTGAAAAAAATCAAACTTCTAAGCCAACGCAATCAAAAGATACAGCCGTTTATGCCGCAAATTTTCGACACTTGCAAGGGAATCAAAACCTACAGGGTGCTTCCCGTGAACTCAGAATCTTGAAATTTGGTACGAAGCAACGTCTTATAGCATAGATAAAGGAAAAATTACGAAAACCATAAATTTTTAGTTACATCACATAATATATTTTTTTTTAATAATTTTAACCTTACTACCCATTTCCTCATAAACGCGTAGAGGTATTAAATTGAAATTCATACCAAATACTCAGGTCTATAATACCTTTAAGCTGTAACAAAATCAAACTTCTATGTCAACGCAATCAAAAGAAACAGCAATTTAAGCTGCATATTTTGAAACTCGCAAGTACTCGCAAGGGAATCAAAACCTAAAGGGTACTTCCAGTCGACCTAGATTCTTGAAATTTGGCATGAAGCAACGTTTTATAGCACACATAAAGGAAAAATTCCGAAAACCTTAAATTTTTAGTTACATTACAAAATATATATTTTTTAATATCTTTGTCTTAAATTTATGCTACTCCATCTTTCCCCATTGTAATGTTATGAATTTCATTTTGCAATAAAAATACCATAGTTATGACTCGATTGTCGTAAAGAACGAACTTTGTAAACCTTACAGGTTTGTACGGAACCCTCGGTGCGCGAGTCCGACTCGCACTTGGCCGGTTTTTTTTTTGTATAATATTACTTATCATATGAGGTTAGTCGGTATTTTTAACTCCTTAACACTATAAAATCATATTTCCCAAGTCTATCCCTTGGGGGGGATGCCTGCGTGATAGAATCAGAAATGAGGATATCCGCAGTAGAATTGGGGTCACCGACATAGCCCGAAGAATTGCGAACCTTAAGTGGTAGTGGGCGGGGCACATTGCTCGCAGGACTGGCCGATGGGGCAAGAAAGTCCTGGAGTGGCGTCCGCGAACCGGTAGACGAGCTGTCGGTAGGCCTCCAACAAGATGGAGTGACGACCTTGTAAAGGTCGCGGGAACGCGGTGGATGCGAGTGGCACAGGACCGGTCTGAGTGGCGCGCCTTGGGGGAGGCCTACGTATAGCAGTGGACGTCTATCGGCTGAAATGATGATGATGATGATGATGAACACTATAAAAGGCTTTTATTAAGTCGTTTTACATACAACCCATAAGAAGGTGCATCCCTCATTTCCGACGGTAGACTTTTACAAATTCGCGCACCGACTACCGCACAGACTTTGACGATTTCGTCAATGTCGGAACATCAAATAAATGTTTCCAATCGTCGAGCATAGGAAGTACAGTCATTTCTTATCTCCGTTCACTCCGATAAATGCCCCGAATCCTTTATGTCCGTGTAATGAAGTGAAATGAAATTTCATACCGGACCTGAGAATCTTGATTTAAATTTCAGTAAGCAATTTCCTTTATCTCCAAAATCCGTGTCACAAAGGGTTTTTGGGGTGGAAATACTTATTTTTAT
This sequence comes from Aethes cnicana, assembly GCA_963971205.1. Lineage (NCBI taxonomy): Eukaryota > Metazoa > Arthropoda > Insecta > Lepidoptera > Tortricidae > Aethes > Aethes cnicana. The sequence continues at coordinate 5,764,881 of OZ020280.1, read as the reverse complement.
TTGGCTTGGACGCGGTTGGGGTTTTAATTTGGCTTTTTATTTGATGAGATTGTGACATTGAGGCCCGTTTGGATCCGTCCGTGCTTAGCTGATAAATCTCGCGGATTCATTAGAAATCTTGGTTTAAGCATAAACAAATATTACCCACTAACTAAATTACCGCTGATTAATTAATAACCAAACCAAGATGTAACAGTATTATACAATACTTATTATAATAATTTATCCCACGCACAAATTATCACTGATTGCCTATTGAATTGCACCTGTGAAGATCTTCTTATGTCCTATATATACATGGTGGGTAAAAAAATATGGGTTAATTATTTGCCATATTTTCTGACCCACCGTGTATAAATATTAATATGACATTAGTATCAAAAATGGGCATCTACACTACTCGGTGTCAAAATTACCTACCTACATCACAAACTTATTAATAACATTGCCACCAACAAACTATAAGAAGTGCTAATCAATATACAAAACTCTCCCGCTATTAAGTAACTGATGGACAACGCACAGCAGAAACTATTGATCTTAAAAATCACAAATTTGGCATGTAGGCTCCTTGGGAACACACACTGTAAGGGAGCACTAGGACAGGGTTTGCCAAAATTCCCCTTGACTGCGGGAGACGGCTAGTTCTAAAATAATAGATGACACTAATATAACTTTTTCACTTCTCATGCTCCAAAAGTAGGTCAATATAGCCTTACGAGGCGGGACTAAAGTGAGTACTTTAGTCTCTAGGGAGTAAAACTATTTTTTATTTTTATTTACTTGAGTGGCTTAGATAAACACAAACAGCCAGTACTTGCTTAGTTTTTGGCATAAAGTAAATTTTCAATAACTTAAGGAATTTCATTACCACTCTTTAAACCACATTTAAAAATTATCACACGAAACAATAGTAAAAATATTTTTAACAATTACCAATTCATGACGAAAATGTTATGTTTTTATGGTGGGTTGATTCAAACCGTTCGTTAAAGTTAACGTTAACGTTAAATATTTTACTATGGGACAAATTGACGTTTCTGTATGGAATGACAGCTCGGCGTCCATATTTAACGATCAAGAGTCCGTCAAGTCAACTATGCATGAATCAACCTACCCTAAGTCTACGTGGTCTTAGTTCAATCTTTTTATACTAAACTGACTATTTTTTTCTCGCAATTGAAGTAAAAAGACAGTTTTCACCTCGAGACTAAAAGTCAATACAAACCCTCGGATAAATAGATACCCTCGCTAAAGCTCGGGTGGCTAACCACCACGAGTATATATTGGCTTATTTTAGTCCCTCGATAAAAAATATCCAGATAAGATCGAAATCGTTAATGGTAATAGATTTTTCTTTTCTTTTTACTAGCTGCTCTGACTTTATTCTAATGAAGTATCTACTGCTATAGCATATTTGCGTCCCACTGCTGGGCACAGGCTGGACATGTGAGGGTTTCGACTATAGTCCTCACGAGGGCCCAGTGCGGATTAGGGACTAAATAATAAAAATGAAGTACCTAATGCAGTTGAAAAATTGGTTGTCTGTAAATTCGGTTTACGGACGATACTTTTATACGTCATAACGTCACGTAACGCTACTAACGCTACAACGCTACTATTGCGTCATGTTTTTTCGTGGGCGCAGCCGGCGTTCATCAATTTATAAGACGTTAACACGACAAAAATTCCCTTAAGTTTGTACCTTTTTGATAAAGTTTTCATGCAAACATTTCCCTGGCACCGATGATAATAACCTACTAACTCTCAAGAACAATGTTTATTTGTCACATAATGGTCACATAGAAATATGTAACTGATCTCTGAAAAGTGATGTCATATTTCTGATTCAATCACTGAAACTGCCCAATAATATTTTAGTGTCGGTTTATTATACGATCCGATCCGTAGTCATCTGTTCCCAGAAGGACTTCTTATTGAATAACCATATTAAGGTACGGACGATTTATGGTTCAATAGTAATTTTATACTTTAAAGAAATTTCAAGTTGCAAGTTCATATTTCTCTCAAGATTTGACTTTAATTTATTTCCTAAAGTTTTGACTTTTATTTTAAGAGATAACTCGTGTGTCCGTTCATCCGTCAGTCACAGCCTATTTGCTCCGTAACGGTCCAGACCGTTTGAGTTGCAATTTGGTACTTACGTATTAGTAAGGTAATTGTGGCCCAAAGATGCAACGACGTAAGTAAGTGAATTTTAAACATGGACCTCATATATGGGGTTTTAACTAGAAAAAAAACAAAGTATATCGGACCCATCAGAATGTAAGAACTTCTTATGAGGATCCGCGTAGAATCGCGCCGCTATGGGATCGCGGCTTTATCCTTGTATTATAGAGCAACCATTTCCTTGTATGATGTGACTTGCGTTCGAGTTTCATTGGTAACTCAGTATAGTATATGTATAGTCTAGTCCGTTACAAGGGCTGCCTACAAAGAATTGCTTTCAGAAATAATTGATATAAAACAATCGAGTCAAAGTTTGACACTGTACCCTTGTCAGAAACTACTTCTTGTCAATGTGCCAATCTTTACACGTTAGAGAAATGGGGAGTTGGTGTGACAGTAGCCGAGCGTTAGGTAACTGACTTGACATCTAAAATGGGACTAGTTCAGCTTTTTAATTCTTAAAATATTTAGTAAACCATCGGCGGCTGGCTGAAGCTTTCACGATCATCCAATATCACAACGGATTCAAAGTTAGGGATATACAAAGCTACAGAGCTATGTGATTGGCGGTTAGCTTAACTCGCGAAGTTTTTTCATTAGCACGTCTGTTTCGAGGCACCGGGCCGTACCGAGTTTAATGTAAGGAGGCAGTGATTTTCGACTGTTACTGCACTCCGGTATTTAAATTTTCTGGTTGGATCTAAAATTCGGTATGGAAGAAATTTTTGGTAGGTAAGTTCAGAATTTAAATGCACACTTTTGTAATAGAAGGCAGTAAATAGAGATATTAGAGATACGTAATTCCATATCTCCCGGCGCAGCGAACTTGCTTATCTACCTTTTAAGAGTCCCCAGTACGCTCCTTTCTCCATACAAACGTAGTTAAGTACGTTTTAATTCGCAAACTACTTATCAGCTTTGCACGTCTGGGCAATATCAAATAAATTCCATACATAATTATACACCCATTTTATTCAAACTAGAAAATGCATGATTAGATTAGAGTGTTAAACATCTTGGTTATTAACAAAGCGAAATCAAAATCAAGGGAACTTTTTCACAAAATAAATAAAAGCGTAAGTTTAGAAATGTCACTTTTAGGAAACGTTTGCAAAATCTTAAGCTGTGTTAAAGTTCGAGGGGGTTCACAAGGAACACTCATAGTTTCACCATGTCTGTCCGTCCGTGCTTCTGTCCGCAGCATAGCTCGGAGATGCTTTACTTTTAGAAAGCTGTTATTGGCATGGATATACAATATTACTTACGCCTACAAAGTAGTACCTACAATAAAATTATGAAAATAGTACATTATTGCCGTGGCCGGGAAAGTAGGTCTTTGCAGGCTGAGTATTGGTTTAAAGGGCCGAGGAAAGATGTTTGTGAAGTCCCCAATCCGCACTGGGCCCGCGTGGGGACTACAGCCCAAACCCTCTCGCGATGAGAGGAGGCCTGTGCCCATCAGTGGGACGCAAATAGGCTGTAGTAGTAAAATGCTAGGTATTTTGATAGTCGGGTGTAGAGCCCCCCCCCCCCCACCCCTCTACACGCTGCCAGCTAAAATGTGGTTTTTGGATCGCTGAAAAAATTCACAGTTGTGGCACATGTAATGTTGTTGAAAGGAAAACTATAGCTAGCTAAGTAGGCTGTACAAGTTTACGAGTCATAGTCGACCAACTTAATAAAATGCGCACAGAAAATTAAAAATTCAATATACATACAATTAAAATTCTCTTTGATTTCTAATGAATCCGCAGTAGAACTAGGGTCACCGACATAGCCCGAAGAATATCGAACCTTAAGTGGCAGTGGGCGGGGCACATTGCTCGCAGGACTGATGGCCGATGGGGCAAGAAAGTTCTGGAGTCCGTGAACCGGTAGACGAGCTGTCGGTAGGCCTTCAACAAAATGGAGTGACGAACTTGTAAAGGTCGCGGGAACGCGGTGGATGCGAGTGGCACTAGACCGGTCTGAGTGGCGCGCCTTGGGGGAGGCCTATGTCCAGCAGTGGACGTCTATCGGCTGAAATGATGATGATGACATGCAATTGAAAATTAATAATATAACGTTGTAAGCTGTCTAAATGTTGAGTTATGAGTCACATAATTAATTTTAAATATCATTTGTAAATAATAAGTATCTATCGGAATGATAATTAAAAAAACAACGATTTTTCTCGAGCGGCAGGGGCGTCGGGCACGCCATAAGCTAAGTGCTAAATCCTAGAAAGCTGAAATAATTTATCTAGTATTATTGTGTGAACGTGTCTACATTGCACGTAGCCCGACACGTACTTGTCCGTATTTAAAAAAGAAACTTATTTTTAAGTAACATGATCAGAGTAACTGTAACACGTACAAATTCACATTACTAAATTACTCACCATGAAGTTTGCAAAGTAAAAGTATACGGTCAACATTTATCAACACGACAAATAACACTTCAGATCCGGATACTGTCCAAATTCTATTGAGACATAAAAAGAGCAATAACATTTATACCTATATGTACACACACAATGAGGCCAGAGTTCGCAGAAAAACTTCGATAAGTCGCCCGAGTGTCTCAATTGTTGTTGCTAGTTGGCGGGTTTAGTGCGTTCCTTCAGTTCTCATTGACATAATCCTTATGGTCTATGATGGCTATGCATAAGGCCCTTCCCTGACCCAGCATCGTCAAATTGCTCATTTGAGATGATACTTTTCTAGAAATCTTAAAAGTTAAAAATATGAAAAAAACATATGTTATATTTGATTATATCATCCTTACATTGACAGCGTTCGATACACGTTTCACGAAACTTCGCTCGATACAATTTAATTCCAAAGTAACCTCTAACTCGGACCGCTAATCCAACTTTACTCCAGTTTATTATATCAAACAGTGTAAAACTATCCATATTACTATCTACACAAAAAATATCCATATTATATGCATACATCGACAGCTTTATAAATGCCATTTTTTTAGACGGTATTTTTATAGAAATTAAAACGCGTTAAATACTAGCTAAATCGGGCGTTCTGTGCGTAGCGCTTTCTCTTTCACTCGTCCCACGAGTGACAGTGACGGCTGAGCTGGGTATATGAACGGCCATAAGACGTAAATTTATATGCGAAGATATTACGTTCAAGCATATAGATTCGAGAAGAGTGATATGAAAACCCCGCCATTTGCGTGTATCCGTTTAGTTTATTTTAGTAACGTATGGAAGAATAATACATAAAAATGGCACGTGCCGAAACGATTACGTCATTATTTGACACAGAGTATATTACTGCTTAATCCCCGCGACATATTAATGGTATCCTCCTCCCGTATTTATTGACGCATATTTCTACTTCCTGATATTCAAATAAAAAATAATTAGCCCATATTACCAACCGTAAACTCGAAAAGTGATGCCCTTTTTAGTAATCTAATATTTATTTGTTGTAAGTTAGTACTTAAAAGTACGTAGATAATCTATTAAAAGAATGACAACATGCTATCCATGGCACAAAAGTAAGCTATCCATGGCATACATTTACTCACTTTGCACATTTCCGTTTCGGCAATGGCGGACACTTTTTAGGGTTCCGTACCTCAAAAGGAAAAAACGGAACCCTTATAGGATCACTTTGTTGTCCGTCTGTCCGTCCGTCTGTCAAGACCCTTTTTCTCAGGGACGCGTGGAGGTATGAAGCTGAAATTTATATCAATTACTCAGGTCTACTGTCCCTTGAAGCTGTGAAAAAATCAAACTTCTAAGCCAACGCAATCAAAAGATACAGCCGTTTATGCCGCAAATTTTCGACACTTGCAAGGGAATCAAAACCTACAGGGTGCTTCCCGTGAACTTAGAATCTTGAAATTTGGTACGAAGCAACGTCTTATAGCATAGATAAAGGAAAAATTACGAAAACCATAAATTTTTAGTTACATCACATAATATATTTTTTTTAATAATTTTATCCTTACTACCCATTTCCTCATAAACGCGTAGAGGTATTAAATTGAAATTCATACCAAATACTCAGGTCTATAATACCTTTAAGCTGTAACAAAATCAAACTTCTATGTCAACGCAATCAAAAGAAACAGCAATTTAAGCTGCATATTTTGAAACTCGCAAGTACTCGCAAGGGAATCAAAACCTAAAGGGTACTTCCAGTCGACCTAGAATCTTGAAATTTGGCATGAAGCAACGTTTTATAGCACACATAAAGGAAAAATTCCGAAAACCTTACATTTTTAGTTACATTACAAAATATATATTTTTTAAGATCTTTGTCTTAAATTTATGCTACTCCATCTTTCCCCATTGTAATGTTATGAATTTCATTTTGCAATAAAAATACCATAGTTATGACTCGATTGTCGTAAAGAACGAACTTTGTAAACCTTACAGGTTTGTACGGAACCCTCGGTGCGCGAGTCCGACTCGCACTTGGCCGGTTTTTTACGAAGCTAGACTTCTGTGTTACGCAGTAGGTACCTATTAAGTAGGTAGTGGTGCTTCTGCACTTCTGCTACTTCTATAAATCAAGAGTTATCTGATTTACCTTTTTTTAAATTTGAATCGCTGGTCCAAATTTTTATGGAGCTTTTTAGAAAATTCAGGTATATTTTGTTCACATAACAACATCATAATAAGCTTACCTCCGTGTTGTTACGAGGGGTGATCCAAAAGTAATGATAATCAGTATGAAAGACACATAAAATGTTTAATAAAATAATTTATTTTTCTACGTAATCTTCTTCCAAGTCTACACACTTAGACCATCGTTTCTCCAGACCACGAATTCCTTTTAAACCCTCCAAAAATGTCTGGCGAATATGGGGGGTGTTCCAGCAATTCGAACCCTGAATCAGGGATGGCAGCCATCGCAACGCCGGCCTTGTGCGTTGTCCTGGTGAAACAGGATGCCAGCTGGAAGTTTACCCCGCCGCTTTTCTTTGAATTTTGCCTCTCTCAATCTGCGTATTTGGTCAGCGTAGTAGGAGCCCGTAATAGTGGTTCCCTTTTCCAGGTATTCGATCATTATGACTCCCTCAGCATCCATGCCTGAAGCCATGACCTTACCAGCGGAGCTTGCTACCTTGAATTTCTTCGGTGTAGGGGAAGACGCTCGCTTCCAGGTCATGGATTGCTGTTTGGTCTTAGGATCGAAATGGTGGATCCAAGACTCGTCCATGGTTACAAACCGACGCAAAAATGTTTCGGGATCAGTTTGATATTTGTCAAGATTAGACTTCGAAATTTCACATCGTAGGTATTTCACATCGTCTTTTGTTCAGCCGTTAACATTCTAGGCACCCAACGAGCGGAGACTTTTTTCATGTGTAATTCATCAGTTAAGATTCTTTGAATGCTGCCATACGAGATGCCTGTGAGCTCAACTAGATGCCTGATAGTCGTCCTTCTATCTGTTAAAACGAGATCATGAATTTTTTCGACGTTTTCTCCAGTAATGGCGTCAGATGGACGGCCTTCGCGATGTTCATCTTGAGTGGATGTTCTTCCCAAGTTAAACTCCTTTGACCACCGTGCCACTGTGGAATACGGTGGAGCGGACTCGCCCAGTGTTCCCATAAATTCAGCGTATATATCTTTAGTACACATTTTTTTCAAACAGAAGTATTTAATAACCGCTCTCACCTCAGTTTTCTCCAATTTGCGTTATTGTTCCGACTGCTCGTGAAAAAACAGCTGCAACTCTCTGACAGATACATTTTTTTTTTTATTTACTAAGGAGTCTTTATGGCCAGTAACGGCATACCCATTTATTTTAATCCGATTCAATAAGTATTCAGTTATCATTACTTTTGGATTATCCCTCGTATTGTTATTACCGATCTCTCTCTCTCTTAGCGTGCCTCTTCAGTCCTGAAAGTTGGCCGCTAGCTTCTTGTATTGTTATTACCGATACCAGTCATTAAAATGAAAGTACCTGCTGACTGCTCAGGTGTAAATAGGTAAAACCGAGTTTTCTGAGATATGATAGGTAGGTACGTAGGTAGGTACCTATCGTATCCTACCTATCTATTTAGATAGATTTGTCGCTCCCGGATACCTCTTTATTCCAAATTTCATTCAAATAAGTAGTTAAAGCCGTTTCTGATGAACGCTTGTATAAATAAATAAAGATAGAAATATACAAGATTAGTGCGTTTTAAGTGTAAGATAGCTTCGCCTCTCATGCCGAGGGTCGGGGGTTCGATTCCGGCTCGCACCTCTAAGTTTACTTACGTGCGAAATTCAATTTGAATTTACCAGGAGCTTTTCGGTGAAGGAAAACATCGTGAGGAAACCTGCACGCATCTGCGAAGCAATTCAAAGATGTGTGTGAAGTCCGCAATCCGCACTGGCCCCGCGTGGGGACTATAGCCCAAACCCTCTCATGATGAGGGAAGGCCTGTGCCCAGCAGTGGGACGCAAGTAGGCTGTAGTAGTAGTAGTAAGTGTAAGATATGCTGAATCCAAGAATTAAATTTTCTTTTGCGTAACCCCAGAATTTATAGAAGCAACTTTTGTAATGGTCATGTTTGCTAAAACACTGCTGCTATCTACCTACCTACCTACCTTAATGCATTTTTGAAAAAGAAAACAATGGGCGGCCAGCAATAATTGGTTTATGATAAACATTAGCTCTGATATCGCTTTGCAAAAATAGGAGATTGTTTTTTTATTAAGTCGCTCCGAGCAGGATTTTAACGGATTTTAACAAAACAATCCAAATTCTAGTCCTCAATAATAAGTGTCACTAAAATTTTCAACAAACGCTTGTTTATATCGTCATAAACTTTAAAGTGGTTTTCTTCAAAATTTGCGCAAATAACGGAGCTATTGTCACGAATTCCATCTTCGAGTAACTTAAATAAATGTTGATTTGACAGAGGGAGAAATATAACAGCTTTTACTTATGAGAAATAAGGACTAAATTCTGAAATAATGTTTCTTTACTTAGCATTTTGAACAGTTGTTCAAAAAGATTTTATACTATCTATCGCTACGTTAACTTTAGCTTTCCAAATTACACATTATACGGGACCATTTTTTTAGTAATTAAATTGTGTATAGTATGTTATTCTTAGAGGATAGACATATACCACGACCACCACTACCATTTTTATGTACGTTTATGTAAATTTATCCTCTTTTGGAATTATTTGTTATCTTCCTTGTATTTCTGTAGTTTCTTTCTGATATTGATGCACCTACTCATTTTTCTTTCTGATTGGCCTTATGGTTGACTGGTCGAGAATGCCTTTAGGCATTAAGTCCGCCAATTGTATACATTTTGTTTTTGCAATGAAGTTTAAATAAATAAATAATAAATAAATACCATCGCGGACTTTTCTGTAGACCTAAACAAGAGGCACAATTCCTCCATAGGTACATTATTTTGATATAACTCAAATGGATTCGGTATCCATGAGAAAATGAGGAAACGTCCCTTTGTACCCATGTTTGGAAAAAGTACGAGTAACCGGAAAAAAATAGATAAAAAAATAAAAATCGACTTCAAACTCTGACAGCCTGCAAAGTCGGTGTCAAGTGACAAACAACAAAGTGTTCTTATAGTGAACTTGACACCGATTTTGACGGTTTTCGGAGTTTGAAGACTGTTTTTATTTTTTTACTTATTTAAAAACGATACGAACGATGATAACGGAAAAAATAAAAGGAAACTCTCATTTGGTTACACTCTTGTTAATAAATGACTGTATTAAAATTAAACATATTTTTATCAAAATATAGAACATAAATCAAATCAAATCCCATGAACCTTCGGGCCTTTTTGTCATATACAAGAGCTTGGTCAAAGGGCTACTTTTAGAAACCCCGAGGGGTTTGCAAACAAAGCGTTAAGGAAACTTCTTACTGTAGTCAATTTAAATATTTTAGGTACTTAATAAAACAAAGCGAAGTAAGTAGATCCTAAAATTTGAGTAAGTACTCATTAGTTCTATTCTTTAGTTATATTCAGTATAAGTTAAAACTAGTTTACAGTTTTTGCTACGTTACGCTACGCTCGTAGCAAATCCGAGCGTTTCCCCGCTGTGTAGAGCATAGCTGTAGCGACTACGAACTGTGATTGTTTAGTTTATATAGAAATATTTACCGTACCTACTTTATTGAAAAGGGTTCTAAAATATACACTCAAGCAATGAAATTTGGTCACATTAAACACCTGATTTTATACAGGATTACATAGGCTACATAGGCTAGTTACATAGGCTAGTGTCCGCATTTCCCTTAATAACCGTGTAAAACCTTCACATTAAATCTAGGGTAGGAATTGTGCGAGCAAACGGCTTGCGAGGGCCAACTTTCGTGGCATTGCTTTGTAATATCCAGTTGAAAAACAAACAGCCACTGCGGTATAAGCGTGTTTGCACGATTGTGGACATTGCGGTAACGATAAAGCCATCTTGTATTTACCTGGTACATTTTTTTATTATTAGATTCAGGGTATAGTCGGTTTGATAATTAGAGATCGAAAAATCTACGACGGATTAGTAAGCTTTTTTGCATTTTTGTAAGAAAGAAATTATTATCAATTGGCTTCTTTAAAACGTAGTTTTAAAAATACCAAAAATACCATTTTCACTTCTCTTGCTCGTAAAGTTTTAATTTAGTCTGACAGAAGGCTGCATAAAATTGAATTTTAGGCTCTAGAGCATAAAGTAAAATCTTCGTCTACGACTAAGGAGATGAGGGCACACAGCCACATACACTTTTAAGCTACATATAATCTTATACATGAAACATGCTATTTCATGTAATTTATTCTTTATATTTTCGAATTTAAAATATTAGTATGGATTATCAATATTATCATATTAACAATTAAATATTTAAAGACGAAAATGTGTGTATGTTCCTGAAAATCAAACCAAAAAACGTAACCGTGGCATTACACGGGGCGTGACTGAAGTAAAACATCACATTAAAGAAAAAAAAAATGAAATAGCGGCAATTCATTCCTTGTTCCGAATTGGTAAAGCTAATACGCTGAGATTTCTTTATTTTAATTTCTTTTAATTTCGTTGATTCTAATTTCAAAGATGTCAGTATCAAGTAGTGATGATGAAAAAGTGCTTTCGTCGAATACTACGATGTTGGACAGAAACGCTAAAAACCTAGTGTTGAAAATCATATTTCGATGAATCGCCTAAAAATTACAGCCGCTATCACTATGGAGTATCTATTCCATGCTAAAATCAACCGTGCAATTGAATAATGATATAAATATAAAATCATACACTAAACTTACATCTTTTCTAAAAAGGCTTTCCAGTGGATACAAAGCCAAAAAGTCTAACGTTCTCTCGGTGAACCATGTGAATTCTTTTTTAAATTACGCTCCGGATGAAAGATATTTGGCTACAACAGAGGTATGTAAAGCATTTTAAATTCCAAAATACCTAATGCTTTAGTGCGTATGTGATTGTATATGAAAATGAGTTTGTATACATGGTGGGTCAGATCATATAGCAAATAATTAACCCACAGTATCGGCTATCGATTCTAAGTAAGTATATTGTATATTGTGGGTTAATTATTTGCTATATGATCTGACCCATCATGTATATATTAAACATATTACACTGATATATTTTGTTGTAGGTGGCCCTTATATTCGGTATCAGCGGCGTATGTCGGGGCATGTAACTTGCAACACTGACTTACAAACATTACCGTGGATGACGTTAAGTCGAATTCTCACTTGCAAACCATTTAGCCTCAAAAATACAAAGAACAATAAAGAACGATTATTTGTTGTAAAAGGATAACACTTAAACATACATAAAAAATAGCAAACCTTGCATTCTCAAAATATAAATACATTTTTTTATTATTATTCTATATTTCTGTTTTATTTCCTCGCAGTCGAAGTGAAAAGCAGAGTGTAAAACACTAGCATCCTACGTACTTATAATAGTTATAATTCAATTCATTGTATTGACCACTGATTTTGAACTCGAATTAGCAAAGTGAGTAATAGTTTCTGTTTTATGGCCTGCTGCTGGTGACGTTACATTTAGATGCGCAGGGAGCGCCGTTAAAATAGATAGATGGTAAATTTGGTCAATTGTTAATTATATTTCAATGGATCTCTTATGAAAAACCTTACTTTTACTATATCATAAATGTGAAAATGTGCTTTTTTCTTTGTCCTGCCTGCACATCAAAACGTCTGAGTCATGATGGAAATAGGTATCTACGGAGGAAAATAACATGGGACGGTTTTTATCTCAATATTTTTTGGGTATTTTTTACTACTTACTTTTATTACTATATTTATAGTCTACCTGTCTGTACCTATAAAGTATCACCCGAATCTAAGTCTAAAAACATTTCAAAATATTTTCATAGCATAAATGAGAAAATAACTATCTCTCTGTTGTGCTATTACGGCTAAACTGCCTAACGGATTTTGTAGTAAAGATCGAAATCTTAAGCGTAGAATAACAATCAAGAACATAAGCTTCTTTTTATCCCAAAAAGCAGAAAAGCAGAAGCTAGTTCGTATCTAATTACCTAGGTATTCCATAAGTGAATATTCTCATCTTATGCTCAGTTGAAAAAAAATAAACAGCTGTCGTTTTCCACCGAATTTCTCGAAAAATATTTATAATTTCTCACGATTGTGATCTAACACGGCCTGGCGATATCAGGAGGAAACGGAACTCGCCGACAGGTATCTCCGGTCATTAATTTCCGGTAAAACATCGGAACTAAACACTGCCATTTATTTTTACGTGTAGAAATGTGATAGAAAGCAAGACAGTCAGTAAAATTGGGTCCCTATTGGAACGCATGAAATCAAAATGCATAATAATATATACTTAATGCGTTTTGATTTAATGGGTTTAAACAGTATGCGTTTTGATTTGTGCGTTAAAACATTACGCCACAGTATGGTTATGCCAAAACACAATTATGCCATATTATGAAGGTTATGCGTTATTCGTCACACATTAATATAAGTATGACAATATTTTTTTACTCCTCATAGTCATATAAAATCACTGCACCTATTATAAATATTGTTTAAATATTGTAGCTGACTTGATGAAGATATGCGATGCAACGGCTGTCAGCTACTCTGGATCGAGTAGTTAATACTCGCCGGTAAAAACGACACAAAAACGGTCTTCCACCAATAAGAATATCATGCGAAGTACTCACCTCATAGCCGCTGCTGTACTGGCTTCGATGAACGATCCTTCCACCATAAGACACGAGCCGGCTGGCTTTCTATTCTAGATTACACCTAGGTCACTTGGAGTTGAAACAGTCTGTGGATTCAGGGTTTTTCTAATTTTTCGGTAAAGAAACACGAAAACGTCGCGTGCGCTGCCGCGGTCAAGAGGGTTCTCGCTTTCGCCAGCAGAGGCGCTGGCGTCTACGTCGGTTTGTACAACGCATGCGCTCCGGAGAGCCCGGGCGTTCCCTTTGGTTGAAAGCTCGAATTGAAATCGTTCTGATTGGCCAAATCAGACATTGCATCGTATGAGTAGATAAAAATAGAAATTTGAAATTTGGTAGTTTTAACGCTAAGTACGAAACAAATATATTTTTTCATATTTACACGGTGCAAATTAAAGCCACTACGTTCGAGAAGTAGTCGTTGAATCTAGACTAGGTATATTAACTCAGGCTTAGCAAGCCCCGGTAGTCCTAAGAAGCTGGCAACGACTTTATTAAGGCGCTGACAAGACCTAAATTGCCTTTTCTTAAACAGTATTTTAATGGAAACTATTTTATTTTGTAAGGCGAGTAAAATTTATGTTAATATTCATTACTCGTATATACTTAAAAAACTTGCTGTTTCATAAATAGGATTTCATGAACTCATTTTGATGGAAAAAAATCGTGAAGTTGTGTCTTCTAATCCTATTGAAACGGTCCTATAAGTTAAGTTATTTAACTCAGATATCTATAATTGAATACACTATTCTATCATGCTCATACTAAAAAGTTTGTTGATTTACATTGTTCATGCAATTTGAGATTTTTTTCAATCTTCATTGTTCTGATTTTCTACCTTTATCGCCCACATGCCGTAGTCGTGCTTCTCGCTCCCTGATATTTTCCACCTGAGACAGTTGCCTGCCTCGATTGCCCCAGGTCATTAGCTCTTGTCAGCATCTTAAGCAGGAGTCGTCGCCTTATCTGTTTACTCGAGCCTCTGAATTTCAAGCAACAAAATAATAATGAGGGCAGAAACTAATTTGCTTAGAGGCGAACGTAATTAAAATTTAGTGAACAACTATATAAGGCTCGTCTGGGCAGATTAGAATGTAAAATGCCTTGGTGCTCTCCGAGTATTTTTAATGAGGTTTAATTACGTGACTTACAAAGTTATTCAGGCCACCACAATAGCCACAATATTTAAGTGCCACTGCAGAAGCCATTATTTAAAGAGAAGAAGAAGTCCCACTGCTTGACGCAAGCCTCTTCTCATCACGAGAGGGTTTGGGCTATTGGTAGCCTCCGGGCGGGCCCTGTGCGGATTAGGGACGTGCACAAATAACCTTGAATGACTTCTCAGATGCGTGCAGGTTTTCTCACGATGTTTACTCTCACCGAAAAGCTCAGTGTTAAATTCAAATTGAATTTCACACATAAGGTTACCCAGAGGTACGAGCCGGACTCGAACCCCCTACCCGATAAGGAGGCGATAGGTCAAAGCACTAAGCTACCACGGTTTCAAGTTATATAGGCATTTTTTTTAATTGTTACCTAACCTAAGACCTTGAAATAATGATCCGTTGGATACCATTTTAGTAGCAAGTATTTTAGTTATTTTAAGTTTCAAATGTTTGTATATCAGTGTCATTGAATAAATATTTTTCTATTTCTGCTCTATTTCTAAATTATTCGTTTTTCTTATTGTCTATCATCATCATCGTCATGGAACTCTTAAATGAAAGATATTGCATGTTTAAATTATATGCAATTGCATAAGGTGTAGTTTTGTCTACATTATAGGTAAAGTTCATAATTATTATCCATTCACACGGTCTTGAAAAAATCTCCGCTGTAGACAAATTGCCTGGGTAGATTTTACATTCTACATTGTTTACTGTAAAGCCGCCAGGAACGTTGCCTATCTTAATTATTTCGCATTAGATTAGGACCTTTTGTTTGTATCTAAGTTGATTTAAATAAAGCTGCTTCGCTTTCGTCGGCGGATTAAAGTATTAGGGAACTGGATTCGCTATCGCTATCACGTTCACGACGATTTGGCAGTGTTGATGTTTCTTTGATGAGACGATTGCTGCTGAAATTTTTGCAAAAAACCGGCCAAGAAGCGAGTTAAACTCGCGTAGTGAGGGTTCCGACCCTTGAATATTTTCAATGACGTCATTTTCAAACCGTTTCACAGGATAAGCTTAAAAGAGCTATGATAGATTTCAAATACCATGGACTTCTTAATAATTTTCCTGTAATCTAAGTATAGGTCAAATACGGAGGATAGCCTCCGTATTTATTCCAAAATTTTAGGTCCAGTGGTTTCGGAGATAAGGTGGGGGGAATGGTAATTTTTCGCCTATTTTCTTTTATAACTCGAAAAATTTTGACAAAGCAAATTTGACTAAGCAAAAAAGAAATTATATTTGAAATCCTCACAAGAACTACTTTCATTTGATATGTCACACGATATAATTTGAATAACTTCATTAATATTTTTTTTTCAAATTTAGCCCCCAAAAATAGGGTCCATGTTTAAAATTCATTTATTATCGTTACACGTCCGTCTTTGTATATTTGAAAATTTCAACTTAATCGGTCCAGTAGTTTCGGAGAAAATCGACTGTGACAGGCGGATGGACAGACACACGAGTGATCCTATAAGGGTTCCGTTTTTACCTCTTGAGGTTCGGAACCCTAAAAATGTACAAACACAATAAACGTCACTTAGTGAGAAGCGTTTTATTTATTTTTTGTTTCATATTATAGTGAATTGAAATTATAACTTTTATAATACTATTAGGAATCAGACAGTGGGTTTTAAATTATTGAAACGATAGATATACAGTTTTTAATAAGACAAAATAGAAATTAAATCAATAATTAAGCACACAAAATACAAGTTCCTCTCGCACGCAAACCGATGGAAAAAGGGCTGAATGACAGCCAGCAGCGCCTTAGCCTCCGGGGATGACAGGTTTTCTGGGGTTGCCAGCAATACTTAATTTTCAGTAGACTTTAACTATAAGGGCTTCCTAGAGCATTTCATTTAAAAAAATAAGTATGGATTCTTACAGATTTTTAAATAAAGGCTGATGCAGGTAAGCGACTGTGGAAGCATATTAGTTGAATAAAATTAAAATTAAGTTTATCTTCGTCCTAGCTTGACTCTATTCGTTTTGAGTTCATCCATATGCCTAAAGCGATGTGATGGCGTTTGTGAACACGAAATAAGGTGTTAACTTCATTACACAGCGGCCGGCGGGTAACCGATTAACTTCAAAAGGCTGAATTACTTGCAAGTTCCCGTAGATTTTAATTGTATCAGATGACTGCCCGGTGAAGTGCCATTCTCACGTTGAAGGCAAACAGTAACTTCTGTTACGAAACTGGGTTAGTTACTTACGCAAACTCAAAAGTGAACTTTTCGCTCTTGTGATGGCATAAACAATATTGTATTTTGTTGACACATGGCCGAGATCTGCACCTTTCATCGTAGCTTGTGTCGGCGGGCTTAAACGAGCTAGGAGATTATATGTCGCTCATGGAGCGATCTGCAAAGCGCGTGTTGCCTGGACCGGAGTCAGCCTGTAGATAGGATATCTTCTCTTGAACTGTTCCTCCGTAATACTAATGACAACGCCAGACCCTGACGTTCGTAAGACGGTTGAAAGCTATCTATGGCCAGACCCAAATATCATCAGTGCTTTGCATTCGCCAGCACCAAAGTGTGTGAAACCTACACCAAGAAGTATAGCGAGGATACGCATACCAGCATCAGCATAAGAGAACAGGTATGCAGTAATATTTTATAAAGGTAGATAACACATTTCTCCATATGCTAGTAAGCGGCTAAAAACTACAAAAATCCACGCAAATAATAAATAAATCGCACCATTAAAATAGGATTTGTGCTTAAAATATTATAAATGAGCCTGTCAACCAGTCAATATTTTATTGGACAACTTTAATCCTGTAAAACTACTTACTTGAAAAATGAATTTATAGCGGCGCATTGATGCGAATGTGGGTAAGTTAATGGGATATAATAATTAAATAGTAACTTAGTAACAATGTGTAAACCACTTTCTAATAAGAATAGTAAATATTAGGTACCTAATTAAGAATTATTAATTTAAAACTTTCACCATAACTTTGAGTGTGAATTAAGTACCTATCTTATCACAGCTCTAGCATTAGGTCGGTTTCTAATAGATCTCCGTTTTCATCCCTCGGGTGTCGTAATATCTTGACACCAAAATGACTGAGCATTAGTGTCCTCTGCAGAACCTCGTTAGGGTAGCCTGGGCACGGTTGTAGTAGAGTTCGGTAGTAACAAAATGAGGTAGGTTGCAAGGGAAGAAAGAAGCATCTGAAGGAGTATCCTTGCATTATTATTGCATTCGTCATCCAGCCATTAAAAAAAATGTCACTTTCGAACCCAGGCTATACCCGGTTAACCAGCTTAATATGCGTTTTTCTTCCCAAAATATAAAGATGGCGTCACCGAAATTCACGTGTCTAACAAGTATGCAAGATTTTCTACTGCTGATCTCCGTGCCTATAGAATCTCAACGAGCTAGCATCAACCCGCTTCTACAATACTTAGTCTAACTCTTTAGGTTAGGGTATTGCTATTTAATTGATGTAACACATGCCAATCTTCGTGCTTTCGACGTGTGATGTAAATCATGCGCTTCTAAAATGTTGCGTAGACCAAAATTGAGATTTTAAGTGGCATTAAGTAGATACAAGCTCACAACAAACACCCTCAGTGTGCCTCCATTAGGCTTTACACGACATAATTTGAGAAACTACCGTTTGACCGACTTTAATGGAAATAACCTCAAGGGCTTTACACTGAAAATAATGTGTTGCCTTGGTGAAAAATATGCTAGGTTATTTTTTGAACGGTGTTGTAGTATATTGGGCTTTATTTCATCACGGCGATAGTGACGATTTGTTTACGGCTCGCTGGTGCGTGATGAATATAAAATTTCACCCAGTGACTGACAAGTGAAAAACAAGGCTATCACAATTTATTACAAAATGCTGTAAATAAATGATTAGAGATTTAATTTTTCAACTAAAAAAAATGATAACTTTACAATAAGTAAACAATCAACATTCAAACTTCTTGCGAGATGCAATTTATAATTAGGTACATACCTTAAACCTCTGATATTCAAAACTTTCACCTGAAATTTTTGGGCCAGAGCTAGGTGTTATTTTAGGAACGCGATTATTGCGCAATGTTTGGGAATGTAAGGAATATTCGTGCTCATTTGTCATTTAACTCTTATTTCATTTAAACAAAGGAGCTAATAAAAAGCCTATGCTCAGAGTTGGACTTCTTTCAGCTGTAGGTAACAATGGTAAAAAGAGCTTCTTCAACGAGTTTTTTTTCAGAAGTTTGAAATATTTTGCCAAAGTTCCCTACCTCACGTGAAAAACATCTTCGTTGAGTTATTTATGTCGATTGAATCAATCGTAATTATTGAGCTCTATTTAAGATGCAAAACTGGACCAACAACTAAGGAGTGTTATTAAATTAAATTACCTTACTACAAGTTTATTGCTTTATAATAACCTGTGCTATTTACCTATGCCGCAGCTAAAACAATCTCATTCAATTCATACGTAGGTACATTCATTCAATGCGTCATTCGAACACGCATATTCAAAGGACGTGGCATCAGATTAATTTATGTTACTTACAGTCATTGTGTTACTCTGACAATGGTCTTTGGAATATTGTTGGTTAGAGGGTTTGATTCTTCATCGTTAGATAAAAATGATGTTACTGATGATAGGTACTTCGGGGATTTTCTATTATATTTCTGTCGTGATCATAAAGTGAACGAATTTTACTTACGTAATTTCTAATTCTTACAATGACTATCATCTAAATGATACTTTTTTATGGTGATTATTTTGACTATACCTACGCATGCACATAAAACGTATTGATTATTAGGGAAGTAATTCCAATGAATGTTGGGATTTTTTATAAAAATAAAACATTAGTTTTATCAGTGTCATCGGTATTCAATTTATTTTTTTATAGTTACGTACTGACTAACATTTACTTTAATATCACAGTTGCGAAAATAATTTACAATTCATTCTTTTAATTTATGTACATAATTGCTCGTGGAGCACAATTATTGTTACAATGCTTGGCACATTATAACTAACACAACTTACTCCCCATGTAATTTGGTTAATTGATAAATTGATTGATTCAATGATTTTCTTACTGCACATTAAACTTAGTGAGCCGTTTGTCACACAAAAATATTGAAATTTATAACTACCACAAACAAAACAAATACCAGTAAAAGTTATTTTCTCTTATCAAATATCTAAGATAAATGATGCAGACATCGTTTATCTTACTAAAATACATTTGCCTCATCAATTTTGAGAGTATTAAATACTTTTACTTTGATAAAGTTATAAAATCTGTAATTTGTCATCCTTTGACTTAAACAAAAACACTATCTAAATGTATCCTTACGTTTACAATTTAAACATTCATTTACAGTTAACACAGTTTTAAGCATACATATACAAATTGTTCACATGAATATCGGACAAATTGAACAGTACGGATATTTACAATACGATAAAAGTACAAACAGAATACGCTGGAACTGAGATTTCAATTTCAATGGAATAAAACTATAATTTCTGTTACCTATATTTTCGAATTCCTATAATATGGTCAGTTTCACAGCCGATTACCTCACCTGCTACCTGTAAAGAGAAGAATAACAGTTACATCAATATCCATATCCATACTAATATTATTATGTAATGTGAAAGTGTGTTTGTTTGTTTGTTTGTCCTTCCTTCACGTCTCAATGACTGGACCGATTTGGATGCAATTTGGTATGGAGATGGAGATTTGGATGAAGTTTGAGACCCTGTGAATAACAAAGGATACTTTTTATCCCGATATGTCAACGGAAACGAGTTCTCTACGTGTCAAACAGGTTTTTCAATACTTTTATACCTATAACTACCTATATTGTATAATATCACCGGGTATGGAAATTCTAAGTCTACGCGGGTCGAAGTCGCAGGCAACAGCTAGTACTAATACGTAGGTAGTAATTAGTAGTAAAATGTGTGGAAATTTGCAGAAGTTATTATGATATCTCCCTCGGGACCTGAAAGCGGAAACTGTAAGCAATGTTATATTTTTTTTTATTCCGATGTTCATGAACATCGGCTTCCCCATCATGTAAATTCCCGAGGCCATCCCGGTCCTTCATAACACGGATATAGAAAGAAGACTAAAAAGGATAATACCTTTCGAGTTAGTTTAGTGTGTTTGTTTGTGTGTGCTGCAGTGAATGATTTTTTTTACTGAACACAATAACAAAGTGACTTCGCCTTAATAGCGATAGTAAGAAAACTGTTAATGGACACATTTTTAGTTTATTTGTATTTTATTAGCAGTTTGTGTCAGATTTAAAATAGGTAACTACTTATTATTCAAGACTGATTTCAGTGAAATGATTCTTGAAATATGGTTGCAAGAAATAAATTGATTGTTTGATTTCTTTTTCGTTTAAACCTCTTTGATCCAGGTCTAAAAAAAAATCTGAATGAATCGGGATAAATCTAAAGGAACAGCTTAATAAGCTTTTTCAAAAATTAAATTTTAGGGACACGCTTTTATTGCTGACTGTACTTTTCTTTGTAAATCCTTCATCTACCCTTCAAGACGAATCAAAAGTTTTCTTACGGAGTTTCTATGGGCACCTTTCAGCTCCATCATCAGATCAGCTCCACGTCATCATAATATTGCATTGTCACGTGATATACATATTCGTGCAAAATTTCAGCTCAATCGGAAATCGGAAAGTGGGTCGAATTTAACTTGCAAGATTCCATTTAATAGTTACATACAGGTCGCCCTAATAATAGCGTGTTAAAAATAAAACTAACTTTGTATGAGAATCCGTCGTTATAGAAAGTTCACCAGGTCAAGTATGGATCAGAGTAAACACATATTCTAAAAGCCAAGCTATGTGTACCGAGGCCGCAGCACGCCGCAGGTGTTTACTATGCATGGGCTGAATATTGGGACACAAAATAATATCCCGGCGTTATGATGTGAATAACGCGCGGCCATCTGCTTTTACGGATACGTTATTTCAAACTGTTTTTCAAAGAATCGGAGGGTTCAGAAAAGGGTCATTTACTGCTTGGGGGTTAAAAATCAATAAAAGGAAGCAGATAAGGTAATTAAGTTTTTTTTTTTCAAGTGTAAACTGAAACAATTAATAACCGAGATGAAATTGCTGTAAAATATCTAAAATAAGGCAACAATTCTGTTAAATGTAACCTTCTTTGATATCGTTCGTTGCTTAAATTAGACAAATTGTTCTATTATTTGTAAAAGTCAAATAAATAGTCTTCAAATACTCGACATGGCGACCGTGACAGGACACGAACCTGCAATCTTCGGATATGGTCGTGGTGCAAACGACATTGGCTATTGTCTTTGGAACGCGTGCCCCGGATTCGAGCGAATTTGAGTTCAAGATCATAGACAAAAGACCTTTCAAGAGGCATGTCCCCCAAGAAATTGTATGAAAGTCGTTGGTACGAAGGCCCTGATTGGTTGCGTTTAGACGAGCTAGCGTGGCCAGTTGCTGCTTTTGAAACTGACCTCAGCGAAGTTGTAAATGAGCGCAGTAGGAAAGTTACCACGATGCTCGCGGAATGTGATTCCTTTTTAGAAAGGATGCGTTATTTTTCTGCATATTCTAAAATTGTTAGAATGATAGGTTGGATTTTTAGGTTAAGGAGAAAACCAGAACCATTCATGGAAGAGCTTTCGTACGATGAGTTCGTAAACGCGGAAAATGCTCTTATCAAACTGATTCAGAACAGTTATAGAGATATGGTTCTAAATAGTGGCAACTTAGAAACTTTCATCGATGAGCAAAGTATTATACGACTCAAAACTAAGCTAGGTTTAGGTAGTGAGGGTACAGATTTTAAATTTCCCATAGTTCTACCGGGAAACGAGCCCATAGTTCAACGCTTAGTTCAGCAGCGGCATCTTATATTGCGACACGCTGGTGTACAAATGCTAATGGGTAATTTACGTGAGCGTTTTTGGATTGTCGGTTTACGTAGGCTGTGCAGGAAGGTGGTTAATGCCTGTATCAAATGCAAACGTTTTAGGGCTAAGCCTTGTCAGCTGCCAACTGGCAGTTTACCTGAGGGACGCATGGAAGCTAGTGCTGCCTTTGAAGTTTCAGGTGTAGATCTGGCTGGTCCTCTTCTGTTAAAGTCAGGAAGTAAAGCATGGATTGTACTTTTTACGTGTGCTACCTATCGAGCCGTACATTTGGAGGTAGTTGAGTCGTTGTCTACCGCAGAGTTCATCATGGCCTTGCGGCGGTTTATTGCGCGTAGAGGGAGGATTTCGTGCTTGTATAGCGACAACGCTACCAACTTCCGGGGTCTGGATAACGCGTTTAGCACTCTAGATTGGAACGAGATACTTTGTTTTTCATCCATTACGCGGATTAAGTGGAATTTCTTAGTGCCCAGCGCTCCTTGGTGGGGAGGCTTTTATGAGAGATTAATCGGAGTAGTTAAGTCAATTTTAAGAAGGCTTTTAGGACGAGCGTCAGTTACCTTGACGGAACTAGTCACTATAGCGTGTGATTGTGAGGCCACTATTAACAGCCGGCCCCTCACATATGTCGACGCAAGTGTCGATGGGCTTCGTTCTTTGACGCCGTTGATGTTTATTCAACCTTCCTTTGTACACGATGTTGCAGATGTTGACCAAGTTGATAGAAAGACCTTAAACCGACGCGCGAGGTATTGTCAACAATTACGAGACGATTTAAGACAGCGTTTCAGGTCTGAATACCTGAGCACACTCGTGCAGCCGCGGAGATCGAAATTGCGAGAGTTCAAGGTAGGCGACGTTGTCCTCGTGGAGGTTGCTAATGATCACAGGAGAGTCAATTGGCCGATTGGAGTCGTTATAGAGGTGTTTAAAGGTAAAGACGCTGAAAAACGAGTTGCGAGGATCCGCACCGCTACCGGAGAGCTAGTTAGGCCTGCGCAGCGGCTCTACCCACTTGAAATTACGTCCACAGACAGCTTTAGACCACTTGACCGACTCATGACTTCAACGAGAATTAAAGAAAATCCGATTGACGAGTCTCACGATTCTGACAAGGGTCATGAAGAATTGACCACCACACGGTCTGGAAGAATAGTGAGACCGCCAAGAAGGTTGGAGGACTTTGACAGTTAATTAACTACTATTTTGTTTGTTATTTTCATGTGTGTAGTTAAAATGCTTTGTTCAGTTTACTTACGACTTATTTTTATATTATAATAACTGTTATTATGCAGGGGTCTTCAACCTACCGGTTCGTTTAGCCGGGGAGTGTTAAATGTAACCTTCTTTGATATCGTTCGTTGCTTAAATTAGACAAATTGTTCTATTATTTGTAAAAGTCAAATAAATAGTCTTCAAATACTCGACAAATTCGTAACCACAAAATGCTCTCCTTCTGACTTTTACACATTTTATTTTTTCCTTTTATAATAGTAGATTATATAGTAGCAGCAGGGAGCAGAATCGTAATCGTAAACGGGCAACAAACTGCTCGATTTCGAATAGGAGGAGTTAAAAATCATTTAAACCACATTACGATCATTGACGAAATAAAATTGTGTATTAATACCGAATGTGCCAATATCAACAAAGCAGTAGACCACCCTAATTAATGCCATTAGGGTGGTCTACTGCTTTGTTGATATTACTAGTCATGCTACGAGTAGCGAGTATTATAATAAGGCATATATTTAAATGTACATCTATATAATTTTTCAATACACCAGGAAACTCCACTATTTAACTGAATGCAGACTAGAATTAAAACCGGCCAAGTGCGTGTCGGGCCACGCGCAAATTATAGGGTTCCGAAGTTGACGATGCCCACAGTACCTTTCTAAGACTTACTAGCATCTAGCTAGCCTGTGGTATGACGTGCCCGCCCGACGCGCCTGCCGCTCGAGAAAAATCATTGGTTTTTTAATCATTTCATAAGTTGGTCGACTATGACTCGTAAGTTTGTACAGCCTACTTAGCTGTGATAGTTTTCCTTTCAACTACGTTATATATGCCATAACCGTGATTTTTTTCAGCCATCCAAATACCACCATTTAGCTGGCAGGGGGGGGGGGGGGACACGTGACTCTAACAAAAAATAGCACTTTAAAGCTTAATATTTCACAAACGCATCACTTAATCAAAAAATGGTTTTAACAAACCCACAATATTTTTTTAAGACCTATTCAACGATATGCCGCACCATGGGGTACGCAAGAAAAAAAAATTACATCCCCACTTTACGAGTAGGGGAGGTACCCTATAAAAAAATATATTTCAAAATTTTATTGTACCACTTTGTCAGCGTAACTAATATGTATATTCATGCCAAATTACAGCTTTCTAGAACTAAGCATCTCCGAGCAATAGTGCGGACAGACGGACGGACATGGCGAAACTATAAGGGTTCCTAGTGGACTTCGGAACCCTAAAAAGGAATGCTGTGCAAAAAACAATTGATTAAATATTTTGTACGAAAAAAGGGAATATACATTAAATACATGCTTTATAATAATAGTTCCGGCTTGACCTACTAAATAAATAGTCTATTCATAGTAATTTCGGTTTTTTGCCAATCCTAATGGGCTATGAGATAAATCAAGTTCGATTATATACATTGAAAACAAGAATAATGGAGTCATGGATGGCCTGAATTTACGTGAAGGTAATGGCGGATTCGTTAATGGAGGCGCGGAAAGAACTCGGTCGTTTATTTATCTGGCTTATAGGTACAAAACGAACGGTAGCGAATTCTCATTAGGGTCATACACATCTTTTCGTATGAGTAAAGGTTATAAAACTTTCATGTGGACAGTCCAAAGTTAAGGGGTTTTAAGCATAATTTGAGAATGAGAAATGTTTATTGGTGTTTAAGTAGTTGTACAAAAACAATTTATAAGTATACAAGAATCATAAAAGAAATGAACTTAAAACTTTTACCTTATACAAGAAAAAGTAAAGTTATGTTACCCAAGCCGTTAACGTCTAAGGCTTCTATTGCATTGTCAATCCACAGGAAATACCCCTGTTTTCACGTTCTGTGTATATATTGTAAGTATTAAGACGATTCTATTATAGAAACATCGTCATATTTTGTTTTAATTCCATATCCCCATTTAACATGACACGTTCAGTTTGACTTAGAATTATTTTATTCCGGGCAAAAATGCAGTGCAAGTGTTCCCTGGGGAAGTACGAACTGCTTGAAATTCAAAAGAAGCAGCGAGAAACATCCTTGACTATTTTTTTATATTTTGTAAGACGAAGTAACCAAAGAAATGTTGATTGTACAAAATAACATAGAAGTAAATACAAAATTAGCGAACAACTATAATTTATAAAGGCGAACTTGTACTATTCTAGGGAATTTGAGGATACTTTTCAAGGAATTTTGACTCAGGTTTCGAAATATAATAAGTATTTATGGTTGCCGTCGCCCATAAACGTTAACATCATTATCAGTTTTATGTTATAAATGAGTTAAGTACAATTTTATGTTTTAACATAAACAGTGCTATTTCATTAAAGCACAGAGCAGCAAAATTCCTACTTGCTACATTTTTATTCTACACCACTTCATACTACATTTCTTACCACATTTTATATTTCCATTTCCGAAGAAACAGCGCACTCATATTTTGGTTTATAAACCAACAAACAAGTTTTTAACTTGAAATAAAAGAAATTCTTAATGCAACCACCGAGAACGATCAGCCATTTTCATTGCCAGTTACAAGGAAATTAACTTGCGAAACTTCTTGATCGATTGGAAGAACGTGATGCCTGGCTTAAATACTTTTGATACCATTAAAGTTTTACGTAGCATAAAGAGTAGGTCAGGCTGCGCTTTTGCGGCTGATCTCTTGTACTCAAGTACTTAATTTGTATGATAATTGCGGCCTAATGTCCTGCTGCCGCCACTTCTAACCGTTGCTCGATCGATTAGAAGTAAAGATAGTCTGTCCGGGCGGCGCCGCAAAAGTAAAGAGCAATAAAAGTAAGCTAATTGCTCAAAGTTTTGTACAAGTCTATAAAGTTTATACAGAAGCATTTCTAGTTAAAAATGGCGGAATGAGTGAAGTGAGTAAAATTCGCGGGCAGAACCGGTCTGAGTAGCGAGCATGGGGGAGGCCATGTCCAGCGTATATCTTGGTAAAATCCGCTTCAGGTTCACCTCGTCAATAAGCTTCAGGCTTGGTTTACAATAGTCACCTTACGAAGGTTGAAGTGGCAGTGGGCCGGTCACATCGCGAGAATGGTAATTGGAGTAGACGCGTTCTCGAGTAGAGACCACGATACGGCAAACGCAGTGTGTGGCAAGGTGTTGACCGGTGTAGATTGGTTGTGGCACGCCTTGGACAGAGCTGAAGCGTACATTGGGTCAGGCCTTTGTCCAACAGTGAAAAAAGGCTGATGATGATGATAGTCACCTGGGATAGACGGAGTGCAGGTCGGGGTGCACGGGAACGTGGGCGAGGCGCGGCGCGCGCGGCGACGCGGCGGCCGCGGCGTTGATCGCGCGGATGCGTGCGCGCAGGCGCTCGTACTGCTCTGGCTGGTACTGCGCCGCGATCGACACCGCCGCGCCTGAGTACTGCTGCGGAGACAGTGAAACGGTAAATACACTCAACAGCAATTAATTCAGGTCAATTTATATAGGAGTTTCCATACAAAGTGACCAGAATTCATTGCTGTTGAGTGTAGTTAAAAAGGTTACCCGGAGGGCAATGGAGAGGGCTATGCTTGGGGTTTATCTGCGTGATAGAATCAGAAATGAGGATATCCGCAGTAGAACTGGGGTCACCGACATAACTAACCCGAAGAATTGCGAACCTTAAGTGGCAGTGGACGGGGCACATTGCTCGCAGGACTGATGGCCGATGGGGCGGCTGTCAGCCATGACTGCAGCGCCTTCGGCGTAGCCCAGTTTATTGTGTTGCATACTCAAAAGTGACTTTTGTGGAATAAAATAATGTAATAAGCTTAAGTATGAGATAAGTTTATATTTGCTGTTAGAAAAGAGTCTACATAAATCTATACAGACGCGACCTGTCATGAACAGACGGCGACCTATTAATAGCGATACAGTCACGCGTTTCCTATTGTTTTTCCTTTTAATCATATGATTCACTTACTGAATCATAGAAGTACCTACTTTTGCGCCTCTAAATATCTCATTTACTGATACGTCTATCAGGCCATTGTGGAGGGCACCTATTTCGCCCACTGTCCTTTGTGCAAATGACAGCCAACAATTGAAAGCGCTGCGCTGTGGGTACGCATTGTGTAAATACATAAAGATAAATGCACAATTTAATGAAATATTTAAAACTAGCCGATGCCCGTGAACTTCGTCCCGCGTGGACTTAGAATTTGCGTACCCGATGATACTATAAATTACATATTATAGACAATTTTAGTTATAGAAGTATTGAAATGTTATTGCCCGGGTCTCAAACTATCTCCATACCAAATTTCATCCAAATCGGTCCACTCGCTCCGACGTGAAGGAAGTACAAACAAACACACTTTCACATTTATAATATGAGTGTGGATTATGATGAAAAAAAAAAAAAAAAAGCTATCGCAAACTCTAGGCTGCGCTAAAAAGATAATTGAATGAGCGGTCTAATAAGAATTTATAAATAAGACTACACCCGCAATTTCGTGACACTGACACTGACGTCATATAACGGGGTCGAGTTTCTAATGAGAGTGTAACTGGAACCCCTAAATTAGGTGTATCGTTAAACCTGTGACGTAAGTGTGAAGCTTTATCAGACAGTAGCTGGGCGACCGAGCTTTGCTCGGGTGAAAATATCTAAGAGCGAGTGTTCCCAGATTATGACCTATACTATTTTTCATCTATGATGAGTTCTGTGACGTTTAGAGTTTGACAGTTTTAGAGATGTACCCATTTATCGAGTGAACCACCGATTTTTCCAAAAGTTATTAGTGCCTATTTTTGGAAAAGTAGCGTTAGATATACTTAAAAAAAAAAACAGTTTTCAGCCTCTGGGAGTTCAAAACAGTCTGCGGCCGCGTTCTAAATAGCCGCGTTTACAATATCTTGAAAGTTTTCTTAATTTTTTTAAATATCTTAGTGTTCACTGTTATCGAATAATGAACCGCGGCAATTGACGATAATGTTGTGTCATGTCACTACTCCGTTCCGTTTCACACATTGTGTCATATAAAAATATAAATATTTTTCTATCGTATTCGATAGTCTATTTAATGGACACTGATATTACAATACATTTTTAAAAAGTACCGTTTGAATTTTTTTTGATTATTTTGCTTCAAAATATAAATTATTTAAAAAAATATTTTGCGAACATAGTACTTATGCGTAATTCGGAAAATTTTCAAGTGTCACAGAACTCATCATAGCTGAAATATATACTATAGCTAGATCGATTTGTCACCCATGAGAAACCCCTTTATTCCAAATTTCGTTCAAATCGGTTAGAGTCGGTTGAGATTGCTTGTATAAAGATAGAAAGAAACAACATTAGCTCGTTTAATGTAGAGCATGTTTACATCCATGACCCAAGAGCAATGTAACATTACAATTTTGTATTTTCTTGTAACTTCGGTGAAATGAAAATTACTTTGCAAAAAGGTTATAGGTACTATTTGACTGACTCATAATGTGACAAAATTGTGATATTATATCGTATTTCATATTATAAAGTTAAGTCCCTTATACAATAGTACAGTCAAGGGCATTAATATGTATACCTTTGGACCTTAACACACCGGAACAGGCTGCAAAAGTGTATACATATTAATGCCCTTGACTGTACAACGACATGAACCAAGTTTCGCTTACTTGGTAGAGCGGTAAATAGGGATTGACCGGTCTTATTATTGACTTATATTATCTAATATGCTGTGATTTTCAGAGCCCCATCAAAGGCCTCGGATCGGTTAGGCAGTGACCCGCCAATACCGCGGGCCTCAAGACGCCATGTTGTTAAGGTAGGTATTTGTTAATTAAAATACTTCCAATGGTTGTCGATAAATGGATCGAGCATTAGACTGTTTTAAGTGAAACAAATTCCATCACATTGAACGTCCATAAATAATGAAATTTTAAAAAGTGGATTCAAAGGGGCTGGAGACGGAATAAAGGTGCGTAGCTTATTTCGTGGTTTATTTTTATATGCATTTTTGAATTGACATTTAATCAAGAACTACTGAGAGCAACGAATTACTGATACCTACTTATCTATTTATGGTAAACTACATGTTTTTTTTCAGTACTTTTTCAGTACTTTTTGTGCTTATCGCGAATGGACAAACAGCAGCGGGGGACTGTAGTGATATGGAACTACATGTACCTACTTATATCTTAGAAAGACAACCTTCAAACAAATCAACGTACGCCCGAAATAAGTGTTAAATGCGATAATAGATGTCGCTGCCTATGTAGCCTGCATATAAATTTGAACTCCATGAGCAACATCTAGATGGCGCTGTACAGGCGAAGTATGAAAAGTTGAAGCACCCTGGCTATTTCCAATGTACGCCATAATGTTGGGAGGTTGACAGTCTTATACATGTAATTTAATTACATACATTGTCTGATGTATCTGCTTATATGGATAAAGCCTGCACCAATTACCTTCAAAGCCGCCGCAGCCTGTTCATGCGTGGCCCTCGTCAGGTCCCGTCCGTCCACGCTCAGTATCCTGTCTCCCCGATGCAGCATGCCGTACGCCGCCCCTCCCGCCGACACGCCCGACACGAACACCCCACAAGCGTCGTCCTCGGTCCCGCTAGCACTGTCTATCTCGCCTCCCAGGCCTCCGACAATGTCCATACCCAATCGCGACCCTGAACGAACCAACCGGACCATCCGAACGCACCTGCAAATGATTGAGTTTTAGGCAACTAATAACGGTGAGGACAATTCTTCCTAATTTAAGGATTAAAGCTAATACAAATTCTGCAGTAAGTACTAAAGATTTCCGTTATTTAAATAAAAACATCATTTTTGAAGGGACACTTTGGCGAATTTTTGAACTAGAGCGAGAGTTCTCAATTAAGAATTTCCAGTTTAATAAGGTAGTGTCTATGTATAATGTTTAATGAAAGAAGTCTTTCTTATACAGGTATATAATCATAATTAACTGTAATCCTCTCCTTAATTACTCTAAGTTAATTTAAGTTGGAGAGACGCGTTACATATCTATAAATTCTTCAAGAAACTGTCAGGGGTAAACTAATGGAATCAGAAAATGTTCATTCCTATCACAGTAAATTTATGTTTTCCTGTATTAACCAAATTGATCTTTCTAGATCAAAACAAAACATGGTAAATACGAAGCCATTTCATTGAAGTTTAATTATAGACACGCAATACGTTTCGGATTTGAAAGCGGTACTGGGAAACATTGGCGAATTAATTCACTATTCAAATTGTCGAAGCTAAATTGGTAGGTTGTGTTCAAAACAGCCCCATTCTTAATTGATTTGTCGGATAAACCGCCACCCGCGATCCATTACAATTACAGCTGTACAAAAGTATCAAATGATTTATTTTTGCGTCGTTATAAACCAGTTTAGTAAGTTCACGCACTAGGGGTAGGTATACAGCTAGTGTGTGAACCCCAATACATTTCTGGGAATCATAAAAGAAATCTTAACTGCCTTAACGGCATTATATCAAATTTAATGTCTACAGCGAGCATTTTGAGTAACTTTAATCGAATTGAACGCTTGTTGTAACACCAGGCATACGCTCCGTTCTTGCCAAGAGGAGATGCGAGTTAACATTTTATAGTTTTTGACTTGGCGCCAAGTGGCGGTGGCAACGCGTTAGTGCCGTGAGTGGAATGAAACGTGCGCTGAAACAAAAGCTGGTACCTACCTCGGGATTTCACTCGGCTCTTCTTCTAAAAGCTCATGAAGCGTGGAACACGACGTGGCTTGTGTTTTAGCTGCACGAACCAAATGAAGATTAAATTCTTAATTAAGTAGCATGATGTGTGGTTTTAAGTATTATTAGACGCCTGTGGCGTTCGTTTATTTGATCTAATAAATGGAGCTTACGTGCTAACATGAAACGGCAAAGTTTTCAAGAAAATGTTGGTTTTATGTTTAACTGAGTGATTTGCAACATTTACTTCGAGAAAAGTGACAATTACAATCGATTGCGTCGCGAATAGATATAAATAATTCTATTCCAATTCGATTTTGAGATTAAGTCTCTCGCTTTCGCGGTAAAAGTTACCTACTCGTGCCATAAATCTTATTGGCAGGTAAAAGTTACAAGTTGATTTTTCAACAGACAGCTTCAAAACTTAAAGCAGTCTAAATTTGATAGACGATACTACCAGTGGTTAAAAGTTTTCCTCACTATTAATAATCATAATTTTAATTGTGGATAATATTTTCGTAGGAGCTAAAGTTATTGGGTAAATTATTATAACCTTTAATGTTCCTGTAATTTTGATCTTGACGATTTGGTCTTTTTACGTCTAAAAGGAAACATAATTTTCATGAAATCACCCGTAGGTAGGAAAAGTTACGAATGCGTAGGCGTAGTTGACGATCCTAAATTTAATTCAGATAATATTGATCACAAAAACTTATTTAATGTAATTTTCAATTATTAAGAAAGTTTGTTAATACACACTTTCTTAATTTATTGCTAAATGTAATGAACTGATGGAGGTAGCTTGTAGGTAATTCTACAAGGTACCTACATCAATTCATTACATTTAGCAATTCAGTGATCATTATTATCACACTTATCTCAAGTATCGAATCAGTAGGTACTTTAAAAAAACTATCTACTATCTACAGTCAAGAGCATTAATGTACCTGCACTTTTTACCTTTCAGACATCGTAATCTTTATCGTATATAGATGTGTATTAATGCCCATTAGTTCGTTTCTAAGTAAGTGAAGCATAAGAGCACCCAATTGAGCGTAAAAAAATACAACTAAACTTCACAAGGAAACCTGCTCGTATCAGCAAAGTAATTTGTATCAAAGTCCCAATTTGCGCTGAAAACCCTCTCGTGCTATCTGTTATGTTTAGTTGTAAAGGTGCACTCACTGGAGTAAAGCGGAGCGGTTCTGGCGACCGGCGGAAAGGAGCCAGCGGGTAGCACGACTAAAGTCACATGCTCGCCTGTGCTCCGCAACGCTGTCACCGCCTGCGCATGTGTCGCTCCAATCAACGAAGTTTCTATACCCTGGGCGGATAAAATAATCCATACTAAATATTACAAATGCGAAAGTAACTATATCTGTCAGTCTGTCTGTTACCTCTTCAGTGCTCTTCACGCTTAAACCACTGGACCGATTTAGATGAATTAGTTAGAGGTAGTTTGAGTCCCGATGAAGAACATAGGTACCTACTGTTTATCCCAAAAAGACGGATATTTCTCGGCACAAGCTAGTTGTAAATATAAAAGCACAAATGAAGCCGTCACTCCTCCACCCAGATTATCTTTTACCACGCTGCTAAGAATGAGCTCAATGTTCTTTAAAATACCTGCATGCTCACATTCTAATAAATACCCACATACTCGTATCGTTCTAGCGGGTCATTAGGCTAGTCACCATACTTACATCTTCATCCCTAACCGCTAATATCTTATCGCCTAGTCTCAGTCTGCCGTCGTGGTGGGCCGCGCCGCCGACGGCGATGTGCGAGACGAACACGCCTTCGCCGCCCGCCGCGTCGTCCGCTCCGCCCGCGATGCCAAGCCCCAGCCCGCGCGCGCCCCGCCACAGTGTCACCACCCGAGGCCGCCGCGCTCGACGCACTCTCTGTTAACAAATTGATGATGTTGTGTAAGGCGAAAGGGGCATATTAATCTTTGAAAAAAGATACTAATATAAAGCTGCTCCTATACCCAGATCAGCCGTTACTGTCATTCGTGCAACGAGTGAAAGAGAAAGCGCTAAGCACAGAACGCCCGATTTAGTTAGTATTTAACAAGTTTTAATTTCTTCAAAAATACTGTCTAAAAACATGGCATATAAATGCTGTCAATTTTTGCATTTAATATGGATATTTTTTTTCTGTTATGTGTAGTTTTACACTGCATGATATAATTAACTGGAATAAAGTTGGATTAAAGGTCCGAGCTAGAGGTTACCTACTTTGGAATTAAATTGTATTGAGCGAAGTTTCGTGAAACGTCTAACGAAAGCTGTCAATTTAAGGATGATATAGTCAAATACAACATGTTTTTTTTTTATATTTTTGACATTTAGCATTTCTTAGAAAAGTATGATCTTACATCAACAATTTGACGATGCCTACCATTTCTCACAAAACTGGAGCTCAAGAGAGGGTCTCCAATGAATAAAGAGTACCAGGATAACGATAATATGGTGAAAGCAACCGATTATGCGGGCGCCATTTCATCGGTCTATGTGTGCTATAAACCCTAAAGCTCGTCACTCACTAAGTAGTAAGTCGAGGCGGTGGCGTCACAGCACGAACGTGATCGGTCTCTACGTAGAGTCTAGGCACCGGGCGGCTATGCTCCCGTCCTTTATAAATATAAAACAATGATTCACCACGCACGAAACGAATAGATAAAAAGGCGGTGGGTCAGGGGCGCGGGCACTTACATTTTATACTCCCCAATGTAATGCCCTTTACATTCCCCATGGAGGTTACATGACAAATTTCAGCGTCCTACGAATAGTGGTTCCGGCTGTGCGTCGTCGTCAGTCAGTCAGTCTGTCAATCAGTAACCGAAACAGAATAAGAAGAAGAAGAAGCATTTATATGCTACAAAAACACGACATGAAAATAAAAGAAAACACAGTACAACAAAAAAATCAGAAGGCGAAGGGAGTTTTTCGCGAGTAGAATCAGTTAAGGCGCATTCACCATGCTACGATAGTTCGCTATAACTAGTTGTTCTAAAACCTAGCAATTGTCTATATCAATGACTTACCCTTACTAAGCCTTTACAGGTCAAAAAATTTTTCGATCATACAAGTATAAAAACCAGCGAATTCAAACCTAGCAAGTCTCAGAGACTTACTAGATTTTGAAATTGTATAAAAGTGACTTGCTAGGTTTGAATCCCTGTCAAAGGAATTCTCAATGTTACTTACTATAAGGTCTTGAGGTCCTCAAAAAATGGAAATGTTTTCACTACCGACATAGGTACGAATATTGATGTAAAAATGAGTATTTCGCTGTATATAAAATGTATGAATGGACCAAAAAGAAGTCATAATCCTGTAGTATTTTTGAAAAAATCATTACAAACTATAGAAGAAGACTACACAGGGTTTTACCAGGTTTACACTGATGGCTCCAAAATCGATAATGGAGTGGGAGCCGGATATTCTTTGGTCAAATGTTACAATAGATTTCAAGTTAAATAACAAGATATCCATAATGGGCGCAGAATTACACGCTATAATCTGAAAGCCTATTTACAATCAGGTACCTAGTGCAACTAATTTCGTTGTGCTCTAAGAGCACTCTGCAACATTTAGCTCGGTATATCTCGGGAAACCGAGGTCTCCCGATAGCTTACCATATCTTGAAAACCTATTCACAACTATCGCTGAATAGACAGATTCTGGTCACAAGTATATGCGGCTGCGATCTGGACACGTTCCATTGAATGCGTTCGGGCATCTCATGAAAGTAGTAGAATCTCCCAATTGTACAACCTGTACAGTGTGCCCGGATCGGGGCAGAATGTTATGCTATTAAATTATATCGTATGATTTTGAAATTAGTTAAGATTAGGCAATAAGTAAAACTCCACAGGGCTGACATTGTCACTCAGCGATAAAAGCCACTTTTTTTCAATAAGGATTAAAAAAGATCTTGAGGTCCTAAATTCCCCGGAATCCATTGCTATTTTTAGACCGGTGTCTTCGCTATCGTATGAGGGCATACCTAAATATTTAAGTTAACCTCCTCCCTAACTAGCTTTTGATTTTGGGCAGCCGCTGACACTGAGTCCATTAGGTACCATGCAGATTTCTGAACGTCCACACACAACTACACTTAACGGCAATGAAAACCGGTCACTTTGGATTGAAAATTCTATACAAAGTGACCCGTTTTTATTGCTGCTGAGTGTAATTAATGAACTACTAAGTAAAATTAATGAATTGAAACGTCTCTCTATAGTGGCTTCTATACAGAAACCATTGCCTTTTCACCCAACTAAAGTCAGCCCACAAAGTAGACAACTGTTCAATCTCGTCAAGTACAAGGCGTCACAGAAGTTGGAGATCCTATACCATCCTCGCATGGATAGATTCGGAGCCGATAAATTATGCATAACATGCGGAGTTTCAAGCCACAGGGGCTATACTTGTAATACAATGTATGGCTTGTTGAATACAAGCAAGGGCTCTCTCGCAAATTACAAACACATTTGATTAAGACTTTGTAGTTTCTAGACTATCGGACATAGCAGTATGTATGTATAGTGTATACTATATACAGGGCTATACATATGTAAAGCTCTGTATACTATAAAGAAATCCCTGAAAATGTAATTTCTGTAAGAATTTCTATTGTAAAATTGTAATTCCAATTTTGGAAAAAAAAATTGCTGAATTTGTTTGGATGTCTTGTTCTCAGCAACGGGCTAGCAAGAACTGGTACATATATTAAATTTTTTGACGTATAAAAGTGCCCGTATGTGGCCAATTTGCTGAAGAATTGAAGATTGAATCTTAATTTGAATTGAACAGCACGACACAGCTTAGAAGGGACGGCCAATAGGTCATTTAAGCCGATAAAGCATTATGGGATCTTCTATGAGGAATTACGTATGTAGGAATAGTAAATTGGCCACCTAGCGGTCAGTATAACTGTGGAAATAATGAATTTATAAACTTTGACAAACTGTTTGAAATCTTCTACTATATAAAAATAAGTCGGGTTTTCCTTCCTGACGCTATAACTCCAGAACGCACGAACCGATTTCCACGGTTTTGCATTCGTTGGAAAGGTCTCGGGCTCCGTGAGGTTTAAGGCGGTACGAAGTCCGCGGGGTCAGCTAGCAATGTATAAAATGGTGTAAAAAGTAACTTACTAATCTGACGACATTTCCAGCCTTTTGCAACGCATCCACCGCCACAGAGTGCGGCGCATTCTCCACCGAGATATCGTTAACCTGTAACAACCAAAAGCTTAATATTTACACTGGAATTCATATTCTAAAATGTTATCCTTACGTCTGAAATTAGCAAGAAGCCACCTCCCAAAATGAGAATCAAAATACCTTTTTCTATTAGTTTTCACTCATCAGACCTCTCTTTGTATCAGTGCAGAAAGTAGAAAATACAATTAACTAGTTGTGCCCCGCGACTTCGTGTGCGTGAAATATAAAATTGCTGATAACTTTTCTTTCCACTTTTCGATTTTAATCAAACATAGCTTATATGTAGTTTCGAATGATGCTCTATCTACCTTTGAAAATTGCATTCAAATCGATTCAGTAGTTCCGGAGATTAACTCTAACAAACAAACAGACAGACGGACAGACAGAAAGAAAGAGATAGAAAAAATAATCTTTTATTAGAGTATAGATTTGAGCAACTGTATCAATATCAACAGTTGCATAGGAAGTAAAAATTTCGATACCTGCTGCGTGCCAAAAGTTTTTCATTTCTAAACAAATGTTTTTTTTGTCACTACAGTCACTAAGGAAAACTTTTCACACTTTTATTACAATGTACGAACTATTTAAGAGCTACCTACTGCATATCAATTTAAATTTGTTTGAAAATAAAATATCATGAGATACCTTCAACAATTTGTTATGAATTTATGATACGAGCAACATAGAACTGAAAGATGCTATGTATCCGTTTCCATTGTTCCACCGAAATACCTATTGATTATTATTTTGGCAAATCGACACTGTATTTGCCTGTCTATCAAACAAAGCGGCGAGTGACAGGCTGTTTATTAATTGCCAGGTCATTAAGGGAAAACATCTCGCACGATAATGCTTTATCAAAATTCAAATTTAAATTTACTATATCAGATCTACTCTTATTGTCGTTTAGAACTGCATAAGCACGGGTTTTAACTGCACGATAAAAAAGTTAGACGACGCGCAACGTAAAACTTTTCTATTTTATTTCCGTGCCTCCATGAACACAATATTGCAAACGCATCTATAAAATTTCATGTACCCGAATGGTGCGCATACATTGTTATTATCATGGTTCATGTGCGTTATTATCGCCGTTCCTAGTCTTCGTTAGCATTTCCAACCAGTATATTCACTTCACCTTATATCCATTTATGTATCATTTTATACGAGGGTCTTTTGCAATGTCTGCACATCATTTTTCCGCTTTTAGACAAGCTTATTTTTCACGAGACGTGTTCATGTTGGATTTAGGATTCATTTTCGAGGGTAAATTCTTACCTCACTTTTATGAACCAATAACGTTTACTGGTATTATACTTACGGGAACTGTAAATATGTATTTACGTAGTATCATATATTTTTATACGTTTTATTTTAAATGCATTTAAATGAATTGTGTGACTTCTGTTGTCCAAATAGCTTTGTCTAGCCGACATATCCATCAATCTCGAAGACATTGTTATTTCTCTAGAGGAAAGTTTCTTTCTTCTCGAAAAACTTAAGGCAGGATCAATATGTGACTTTGTCCGGACAGTTGCTACAGAGTCCCCTTAACGGTCATGTTTGTCTTTCGTGTCGACAACAAAGTTATTATCCTCTTGTACGGCCACTGGAGAGGAAGACCGATTGTTTTATATTGCCACTTTACGCGATATTGAATTCACTGGCTCCGACGTTTGCTTCCTGGTAGCTGAATAAGAGACGGCATTTCACCAAATAAGTTTTTATGAAGATCGTATGAAAGTACGTAGACAAATACAAAGTCATACAACTGTTTGCTATGCCTTTTGAGTGCTCAGGTACCTTTCTTATGTTTTTTTTTTTGTTATTATTAATAATTTCAGTAACAGTTAATAAATGTTCATTCGTAGAACACAAATAGAAAAAAAGCAAAAAAGAAATTTTTAACGCCAGAAAATAAAATCTTAGTTAATACTATAACATAAATAGTATACAAAACATAGTTTGACAGTGCACCATTTTTGGAACAAAACTAAAAAGGGACAGGAGGAACTTACAGAAGTAGGTTATGTTCTTGATGTAATGATATTATTATTTTATTGATCTGATCGTTTTCAAAAGTAGTAGATTCAAACTGTAAAATTTTTAATCAAACGAAGAACCAATTCAAAAGAAATCCGATTCGAATTGGGCCGCAGTATTTCGGCAGAACATACGTGATCGGACTGAAACGTAGTATACAAAGTAGGGTAGTAACCGTCTCAGTTTCCCTTTGGTCCTTAAAATGAAAAAGTTTTCGCGGACCCTAATCAAGCTTGACCAAGTTTGAGGTTTTCGTTACGTAATTTAGAACAAAAAGTTCTTTTGAAAAGGAAATCGAGAATATACTTTATCGATTCTTACTCCGTTAAATTCAGATCGATATTTAAGAGGAGGTTATTGTTGGCCACATATGACGCCGCCCAGACTGAGTTGCAATAAATAAAATTAACCTCTGGTAATTCAACTTAGCTAGCCAATTTCACTTACGTGCAGGCGGGTGATGCTGACGTCTCCACGTCTCCCACACAGACTCGTTATCGCTATCTATGGTTGCTCAAGTTAGCTGTAGTAGTATGTCTCCTATTTGTAGCCTGCCGTCCTGCTTCGCAACCCCGTTGTCTGCTAACCGGGTCATAGGTTGACGTCGCCACGTCTCCCACGTGGCATCGTTATCGCTATCTATGGTCACTCAAGTTACCTGTAGCAGTATGTCTCCTATGTGTAGCCTGCCGTCCTGCTTCGCGGCCCCGTTGTCGGCCAGCCGGGTGATGCTGACGTCGCCGCCGGTCTCGCCGCCCGCGATGCTGAGGCCCAGCCCGGCGGCCCCGCGTTCCAGCGTCACGTCCGACGTCTCCCAGACGGACTCGTTGTCAGAATCCGGCTGCGGAGTGAGTTAGACGTGAGTCCCCTTCAGTTCACTATCTCCTATTGAACGGGCTGTTCCAAAAAGTACACCCAGAGGTAGCCCAGACTTTGCGGAACCAAAGAAAAATGTGTACGTATTAAATGCCAAAGAAGCTCGAAAAAGCGCTAAATTTGCCAAGGAGATATTAACTACGTCGCGAATACGTAATCACCCCCTCCCCCTTGTGACGACCAAGCTTGGTATTTTGAAGACCCCCTTCCCCTCCCTGTAAATATATGCTCCCAGTTAAGTTCTATATGAAAGTTAGCTTTGAAAAGAGTAAAATAAGGCCCCGCTCCACTGTCACGTCCGATGTCTCCCAAACAGATTCGTTATCCGAATCGGACTGTGAAAGGTTGCTTATTAACTCTATGACGCTGAAAAGAGGCTGTGTAAGTGTTTAGAAGCTCACAACAAATCATCATGGGTTCTAGACGTCGATTAAGTATTAAATAGGCAGGCAAACTGTAAGCGGTTACTGCGGCCCATAGACATCGAAATCTTATGAGTTCTTAATAAGAAATTATAAGATCTCGATTGCTTTGCCTACCCTGAGGCCTAAGACGGATTGTCCTAGCGGTATAAAAATCCATACTAGGTAATATTATAAATGCCAAAGTAACTCTGTCTGTCTGTCTGTTGCCTTTTCACTCTTCAACCGCCGGACTTATTTAGATGGGTAAGTATATTTTATAGCAAGCTGATCATAAATAATGTAGACTTAACCTCAGTCTCTATTTAAGAATTTAGAACAAAAGGAAAGAGAGCAAGAGCTCGAGTTAAAAAATGAAAGACACCATTCATGCATCGTATGCCTCACAAGTCTGGAAGGATAGAGCAAAAGCTCTAAAGCTGAAATATTTCAAAACGTACTCACCTAATGTACTTTACGGAAGACGTGTGTCCTTTACTACATTTTAGTTCGAGTTATCTAGGTACCTACATTATAAGTCGAGAAAATAACAATATAATGATAATTAAAAATATTCACATCTAGATCTAAAAATAAAAGGACCTAGAACAGAAAAGAGAACACAATACATCTACACACTGTACGAGTAAATAAGACATATTGTACGGGTAATTTCATTTTCCGGCGAATGAGGAAATTTGCTTATAGAACATCAACGCTGATGAGGAAATTTCAATTTACTGTCTTTATATGATTAAAAGTATTCTGAATTTAATAAATTCACATTTCGGAGAGCTAATGAATGTTCGGTGCTTAGGTATATTTTACGTACGAGAGAAAATTTGACGTTAGTTGAATTACTTATTTAGCAAAATTGAATTAATATTCTCGGTTAGTTAACTTTGTTATTTTATTAGCTTAAAATACGAAAAGTTGGTAACGACCATTAAATATTTTGTGACCGAGTTGTAAGTAGGAAAGATTTTCCGTTAATAAACGAAACTCGACACCTACTTAAAATAAGTGGCCAATTAAATATAACCAAGTTCTCCAAAAATGTTTTTTCTTGCAAATAAGCTATTTCGTTATGTCTTCACCAAGTCATGTCTTAATATCTTCGTCAATTGCCTGTGTAAAGTGAACTCACCCATCAAATCGGAATTCAAAACCTTTGAAATGGAGATCAGACGTTTTGCAAAGAAGGATGTCGTGTTTTTAAAGAAAGTGATTAGATCGTTGAAGTTAAATATTTATTTATGCTTTTGTTTTTAGGGTTCCGAAGTCCACAAGGAACCCTTATAGTTTCGCCAGGTCCGTCCGTCCGTCTGTCCGCACTATTGCTCAGAGATGCTTAGTTCTAGAAAGCTGTAATTTGGCATGAATATACATATTCGGTACGCTGACAAAGTGGTACAATAAAATTTTGGAATATATTTTTTATAGGGTACCTCCCCTACTCGTAAAGTGGGGATGTAATTTTTTTTCTAGCATACCCCATAGTGCGGCATATCGTTGAATAGGCATTAAAAAAATATTGTGGGTTTGTTAAAACCATTTTTTTGTCACGTGTCCCCCCTCCCCTGCCAGCTAAATGGTGGTATTTGGATGGCTGAAAAAAAACTCGGTTATGGCATATATAACGTAGTTGAAAGGAAAACTATCACAGCTAAGTAGGCTGTACAAACTTACGAGTCATAGTCGACCAACTTATGAAATGATTAAAAAACAACCAATAATTTTTCTCGAGCGGCAGGGGCGTCGGGCGGGCGGACACGTCATACCACAGGCTAGGTAGATGCTAATAAGTCTTAAACAGGTACTGTGGGCATCGTCAACTTCGGAACCCTATACCTTGCGCGTGGCCCGACACGCACTTGGCCGGTTTTTTTTTTTAGTCTTTTACTATGTATCTGTCTTCTTCTTAAATTAAAGTGATCTACAATTATATAAAAGCCACTTTATTTACTTCACCAAAGCCTTTAACGATATAATATACTCTTTTATGAAAAAACAACTTTTTCACATTCCACTAATCATAGCATGAGTTCATGAATCCCAAGCAAACGAGTGAAACCTTTGCATAATACACAAAAATCCCCATCCCAAAATTACCATTCTCAAATAAAACTACAAGAGAAAGGAAAAGTAGCTGAATACGAAAAATTTTTACACCAGAGGGTTGTTAGACTGAAATAATTACGCAAAAAAGCCTTCACGGGTGCCCGGTCGCCAGCAGAAATGTTTTACAGCGGTGCAATAGTGTACGCTCTCGTATCGAGCGGTTTTTTGATGAATAAATTGTTTGTAAAGTGGATTTAGGCTCAGCTGGGTAAACACTGAGAGCGTTTCGAATGAAAAGAGTTATTGCACGTGAACGGGGCAGCAATTAAAAGCAATTTCTGTAGATATTATAATATTGCTGCAATTATTTTGACATTTTTGGAATTTATCTTGATTCTGGAGATACCTCGTAAAGAAGGTAAAAGACGCATTTATATCATTTTATTTACATAGCAGTCATAGGTACAATACGTCGAATCGAAATCTAACAACACGATAATATTATACAGCTTAAATTAGCTTCCACTTCGAAAACAGAAACATCGAATATTTCGCGCGGCATAATGCAGCGCTTCGAAAATGTTCACTTGTTAATCTAGTTAAAAGGGAAGACTGAATAATAATAGAAGCTAATAGAATTTCCATGTTAAATTACATTTACCTATAACAAATCGTGCTCGGAAATATTTATAATAAACTAGCTGACCCAGCGGACTTTGTACCGCCATAGATTTTTTTTGGGGTGGGTATGAAAAATAGCTTACGTCCTATTCTCAGACCTACTGAACATACACTCCAAATTTCATAAGAATCGGTCGAGCCGTTTCGGAGGAGTATGGTTACAAACACTGTGACACGAGAATTTTATATAGTAAGATGATAGTTATGAATGTCAATCATAAAGCACCTGTTCATTATATGCAACAATATTGCATTCTGATTTATTGGTATTTGAATTAAAAATGAGTAATGAGTTATTTCTATCAACATTGTTGAATTAGACTGGACCAAATGGCCCACTTCGTGGATACAATTCGTAAGAGATTAATCTAGTGGTGCAAATCGTTATACCACATACTTAATGCAAGATGACGCAGTGTTTGGCTTGTCGGACCTATCAGTGCAAACGGATGCCTTGTCAAAGCGTCAACTAATTGATCCGTGGATAATTACCTCTCTGTTGACACTATGATGATTATTCGATTATCAATAATTCGTGATGTGTTGAAATCAAACAGTAGGTACTGGGTTGTACATGTACATAATTAAAAACGATTAAACTTCAGTTTCTATTACGTTCGGGTTTAGTATTTAAAGAAAAATGGTTATCATGCGTTTAAAATAATCAAAGATTTTATATAAAACTCCTATACTAGTAAAGATACAATTAATTAAAGATAGGCTGTTTAAGCCTGTAGCCTAGGTAAATAAATTATGTATTACCTATTCTTTGAAATTGTCTTAGCTAGGATTAAAAAAATCATTAATCTAGAAGATCAATAAGTACTTGCAATAGCAGCGACACTTAGAGCCAAAGCAGTGAAAGTAACTATAGAAAAAACAAAACAAATCAACGTATTCTACGACATGAAACAAATAGGCAGTCCAAGTGAACGTCAATATATACACAAGCGGTCCCTTTCTTAATAAAATACGCATTCAGTGGAAAATAAAACTACGTCGGCGTGACAAAAGGAGCCGTGATAATATTGTACAGAACCTGGTGGCTTCCTGTTCTCCGGCCGCTTTCCGGGCTTGCCTGCCGCCCGGCCTCGAAGTTGCCGACGTTCGCTGCAAACAATTCAATTCAATTCAATTCTTTATTGTGATCACATGGTCATTATCAGGTGTTATATAAAACAAAAGTCACTCATATGAAACCCTGTAAGGGCACTACAAATTAGGGTTACAACATTGAAAGTTTTTACGGTTAAATACTATTTCCATACATCAAGAGCTAAAATTAAATTAGGTATGTATACAATAGCATACAAGTAGTTAAATTTTACATATTCAAATTAATACGTCTTTGAAGTAATCCTCTAGGTCATAATAGCTTTTACTTATTAAGTTACTTTGCAACTTTTTATTGAGGAGTTTATCATTTTGCATCGTTTTTAATTCGTTTGGTATCCTATTGTATATTTTAATTAACATTGAGTGTGGGCCAGACGTGTATAATTTATATTTTGAAAATGGCAATTTTAATTGGTGTTTGTTACGGTCATGCCGCTTTATAACATTTT
Source organism: Aethes cnicana (assembly GCA_963971205.1). NCBI lineage: Eukaryota > Metazoa > Arthropoda > Insecta > Lepidoptera > Tortricidae > Aethes > Aethes cnicana. Next base: position 5,720,590 of record OZ020280.1, on the reverse strand, counting down.
TTAATGGGGAGTACAGATGCATATTTTTCCTAATAAATTTACAAGCCTCTAGGATATATATTATTATATATGGACGTTAATGTAAGGACTTTATACTTAACAAAATAAGGTTTGCATGTGTCTCGTTGGTCGATATTTGCAAGAATCCTAAGACATTTCTTTTGCATAACAAAAACATCCCTTGAATCCGTACTATTTCCCCACAAAATCGCCCCATAACTCAGCCGCGAGTGGACAAAAGCATAGTAGGTCGATAGAGCTGTTTTCAAATCAGTTGTTTTTTTCAATTGTAATAAAGCATAGGTAAATTTAGAAATTGTTGTAATAAGTGTTTGTATATGTTGTTTCCAATTTATATTCGAATCGATTTCAATGCCTAAAAGGGTTGCTGTATTTACGTTATCTACTTTTTCATTATTATATTCATAATTTATTTCTAGTGGGGTCTTTTAGTCGGTAGGGTCGAAATTGTATCAATTTTGTTTTATTAACATTTAGTTTTAGGTTGAGTTGATCTAGACATGTTGATAAGTTTTGGAATATCAAGTTTAATTTATTTTCTGCTTCATTTGCATCTGAACATGGAAAAAGTACTGAAATATCATCAGCGAATAACAAACACGCATTTGTAACGTTTCCATTCATTTTCACACGGTACAGTTCTTGCAAATCACGACTGCCCCTCGCGCTTGGTTGTGGTTAGATGTGCACATGTACGGTGTGATGGTGATGGTGACGTATGGAGCGGACGGACGCATACTGCGACACTGACTGTACACGTACCAACTCGCCTAACAAAACAAACAATAAATGAACAATGACATCACAAACAACGAATAGAAACAATGATTTAATCAGTTTATTAATGCCCCTGAAATGAAATTGATATTCTACAGAAAAACAGAAATGCTCAGGGTAGTATAATTTATCAATTGGGATAAAAATAATAACTAGGAATTTGCGGTTGGAAGTGCGAACAATATTTCGCTTTCTTGCATTTATTCCGTCCTGTGGAGGCTAGGCATGCAAATTTTACTTATGAGATTTTCTCTCTAGCCTTATTGGATTTCAACTTAGTATGATTTCACAATTTCCTCTTTCAAAGATGGCTTGGATTTACAAAAAAATAATAATAAAGTACCTACCTATAATATAATAGATACCAATAGAATCTACTTCAAAACATCATCTTTGCTGACGTCACGAGGTAAACCTATAAACAGATCCTTCCACAACCTAGCTACGACAATCAAAATAAGTAAAATGGACTGCGGTTATGTTGGTCTCTTTTTAATCGACTTCTAAAAAAGGAGTAGGTTCTCAATTCGTCTGTATGTTTTTTTTTGTATGAACGTTCCGCGATAACTCCGTCAAATGTGAACCGATTTCGATAATTCTTTTTTAATCGAAAGGTGGTACCTACGGATTTGTCCCATTTTCATTTGATTCAGTTCTGATGATGGGATCCATGAGAAACTGAGGGAACTCCTCAAAATTTCTTAGCACGTATATGATTTTGGCATCAATTTCAAAGACTACAGTGAGACGACATTGTAGCTATATTTGGAAAGAGTAGCCGAACAAAAAATCAAGTAAAAAAAAACGGACTTCAAACTCCAACAGCCGACAAAGTCCGTGTCAAGTGAACCGACCCAAACCTGAAGACAATCAGAGAACTTGACACCGACTTTGTAGGCTGTCGAATTTTGAAGTCGGTTGAAGAAGGTAGGTTCTCAGTTGTTAGTCTCACAAGGAAGTCAAATCTGAACGTCACAGTTTTCACTCTAATATCCAAAGAAATATACATACTAGGTACATAACATACATAACACCTCAAAAATATAATCTTCATATTGACCCAGTCGGGGAAAAATGGGTAGGTACCTACTTAAACCATTTTCAAGAAGTAAAGAAAATTCTTAATTTCATATTTGGTATTACCCACTTAATACTCCCTAGTAGGTACGTACATTTCTATTTCTCATTTTCATAACAAGTGCGATCGAATTAGAGCCGACTAGGTTTATTATTGGAAGCCGTGGTGGCCTAGTGGTTTGACCTACCGCCTCTCATGCAGAGGGTCGCGGGTTCAAATCCGGCTCGCACCTCTGAAATTATTTATGTGCGAAATTCAATTTCAATTTGAATTTACCACTGAGCTTTTCGGTGAAGGAAAACATCGTGAGGAAACCTGCACGCATCTGCGAAGCAATTCAAGGATGTGTGTGAAGTCCCCAATCCGCACTGGGCCCGCGTGGGGACTATAGCCTAGCCCTCTCGTGATGAGAGGACGCCTGTGCCCAGCAGTGGGCCGTAAATAGGCTGTTGTAGTAGTAGTAGGTTTATTATTTAATCGTATGGCATAATACCTACAGTAAGGCCCACTTGCCCCAAGCTGTTAGCGGTTTGGTGCAAGTGGGCCTAAAGTTATAAATCAATTTAAGACTAGGTATAACTTGATCTTTATCTCTCGGCACAAGTAGGTACCAAAATTAACCCCTTTGTTGAAATTCAAGTTTATTTAGCTATTCTAGCTGTTAGTGCTTGTTCTACTAACTGTCTGACGAAGTAAGTCTTAGCGAGTATTACCTCAACAAACATCCGAGGAAGGAACATAAATATTTATCTAGCGTAGAAACCAAGAGAGCTGCTACATCGAATTGTTTACCGTGTCCCGTGGGTGAAATGTGAGAAGAGAACAGTTCAACGGCAAAAACAAAGGTAAGATAGAACAGCACGATAATTAAAATGGATGTATGCATGACTTTGCTGTCGTGCTTGTAGAAACTGAAAATTTATCCCACATATTATTTTTTTGTCCCATAAAGTTATCCCATGGCCAACCTGCTGTTATGGTGACTTTTCGCAAAAATTAAGTTAGTACAGTCAGCAGCAGAAGTAGATAAGCTGTCCAGGTGTTCAAAATGACCTACACACGACCTTATTCTTAAGACGTTAAGGGCGTGTGTAGGTCATTTTGAACACCTGGACAGCTTATCTACTTTTGCTGCTGACTGTACCTAAAAACTGATCGTTGGCCGTTGCACGTTCGTTAGAAATCACAAGATCTTCAGTGCTTCAGCAGAGCCGCGAGTAATATTTATTATTATTATATTTATTTATCCAACGTTTTAGGTACCTACATTTTTTTGTTTACAAAAAATTCGCTAAATGATGGGCTTGTAGAGCTTTAATCAATACATCAATTCTCTCTTGAATTACGGTAAAAATGAGATTAGACTTTGATGTTTCATAGAATGATGGTCCTTGTGGATCTGATGTTTAAATGTGTAGATCTCATCTTTAAAACTGAAGTGTTTGGAATTGGTTTGTGTGGGATTTATTTTTAGGCACTGTCTGCGTTGCTATGTGTGGTCGTCGTTTTAGTTATCAAAAACGTAAATGCTAATGGTAAAATTTTAGACACAGTTATGGATATTTATTGCTGACAAAATGCACGTCGTTTTATAAGTTCCTTCCCTGTTCAAAAATGACAAAAATGTTTGATATAGAAGAGGGGAGACGGGAGAGAAAATTAGGCGCCATAATAGGGTGCGTGTTACTTATTAAAAGGCCGAGGCCAGCGCGGTTCTATAAATAAATAGGAAGCCTACAAATTAAATTCTATAAATAAATTATACACTTTCAATGCTTAGCTTAGTTTGGGGCTAGGTCAATTTGTGCGAAACGACCATGATGAATTCAAATTGTGAATGGCGAATTTGTGTGAGCCGTGGTGGCCTAGTGGGTGTACCTCCTCCTCGCATGCAGAGCGTTGGGGTTTCGAATCCGGCTCGAACCTCTGAGTTTACTTCTGTGAATTTTGATTTGAATTTACCACGAGCTTTTCGGCGAAGGAAAACATCGTGAGGAAACCTGCATGAATCTGCGAAGTAATTCAAGGATGTCTGTGAAGGCCCCAATCCCCACCCGGCCCTCGTGGGAACTATAGCCCAAACCGTGTCGTGATGGGAGGATGCCTATGCCCAGCAGAGGGACGTAAATAGGCTGCTGTGGTGGAGTGGTAGTGCTGGTCCCAAGACAAATAAAAACAGTAAACAATGATCAAGTGGTATAATTTTTGAGCAAACGTATACTCACAGTCTTCGGTGATCTGTAGCTCGATCTTGTCCATATCATCGTCGTCGTCGAAGTCGGTCTGCACGGTGACGTCACGCGTGTGCTGGAGAGCGATGACGTCGAAGGGCGCGCGCTCGGGGCTGCGCGGCGCGTCGCGCGCACGCCTGCACGCCGCGCAGCCGCACAGGCTCCCGCGCACGCGCAGCAGCCACACTAGCCCGAATAGCGCCATCCACGTG
>OZ020280.1:5535249-5716071 GCA_963971205.1 Aethes cnicana | reverse complement strand
CTTGCACATTTTACAGCCATGCCTAAAGTGAGGTGTTGAATTGTAGTCCTTTTTGCACTTTTTCATGGTTCTTTTTGTTTTGTTTGTATTCAGGGACTACCTATTTCATTCAATCTGTTCAGTTTTTTGAGAATATCGTCAGGAATATACCTAAGTTCAGGAACATTGCATAGTTCTAAACTAAATAATTAGGTACCTATGTAAATAAATATAAAATAAAAGATAAAGAACCTCGTATATGTATATACCTAAACAAAGTGAAAGAATGCAAACAAGCGGAAACATATTTCTGTTTTTTGGATTGTACTTACTTGTCATGACTGACAAATGGTGACAAACTTCAATATCTAGTAGTACTTATAAACATGATCATGATCAACTAAATTGCACCCGAGCAAAAATATAGGAGCTAATTCGACATGTTTCAAGAACCGTTATCTAATGAAATAGTAGGATAATATTGATCTTTAATGTAGGTACCTATCTCTAGAGAGTTAAAATTCTCTTAATAGCTTTGATCATCATTGGTCAATCATGGACGGACAAAGTATCTAACTCAAAGAATTTAAGTAATTGTAAAAACATAACAAAAGATGGAAAGCCCTGAACATTTCCGACAACACTTTTTAAGCCACCGAGAAGACATAATATGTCTGCAATTTTACAAGGATAATAGTGAAAAATGAACGTAAGTTGTGTTCGCGAGTCGCATTTAAATTTATTTCTTTGTGGTTCTGGGCGGGCGGGAGAATGTAGTGGGCGGGACACCAAATTACTGTCTGTTAGAAAGTACTTGAAGTCTTTCTTGTAAACCAAAACTAAAAATAGGTGGGAGTTTGGTGGCGCGGGTTGCAATTTAAATTTAAATACTTAAATAAAGTCATTCGGTTAATGTTTGTTATTCCCGCTATAAAATAAACATGTAGAGGTCCTTCCTTACCCAGTAATGGGACATTCAAATGGTCTAGAGAGAAAAAAGGTTATTAAAGTGATAAAAACTGGTTGATTTTACGATTTCAAACTTTAATTGAATTTGATTGTAATTAAATTTATAGGAGTAATAGGTAACTACTTATGTATTAAAGAGATCTACTGAGAGAGACCTAGTGTTCGCAGTAAAGTACATTTTAATTGGATTTTTTTTCACTGTCGTATTATGATATTCAACATGCATACCTAATGTCATGGAAAAGAAATCAAAGAACCTATAAAAAGATGAATGCCGGGAAAAAATTGCCGCCCCCGCGTTATAAATGACTGTCCTTACGGTAAAAGACTATGAAAAATATCAATTCATCACAAACGACCGGATTTATTCCCGCGTGAATAAAATTAACGTCAAGAATTTGTGAGAAAGTGTAAAAGAAGTATTTACTCTAATACGAGTTCCGTAGATCTCAAGAATCGATAGATTTTTCAGTATTTTTTTTGTACTCTACACATTTAACTTTTCGTCGAACGTGATGACTACAAATCTAAGTATTTAGATACTCAGAAACACAAGACTCAATTATTTTATCGCTGAAAAGCATTGACCTTATAATAACATAGGGACGAACAGTGCCTAACAGGATATGTCAAAATATATGGAGCAAACTGTCATTAGAAAATACGTTCCAATATGCTAATAACGCCTCTTTATAATATGTGTAAATATTTTATACAAAAGTAAACCTAACACTATAAGACTTGAGTGTCAAATTTACTGAGCGCCAAACGGGTGCCCTAGTTGTTCGGGCACCCGTTTCGATGGGCCATTTTTGTCCGGCTGATTGTGAATCCTTTTGAAAAGTGACTCTTCAGAGCCTGTGCTCTAAACTACGGAAAAAATAGAGATGAGGGCTCTCTGGCGGGAATAATGGCCATTGAAATTTCGCCCAGGTATGTTATAATTTCAATAGAATTTTTCCATTACAATTTGATGTCTACTTATTAGAATAGCCCATGTCTCCATCATAACTATAAAGCAGGACCCTTAAGAGAACTTTTTATTTTTACATTATGAAGAAACATGTTTTTTTTAATAGGTTAATTTCGTTGTTAATAGCTTTAGGTACTTACTGTAATAAAGTAAAAATGTCTATTAAAAATATTAACGGCAAATAAAACAAAACACACCAAGAAACCCTAAAGCGTAAAGGGAAAATCGCGATGTTATCAATTTTTTAATTTGCGAGAGCTTCTTGCTTCGTGTCTCGTATATTTTTTTTTAAATTGCGGAAGACAGCGGTTCCCTTAATAGTCCGAGAAAACGAAAGAAAATGAAAAGAGAATTTTTAATGGCGCTCTTAATAAGGAGGGAGCGAACTGTTTTTATGGACAAATCTAACACTTTAGTTAGCCCCACTTACACCAAGCCGCTAACATCGGATTAACTCAGATTTATTTTTTGCAAATAATAAGTTTGTATTGTTAAATTTGCATCATCAAGTTTGTAGGTACGGAACCCTCGGTGCGCGAGTCCAACTCGCACTTGACCTGTTTTTTATCACGTGACGTTTTGAATGATATTTAGCCAACAGATTCAAACTTGGAAATATTAATATATTTTAAAACTAATTGGGTCATGCATTATTAAATGAATTCACTTTAAATAAAACAAGATTCATATTAGGTATTCGTAATCATTAAATCGTGTTTCACGAAATTAAATCGTTTTCACGCCCCAGAAATTGTCTAGGTTCACTGGAAATGGGGATAATCCTCCTTTCACAATCTCTGTGGTTGGCTGTTTAGGCGGGTTTCCAATGTAAATTAAAAAAAAAATACTTTAGTCCCTAGAGACTAAAAAAGAGCTTTAGTCCCGGTGTGCAGAGACTAAAGTAACATTTTAAGAGCATGAGAAGTGAAAAATATGTCGTCAAGATATGTTACAGTGAGACTTCAAAAACTTTTATCACCTGTATTTGTTTACCTGTGCAAAACAATAAAGATACTTTGACTTTGACTTTGTATGGATTTGACGTGGGTTAAAATCTAATTCAAAATAAACCGTTAAAATTATGCGGCATAGTTTAAAAAACTCCTGAGAATATGTACTTTTAGGTTAATCCGAGGTTAGCGGCTTGGCCTTGGTGGCCTAGTGGTTTGACCTACCGCCTCTCATGCAGAGGGTCGCGGGTTCAAATCCGGCTCGCACCTCTGAAATTATTAATGTGCGAAATTCAATTTAAATTTACCACTGAGCTTTACGGTGAAGGAAAACATCGTGAGGAAACCTGCACGCATCTGCGAAGTAATTCAAGGATGTGTGTGAAGTCCCCAATCCGCGCTGGGCCCGCGTGGGGACTATAGCCCAACCCCCTCGTGATGAGAGGAGGCCTGTGCCCAGCAGTGGGCCGTAATTAGGCTGTTGTAGTTGTAGTAGTAGCGGCTTGTTGCAAACGGAGCTTATAAGTTTAGTCATGACTTGTTACTTCTGTTAGACTTTAGTACCTTACTTTCCATTCGAAGTAGGTACCGGTTGTAGATACAGATCAAAATATCAAATCGAGAACGCCTCGCTTTTGGCAAACGCGCACACAGCTCATCTGGTGGTACCTAAGTGGTTTCCGCGGCCCATGGATATTAGAAATTGTTAGATCGGCATGGTTACGCTACTCTACCACCACTACTACAGCCTATTTGCGTCCCACTGCTGAGCACAGGCCTCCTCTCATCACGAGAGGATTTGGGCTATAGTCCTCACGCGGGCCCAGTGCGGATTGGGGACTTCATACACATCTTTGAATTTACTTCGCGTGTAGGTTTCCTCACGATGTTTTCCTTCACCGAAAAGCTCAGTGGTAAATTCAAATTGAATTTCGCACATAAGTAAACTTAGAGGTGCGAGCCGCGATCGAGCCCCCGACCCTCTGCATGAGAGGCGGTAGGTCGAACCACTAGGCCACCACGGCTTTTGCTTCATATACCTATGATAGAAAAAAATCAAGTATTATTTCTCGTTTATTTATTTACACATAGAATCTGGTTTTACGCTTCAATAAATTCAAATAACCTCATCACGTTTAATCGTTTATGTACCCGTGCTTATGAGTGAACAATGCGCATCAGAGCCAGCCGAGGCCGGTAATAAATAGAGGCCGGCGATATACGGCGTCTTCAGTTTAATAAACGAGTCGTTTTCTAAGGCGTTAAGGCTAAGCCACCGTAATTATATTGTTCACGCGTGTTCGTAATCTGTTAAGTAACGCCGACGTTACTGAGAATTAATTATTATTAACTAGTAAATTAAATTGCACAGGTTTAATATTTCATGTTTAACAGCTTATGCCTATACATTGATAATGGTTGTACCTATAACGTAGAGCTCCATTTTGCACTTTACTTACTACTACGAAACATTTAGAAATTAATAGGTACCTATTGTGTTTACAAGTAGTTAGTTTGCTGTTCTAATAACCGTTTCCGTTGACTACCTACCTACATTTATTAGTATAGTTTCAAGTTTACAAAAGCCTAATAGGTAGTAGTTGGTAGACCTAAAGTAAAAAACCTTAAACCCCATTTCAATAAAATCCATACTAATATTATAAATGCGAAAGTAACTCTGTCTGTTTGTCTTTTACCTCTCCACGCTTCAACTGCTGGACCGATTTGGATGAAATTTGGTTTGGAGAATTGGGAAAAGACATGGGCTGAAATCAGAGGCTATTTAGCTGTTTCCACCATTTTACTACCCACTAACCTGCCTCTAAACAGTAGTGGTCACACTGCTATGTTTCAGAGAGTCGGTGAAAATACATGCATTAGAGGCGTTCAATCTTAGGGTAGGCTTATTCAAACCGTTTGTTAAAGTTAATGTAAAAAATATGTTATTAAATAATAATATATTTAATATATATATATAACTTAGTACTTAAATAATTAATAAATATATAAGAATAATAGAAACGCTTGTAAGCGAACGACAACAGCGACAAATAAATCGCGCGCGGTTTTCGCTCGCTGTACGTTTTTGTAAGCATGCTATTTTTAAGATTTGAATAAATAAATTTAAAAAAAAAATGACGTTTCTGTAAGCAGCTAGGCGGCCATATTTAACGACCAGGAGTCCGTCAACTTTGCTTGAATCAACCCACCCTTAATCTCGTCAGGTTTGGTAACACGTTCGTTATCTTAGATTCCTAACACTACTACTACTATTAATTAACTTAAATAATAATAATAATACTTGAATAATGATCAAAAACATTTTTGCTACATAAAAAAAAGTGTAAAAATCGTTGAAGCAAAACAGATCTCCAGCTAAATTTGTATTTAAAACTGGCTTGTACAGGGGAAAGGGAATGAAAAATTTACCGCCTTATTTGATTTCTAACAGGAGAATTCCCCAGGCGATTAGGTGGATTGTTGGCTCGTTCCGAACGCTTGTTACCGTCGAGTTCCGTGGAACTGGGCGGAAGGACTTAATTAATTTGAAAATCGGAATATGCATTATAAATCTATGTAGGTATTCCTGTAGGTGATATAAGGTCAACTTGTACCAAGCCTCTAACCTCGGGTTAGCCTCGTAACTCAGGTTTCGTCAGTACGAACTTAACTAGAGTTTAAAAATTCAACTAATCCATAAGGTGCATTTTAGAAAGTCTTATTTTTGAGAGGTAATTCCATTATAAGTAACAACTATTATAAGAAACAATGACTCCATAGAGCGCCTGGTAGTGCAGGGCAGGGTAGAAGGGACCAGACCACGTGGGAGGTCACCCATGCGATGGACCGACCAGATCAAGTCCGCTGTTGGCGGACCATTGCATGAGTGCACCAGAATGTCTGCCAATTGACAGAGATGGCGCGATATCATACGGCGAGTGATATCTGCGCCTAGCGGTGCTAGCAGTTGACCACGACCACTCTGTAAAGAGTGCACCGAGAGAGAAGAAGAATTATAAGTAAGGATTCACAATCAGCCGATTAAAACGGGTGCCCGAACAGCTAGGGCACCCGATTGGCCTTCGTTATAAAGAGGCGTTATTAGTATATTATCTAATGTCAGTTTGCTCCATATATTTTGACATATACTGTTAGGCACTGTTCGTCCATATGTTATTACTTATAGGTCAATGGGTAATTCGATATTACGACTTCGCTATTTAAAATTTAAACTTAAGCGTAATCACATAAGTAAGTTATCATTCACAGCAATCTCTAAACCTGTTATTTCAAAACTATCTCGAACATTAGTTCACAACAATTAAATTAATACCAGCCCATACATTTTCCCGGCTTGGAACACCGGTTTAACAGATTAATAGTCCTCCTTGGATTTCACCGAGATTCTGAGAACAATTGCGTAAGTGAATTCCCTACCACGTGTTTAAAACTAAAACTTACGCCCGGTTCCTACATACCTATATCCAAACAACGCCTGGTTTTGCCTTTCTAAAGACGGTTAAAATAAAATGTGACATTTATTCCATAGACAATCTGTCAAATTTTAACACGAGGCGTTTTGTGGATATAGGAACCGAGCCTTAGGCTTGCAGGTTTTACGACTTGCGACTATGTAACCTAGAACTACGAGATTTTTAATGACATCACCAAGACTCGTAACGCTAACATGGATTTTCTAAAAACAAATTGACTAAGCATTATCATCATGTCAGCCAAAAAACGTCCACTGACCGGCTTGTGCCACTCAAATCCACCATATTCCCGCGACCTTCACCGGTCATTCCTTCATCATGATGCAGGTCTACCGACCAACCGCTCTACAACTGAAAAATGCATTCAAAAATGAAAGTATCATCCTAAAACACAGTCAAATACCAACAGCGATATAATTTTAGACACGTTTCAACTTGTAGAAATGTGATGAAAAGAAATAACAATTATTTTATCCTAAAACATGTATCTACAATCAAAGCGTTTGAAAATTTTAAATGTTAATACTTGACGTTGGACGTTTCGTATATAATTTGGTTCTTTCAGTTTAATGAGAGCGTTTGTGCATATTCAATGGACATTGCGCGAGGCAGCTAATTTGAAATTACGAATGAAATATTAAAATTAAACCCCATGTGCCACGCCTTTTCTGGGCACTACACACGGGCCGACTAGATGACGAACTAACTATCCGGATACAATGGCAAAAAGAGAGCCTTTGTGATACGTGTTGGTGTAAACAAATATATTATGGTTTTTAGGTATATGTTAGACTTGTGTGAACAAATGAACAGAATTTTATTTTGTTTTAAAGTTAAGTTGATCGAGAGTGCTCTTAGCGATGTCTGATGAAAATCTAAATTGGAAAAAATATTTGATATTTAATGTGAGATGGTAAATGCCTTGTGATATTTTTTTTTGTATATATTAGTTATTATAATATCCGATGAAAATGGCAAGGCTAGAACTTATAAAGGTACTTTTCTATCATGTACGCTAGTAGGAAAAGGGCTTCGTTGACATAATATAAACTTTTCGTAGCTAATCTACTACTACTACTACAGCCTATTTGCGTCCCACTGCTTGGCACAGGCCTCCCCTCATCATGATGAGGCGAGGCCTCATGAGAGGGTTTGGGCTATGGTCCCCCCGCGGGCCCAGTGCGGATTGGGGACTTCACACACACATCTTTGAATTACTTCGCAGATGCGTGCAGGTTTCCTCACGATGTTTTCCTTCACCGAAAAGCTCACGGTAAATTCAAATTGAATTTCGCACGTAAGTAAACTTAGAGGTGCGAGCCGGAATCGAACCCCCGACCCTCGGCATGAGAGGCGGAGGTCGAACCACTAGGCCACCACGATTTCAACTAACTTTGACCTCTCCTACATGGATAACAAGTATCAAAGAGGCTAAATGTAGGTATAGCGAGGTCACTTGTCTAATAGTAGCATTTTACCAAAAGATTTGCTAAGCTGGTGACCAGATATAACAAATTTATAAATAAAGTTTCCTTTAATTCAAGTTGTATAAAATAAAAATAGGGCTTTGTCTGCCAATGTGGTATTTCTGTCACGAAACAATTACGGCAAAAGTTTAACCCGTAATTAGTTAACTCGGTAATTAGGTAAGCCAGGACGATTGTTTAAGGTAAAAGGTGCGCGGTTAGAGAAAGTTTAGGAAATGGAATAATAGAACATTATGTCACGCCTTATAGAGTTCGTGAATAGTAACTAAAACTCTTCCAGTATTCGCAAATAATCTACACCTATAGTACCTATTGTAAAAACAAATCTCAAACAAATGTCACCTTCACGCGCCTAGATAAATACTAGCTGAACCATTTTAGACAAAATATTGGTATGGGAATAGTTTGAGACCTTGAATGGGACACAGGAATGTCTTAGAAAGGGGTGTAAGCCACCCCAGCCATTTTTCCCCCATACAATTATGAAAGTTTCATAGTCAACGGCCGTCCTGACACATTACAAGTTTTACAGTATGACATCCCAAAGTTGCGGTGGTAACCATAAAGAAAATAAATTTATAAAGCTATGACCAATATATCTGTTTTCAATTTGAAACGATTCACATTAACTGCAAATTATTATGTTGAACGTAAATAAAATTACAACGTGTTTGCAAGCAGACAGTACAGTGTATTCGTTAACGTTCAGTCACCCACAAATGGCAAATTGCGTACATTTGCCAAGTTAACTCGATTTATTTGTGCCACTTCAAGCCCACATTCATTATTCACAAGTGAGTTTTGAGTATTAATAGTAAATGATTCACAGATTTCAAATATAAATTATATTACCGAGTTCTCTCCACACCTTCATAAAAAAGGTTTATAAAAGTGATATAAAATATTTATGAGGACGTTTAACTTCTTCCAAAATTGCCAAAAATGCTACAATATGATTTGGTGATGTTTATGAAAATTACAAGAATAACTACAATTTTATCTTAGACAATTAATAAGTCTTTTTCAATCAATGACTTATGCATGATTGAAAAAAAATACTATTTTTTTTCATACATCTTGGAACAGAAAAGAAAAAAGGGCAGCTTTATTATGATTCGATACAGACCCCAATGGGTCGAAGTGTATCCGCAAGGATCCCGATAACTCAAGATAAGGTACAGACACATATCTATAATATGGTCCCATGTGCCCATGAACAGTTTTTTTAAAGCAGTTCTTGACCTAAAATTCAAGTTAAACCAGTACCAATAGCTCCGCATCTTTGCATTTTATTACCATTTAATTCGACGTATTTGCAATTTTCCATACGTAATCTCACAACCTTCATCGCCTCATTTATTCATGGCTGTCTTATCTTACACACTGACGGTACTTTTTTTCTTAATAAAAAACACTTCACGTCACAGTTCAGAAATTGCCGGCACTATTTACAACTAACACTCAATTTGAGTATTTTAAACTTGTAACACTGAGTTGCGCCGCGAACGTATGGGATTTGTGTCCCGACAGGACGTCTTCCCGCCTCGAACTCCGGTTGGGCACTGAGTGCTACTGATAGGGAGGTCGGTTTACGCATGCGGATGCTGGGATGCTTTTAACCCTGACGAGTGAGCTCGAGTGTTTGATAATGAAGCTCGATTTTAAACGCTTCAAGAGCTGCAGCTTGCTACGCGCCTGTCAGTCCATGCATTGCAATGTTGCGGTTACAAATTAGTTGGCACATCAACGAAAATACCTACATGTGAATGTAAATGATGCCAAATAGAAAATTGACACTATTGGCAAGCAACAGCAGAAATAGATCATGTTAATGAAATGTATAGGTAGGTAATTTTTATGAAGTTAATTAATAATTGAAAGTTTTAAGTTGGGGTAAGGGTACGTAAAATTGATAAAACCTCGGAACCCGGATCCAGTGAATGCTCTTCTATCCTAGAAAAGATAATATAGTGTTGACATGAATTTAGTTTTAAGTACATAATATAATATGTACGAGTACCTAATTAAAAAAGAAACATTCAATTCTACAGGCAATTTTTCAAAATATTAATGCATATCGGATAAAAGTCGCAAAAAATAGGAATAAAATAAAATATCACGTATTGATAAAAAAAGGACCAAGATTTACAGAAAAATACACCGAAAATCAATGAATTCAGGTCACTTTGTGTAGCATTTTCCATAGAATGTGACCCGAATTCATTGCTGTTCAGTATATAATACCATCATTTAAATGTTATGAAAAAAGGATCTTTTTTTAACCTTTATAAATCTGAAATTAATGTACAAAAAAATATCAAAAATGCATTCACTGGACTCGAGTTAAGAGGTAGGTAATAAAGCTTACGTTACTCACTATTTATTAAGTTAAAATTGTATGATGTATTTTTGTAATTAAATAAAAAAAGAGAGACTTCAAGGTAAATTATTGCAAAAGTTTTCTATTTTGGGTGCGCTATGTGCCTTTTAAATACTTTGAATATCTACCTATTGTGCAGAACTGCAAAGGTCAGATGCCATACCTAGTTATACCTAAATGTTTCTCTGACATAATCGCGGTAAAAATATAAGTACAAGATTAGGAATAAAGAAAAATCTTAGATGATATGATAAGATCGAATGTTTTATTTTGAGAATTTTATAAGTAATGTTTCTTCTTCTTGCTTCATACAATTTATAGGTCTCATTTGTTTTAAACCAGACTTTTAAAAAGCTAACTTTATAACGTCTATATAAAGTTTTTACTAGTGACTGTGGAGGTGGTAAATAAATGTGGGTTTTGCTAAGCAAGTTAGTCCTAGTAAAGAAACGCCCTGAGTGATCCAAGTATCCAACGTTCTTCTAATCCAAGTTTTGGGCTTTTTAAATGAGAATACAAGTTCCATCTGCTGTCAAGACGCCTCACTACATAAAATATGGAGGGGTAATAAATTTTCGCCGTGCTAGCAACAAAATTTCACAAGTAAAGACATAGTACGTCACATCGAAGACGTGAAACGACGTAACAGACAGGGTATGCGAAAAATATTCATTAGCGATAGGCCAAGACGGCTGAGTGATGAACGATAAATTAGATGTGAAAATATAATATGTTTTTGAAGTCGGTTGGGATCTTTCGGGGCTGCGGCGAGGCCCGACGGCATCCGTCACCGCGGGAAGTTTGAAGCGAACGCAATAAATCATAAAATGCTTCAAGAAACCGATGCCGCACAGTTTTATTGGAAAATTTCGCTCCAACATAAAATTGTGGAATGTTCCTCGTGTGTTTCTAATGGGAGCTTAAATTCTATCGGCGAAGGGAAGTGGAACGTACAAAATTGCTTCTATCTTACAATAACTTTCTTGGAAATTGAATAAGTATCCCGGTTTAAGTGTAATATTGTTTAGGTTAATGTCCAATGTCCAAATAGGTTTATAGATTCGGGTTTAGAAACAAGACGTTAAATATGTAGTTAGTAGGTACTTCTAACTCTACTACATAGGTCAAATAGGTACCTACTTATGCTTTTTGTTAAACGGTATTTTTCGAAAGAAATGCCAACAAGGACATCTAAACATTCACTAAGCAAACTATTACTTTTCCCATTGAAATCCAAGGGAAAAAAAACATGAACCGTCACAAGGTAAACCTTTGATATACAATATACAATCTGTTAAGATGGATACAGATAGATTGACAAACAGAACGAATCTTCTTTCAATTTACGCGAGCCGATTCAGCAGAGCAAATAGCAATGTTAACCGATATGTACCTACCTGTTTTTCACAAAAACAGGTCGAGAGTTGTTGTCGAGCCCGCCTGTCGATATTGGTACTTATGAGTGAACACACGGAATTAGCGCAAGCTTGAGTTTTTAATGTGCTGCTATAAATATTGATCTTTGATTTTTTGGATTTCTGTCCGCCGCAAATAGGATAATAACGATTAAAATATCAAAAAAGCGCACGCAAAAAATTAGTTTTTTTTTTTAATAAGATTGTAAATTCGCTTTTGCCATCTTCCGCAATTGAAAGTTCACGTCACGCATAAACTGTTAGGTTATGCGGGACGACATACGCCGGGTCAGCTTGTAAATATACCTAATAATAATATGTTGGGACATTTCACATAAATTTACCTAACCAGTAGGCCCAAACTAAGCAACGCCCTCGGGGCAAAAAATATGGCCCTCCTCGAGGGCATGCAGGGCGTATCGCACGGTCTCGTACACGGCCGCGACCCTCCTTGCATGCGACCCCCCGTGGTCGCTGCAAGCTGAGGTACTTGCGGAGGTGTACGACTACCGTGCCGCCCTGCGAAGGAGGGGGGAGTTCCCCAGATTCAGGGAGGTGGAGGGCTTGCGGGAGGCGGCGAAAGCCGCCATCCTCCCGCGGTGGAGGGACGAGCTCGGGTCCGCCACGGCTGGCTCGGCGACCGTTGGAGCAATATTGCCCCACCTGGATCGCTGGGTTGCCCGGCTGTCCTTCCACCTGGTGCAGGTGCTCACCGGACACGGAGTCTTCGGCGAGTACCTGCACCGCGTGGCGGGCCGGGAAGAAACTCCGGCCTACCATGAGTGTGGCGCACAGGTGGACACTGTGCGCCACACCGTGGCGTGGAGGAGTGTTCGGCCTGGGAAAGCGAGCGATGCGCCCTGGCCGCCGTCGTGGGGGGGGGGACCTCTCGCTGTCGACCATCGTTGGGAGGATGCTCGACAGCGAGAGGTGCTGGGAGGCGATGGCCTCCTTCTGCGACGCCGTACTGTCGCAGAAGGAGGCCGCGGAGAGAGAGCGCGAGGACGATCCCCTTGCGGATTCTCTCCGCCGGAGGAGGGTGGGGCGCGCGCGGAGGCGCTACGCGCACCTAAACGCTCCACCCTAGTGGACCGGGCGGCGGGGTCGGGGGGGCCCAACGCCCAACAGAAGTCCACGGAGTTTGAGCGCCCCGTAATTCTCCCGGGGCGCTCACTCGGAGGAGGGCCCAAGTAACGGGCCTGCTGAGAGGGCTGCGGTAGAATGCGACAACGCGATCCCGCAGCCCTCGCGCAGTCAGCGCGGAGGAGAATCGCTGGGGTTTTAGTGGGTATTCCGGCCACTCTGGCCGGCGAGTCCCACATAACCACCTGGCCCCCCTCACGAATACTCACGAAAAACATTACCCTCCCTGACATTCGGGTAATTAGTATCCTAAAGAAGTCAGCAAAGGACTGAATAATTTATATTAATATGTACTAGTATTACATAGGTGCTTTTAAAATACGAAATGACCCTGTTATAATGAACAAAGCATGACAAAGCGTAGTTTTTGGATGTAAGACATAGGTACATTTCTACACTATCATCTATTAACATTGATTAAGTATACCTATTAGGTACCTATAGGAAGTTTTTCGTTTTGATGGCCTCCATTGTCAAATATATATAAGTTTCAGAAATGTCGACAGTCTCACTAGCTATCCTACTCGTATAAATGTAGACAAATTAATTATACCTAGTTGTTTTGAATTTTGTCGCTTAACGCGACGCCCAAGCCTCCCCCCCCCCCCGCGTCAGGTCCCTTTTCGCATGATGAAACAAGAGAATAGAGTGCCTATATGGCGAACGAATGAAACCAGTAACCGGCCTAAACTTGCATTTTTAATGAAAGTTTTCGTATAGAAACCCAGTTCTACGAAATTTGTTACACTTGAAGTAGCTCACAACGGCCCGAGTTATGAAATCTAGTTCCTACAAACTACCTACGTACCTACATGTTTGGACCTGATTTTGTATCCGGGGGCTTTTAGCATTCGCTTAGAAGAAGTGAGATACTTACCTACTGAAAAGATATTTACGAGCACTCATTTAATCCATATTACTTAGTAAAATAATATTTCAAATTCGAAATGTACCTATAACTATAAAGTGTATAAATACCGAGGGTCGGGGGTTCGATTCCGGCTCGCACCTCTAAGTTTCCTTATGTGCGAAATTCAATTTGAATTAACCACTGAGCTTTTCGGTGAAGGAAAACATCGTGAGGAAACCTGCATGCATTTGCGAAGCAATTCAAAGATGTGTGTGAAGTCCCCAATCCGCACTGGGCCCGCGAGGGGATTATTTTATAGCCCAAACCCTCTCGTGATTAGGGGAGGCCTGTGCCCAGCAGTGGGACGCAAATAGGCTGTAGTAGTAGTAGTAGTAGTAGTATAAATACCAGAAACATTTTGCGACACAGGAGCAAATCTCGTGAGTTAAAAATAATTTCAACTCCCAAAAGCTACATTGAAATAAAAGTCACGCTTTGATAGCCAGACTGTGGGCGAGATGCAAGCAAAAATAAACGCCGAAGTTAAACTTTAAATCACCACCATAATCCCTATTAGCCACCATTAACGACACCTGGATTCAAATTAAATTGATCCAGCGGCAAATTGTATTAAAAAGGTGGATTAATTCAATTTTCGCCCTGCGCGGCTGAAAGTATTCTACCTTCCAATAAAATTGAAAGGCTTACCAGCTCGAGCCTGTAACTTATAGCCAGATTACCATAACTTAGTTTTGCTGCTGATGCAAATCGCTGCAAAATTTCTAGCCGGTCTACTACCTAGTCCGCCGGACAGGCGGGAATCACGACGTTTAATCTTTAGAAAGGTAATAAATTTTATCTATAAATCACGAATACTTTAGCGTAGGTATCTTTGAAAATAGAGGAAACTCGATCATGTGCGAGAGTGAGTTTGTTTGATTGATTGAACTTCACGCACCAACAATGAGAGCATTCGTAACGTAAGTAGAGATTTATCATAACGACATGGGACTTTTCCTGCTGGAGAAAGTAATAGTACATTACAGACCTAGGGTGGTGAATTCGTAAATGTCCCATATCGCAGGTTTCTGTGGCCCGAACCGAAGGTGAAGGCCATAAATATGCGATCTGGGGCTTTACGAATTACCGCCCGTGGTTTGTCAAAAGTTTTACGTCTTGCCTTGGCCAAGAAGTTAGATTTTCTCTCCGCGTAGCGGGCAGAAAATCCTACTTTACGGCCAAGGGTGACGTAAAAAATATTTGACACAACTTTGACTGATTTGTTAAGTAATTACAATTACTACCTATACGAACTTCTGCCCGCGAATTCGCCCGCGTGGAATTCGGTTATCGCGCTCCCGCGGGAACTATTCGGGCGCTTTTCCGGGATGAAAAGCAGCCTATATCCTTTCCCGGGACCCCAACTATCTACCTGCCAAATTTAATCTCAATCGGTCCAGCGGTTGAAGCGTGAAGAGGTAATAGACAGACAGACAGACAAACAGAGTTACTTTTGCATTTATTATATTAAAATAATATGGATATGGATGTGTTTGCATTTCAATTTTACCACTGACCTACAACACAAACGGCCTCTAACCTAGCTACGTTATAGGTCTAGACCCTCTCTGGAGGCCTGGAACCTACAGTTACGTACAAACAAGCTGTTGAGGATATGGTTTCAACGAGATGATGCCAATGGCACCACATTAGTCAGGTGGTAGATTTCAGTCATGACTACTGTCAAAGATCGATTTTCACAAAACAACTGAATTATTTATCGTTTCCATGAATATGAGGGAGAATGAATTAGTAGCCATGTTGGTTTCCAGCCAGGTTCAAGCTTGGTATCAGTTTTGGCAGTGACTGCTACAACTGTTCCGACAAAAATATTCACATTTTATAAAGACTTGGATGTTCTCTAGTACAAAATGTACCTACAACTCTGTGCAAAAAGTTATAAGTACTTATCCAAATACCAAATTGTAGTAAGTAGTTAATTTAATGCAAAGAAATATAATTATGATTGTAATTTTCACGAGTTAATATCGCTGAGTATATTAATAACTTTAAGTATCCACTAACTTAAATAATGATATTTAAAAGTTCCATTCGTCCACTCCGAATACCTTTTGTACGCAGTTAGGAATGTTTTTCAAAGTTGAAAAGTTTTAATAAATACAGTACAGACTAACACAATTCAGTTTTGGAGTCGTATCTATGGCTCCCACTGCTAAATTAATTCAAAATACTTAGGTATATTTTTAGATCCATAATCCCTTCTGTTATCCTTTTAAAAACTTGCCTAACCTTGACTGCATAAATAAGTCAATGTCACTCCTTATAAATATGAAAGGAAAACTTTCGTACTTTTCATACTTACCTACTATCTGAACTTACGTAAGTGATAGGTACGCTCAAACCCCTCGAATGGAACGTTTCTTATTGTCACAGACTTGGAAACTATTTCGAATGCCGCGAGACTTCTGTTACCAAGTCACCGAAAAGTCCATAAATAGGTTTGGACGGCATCCAAGTAGATCGCTGGTTAGTGTATGAGAATTTCTCCGATCGAAAAAGGCTTTTAGCCGAGCGCATATCTACGTGAACGGCTTGTAGGTCTCACATTGATAATGAAATTTTCTACATTAATATCGCCAGTATTTTTGGAGTAGTTAATAAGACGGAGCAGTAATAAATAAGTACTCGCTTATTTTAATAATATTAAAACCAATTATATTAGGTAAGTAAGTTATGTCCGAAATCCACAAAGATCGATTATCACGAATACTACTTCGAAGCAAAACATAAGATAGGTATTATAAGTACCTACTTTATTAAACCCAACTTAAGTAACTTTTTTTGTAAGTATATTTTTAGTTTTTATTTTACTGACAGGCAAACGAGCACACAGGCCACCTGATGATAAGCCGTCACTGCGACCCATGGACATAAAAAAACTAGAATACGTTGCCTACACCGGCTGCCTTCACAACAGTGCCTGCCTGCATGTACATTGCTAGGTATTTTGCGACAGATTAGCGAGTAAAACGATGGTAGCTATCCGGACATACCTTGTACCTCGTCCTACCACCAGCAACCTCGGGTATTATTAGACACAGTCATATTAGTAAGTGACATGTTTAGTAAATGATGACAACACTAAAGAGATCACGTAGTTTTCCTATTCCTATACTTTTTATGAAAAAGAATAGTACATATTGATGCAATTGCGAAAAGTTTGTCATTTTATCACGAGTCCCTAGTTATGTTGGCGCGAGCGTAAGCGAGCGTTAACACTAGGGACGAGTGAAATGACAATTTCGCACGTGTATCAAACGACATTTTTTATTTTACATTTGCGAAAAATAAGAAAAAAGAAATAAATGAACAGAATGAAGGCCAAAAAACTTTACGCACTAGTTCGTAAAAAAACACTTTAGGCACGCTTACTAGCTCTCAAAAACAAAAAGGGCGCGTTCGGAAATGACAAACTTTTAGCACGTTAAACAGGTATCGACATGTTTACTTTTTGAGCAACTGTATTAAAAAGGTATTATTTTCATAATAGTAGGTTTTATTAATCGGAAAGGATATTAAAAAACGCTCCACACAATCATTATTTACCCTCAGCAGTAAATCAAGGTGAGGGTAGGAGGTGAGGATCGGACTCGATTTCCGTCGGACAAAAAGAGTTGGAATATAAATCATTACCTCACCGCCTTTGCCTGATTTATTCATATCCAGTGAGGGAGTGTCGCGAGCAGGCACGGGTGTCGCTTCGTTATTTACGATTTCTTTTTCCTGCGCATATTTAGGCCGATGTTGCTGATTTGTGTGTATAAATTGAATCAGAGCGATCGAGGGCTGAGGTTGTGTTGGTTTTGGTTAATCGACGCCTTCAGGCGTTTGTGGATACATTACCATTTCAGTCGTAGGTATCAGGATGCCTGTAAGAATGTTGTTACTATGTGAACTTGTACCAATGTCGATAACCTCGGCTAACTAACTCGAATTAAGTTGAAAACTAAACCTGAGTTAAAAGACTTGCTGGAGGTGAACGCCTTGATATAAGTGGACCTTAGCAATTAAACTGATAATCTTATTAAAGACAAAATGTACCTATTCTTTTGGTCAGAGAAAGCAGGACACATAATTTTACCCATATTTCAGTTGTTCTGATTATTTTGAAGTTGTAAGAAAATCCTAGTTGTAACCATTATGAATGCGAAAGTTTATACAGAGAACTGCGGGACCGATTTGGCTGATTTATTTTTTGTTTTACTCTATGTGACTCAGTGAAGGTTAAAAAGAAATATTCTAAAGAGACAGCTAAATAAACGAAAAATTACTTTTTATGGGACTCGCTTTCGGGTGTTCATCGGTCAACTAGTAATATAATTAGAATATGTGTAATCACGTTATCGAAAACGGCTCTATTTCGATGAAATTTGGTATATACAGTGGTTTTCGGGGGTGACAAAGCGATCTAGCTAGGTCTTTCTCTTATGTCAAGGAAAATTAATTTTTAGATATTTTCAGAAGCCCAGGTACTCACTGATTATTATTAAAATTCTGCTCTTAACCTCATAAGTCCTAATTCAGGCAGTCCTTAAAGAAAATAAATTAGTACAATTTTGATACATCACCGCAATAAATGTTCGGCTCTTAAAATTTTGTATTGTTAAACATTGTATTATGTCTTGTGGAGTAAATAAATAGTTTCTATCAACTCTAATAATGACTGATTGATAAAGTTAGTACAGGTTTACACAACTAAGAAGGCGCGTGGATTAAGCAATAATAGACTCTGCGTCAACGACTTAAGTGCTTCGCCGCGCGCCTTCTAAGTTGTGTCGTGCTATACACAAGGAATGTTATGACGCATAGGTGCCTGATTAGTTTTGTGCTACAAATTGAATTACTTTGTAAATACTCGTAAGTATCCTGTCTCATATTCCTACGCAAAATCATTTTAATCTTAATCGCTATGTCAATTCAAGGAACAAGGTAAGTAAATTATATTAACATTAAACTCAGTATTATGCATTGTTATTCTGATTATGGGCTTATGATATCTGCATTAATTGCGTAATATAACTATTTTCAATTATTATTCCATTCACGATCTACCTAAGTGTTTATTCATTTAAAATGTATAACACATAGGAGCCCACAGAAAACTTGTGCACCAAAAGCTTAGTATACTTTGAAAAGTATGTATGTGTGTATCCATATAATATTATAAATGCGAAAGTAACTCTGTCTGTCTGTCTGTTACCTCTTCACGCTTCAACCGCTAGACCGATTGAGATGAAATTTGGCATGGAGATAGTTGGGGTCCCGACTCCCGGGAAAGGACATAGGCTACTTTTCATCCCTGAAAAACGCATAGTTCCCGCGGGAAGGCGATAACCGAATTCCACGCGGGCGAAGTCGCGGGCAGAAGCTAGTTAAAATATATATCTTTAAAGAAAAGAACAATGATGAGGATGATGATTAAAGAGCAGCCGTGGCAAGTCACCTTGGTTATCCATACTAATATTATACATGCGAAAGTAACTCTGTCTGTCTGTCTGTTACCTCTTCACGCTTCAACCGCTTGACCGACTTGGATGAAATTTGGCATGAAGATCCCCGGGAGTCAGAGTCCCGGGAAAGGACATAGACTACTTTTTATTCCGGAAAAACGCATAGTTCCCGCGGGAACGCGATAACCGAATTCCACGCGGGCAACGTCGCGGGCAGAAGCTATAGTTATTTAAATATGTGAATAACATTACAAAAATATTACGAACCGAAGATGTAACTAAACTAATTTGATACAGCTACTAAGGTAGGTAAAATACTTCATTGTTTATGATGACAAAAGAATAGTTTATTTATTATCATGGAACATAAGAAAACGAGTTATCATGTAATATTGGATGACTAACATGCGGAAAAATCACTTTTTAGCGGGAACTGTTCTTATTCCGGGTGAAGGCTGTTAATTATATCCAATCATGATTCGTAACGTTTTATTTTTAAAAATACCAAAGTTCACATGCTGGTTTATACCCAATACGACTATAATTTTGTTTTTATAAGTATTATAATATTAGGTTTATTCTACGACTTCGTCCAAGTGAAATATTAAAACTTTTAGTTCTGAAATTTTAATCAAACATGGCTATTATTATATATGGCTTATATAGCTCTAAATCATGTTCTGTTTGTCTTTGAAAAGTGCGTTTAATTTGGTTCAGTAGTTCCGAAGATTAACTAACAAACAGACAGACAGACAAACAGAAATAAATGCAGAGACTACCAATTGCCTACCAACTACCTATTCAAATCTAAGATATTTTGTTTAATTTTCAACCTCTATCGGGTTTACATGAATGTGCTCTGACTGAAGATACAATTAGGTAGGTAATTAAAACCGCCTCGTGATTCAATAGGGATGGCGACAAGTTTTTTTTCCTTAGTCTATCAGGAAGATTATTGAAAAGTATTGGACACGTATTTTTTCTTTTTTCACGTAATCAAACTTATACGGAGATATATTGAGTTGAAATGTCGCGTGACGTCACGGTTAGGTACGATTTATACCTAACGGTGACGTAGTTAGCCCCCACTCTCCAACTTTAATGGGTTTTTACATAATGGGGTTTTACTGAACTTAGTCATTCTTTGTTATTTTGTTAAAACAAAAAATACGTGTCTAAATTTTTTTTTACCTGACTGACGGACTAATTAGAATTTCGATTTCTTTACCCTGTCGTCAACCCTATTATTAATAATAATAATAGTTCTTTATTTTCAGATGTCCAAGATCCATTAGTTAGTAACACATGACATGATAAAATCTTACACTAATGTTAGTAGGTTGTTATCATAAGTTTATTTAAATAGCCATATATGTTAAGTTTACTTTCAATGAAGATTCATCATTTCATCATTTGCTTGCCCTTTTCCCACGTTATGTGGGGTCGGCACAACATGTTTTCTTCTTCCATTCGCTCCTATTAGCAGTCATCTCTCTACTGACGTCTTTCATACACATATCATCCTTCACGCAATCCATCCACACCTTCCTAGGTCTACCTCTTCCTCTATATCCATCCACATCCATATCTAATACTCTTCTAGAAATATGGCTTTCATCCCTCCTCATCACATGCCCAAACCACATCAACCTTTTACTCCTCATCTTTTCTGTTATTGGCGCTACTTTCAAACTTCCCCTTATATACTCATTTCTAATCTTATCCATTCTAGTAACACCACACATCCATCTCAGCATTCGCATCTCAGCCACGTGCAATTTTTTTTCATCCGTCCCTTTCGTCGCCCAACATTCAGATCCATACATTACGACAGGTCTCACGACGGTCTTATAAATTTTCCCCTTAAGTTTTAAGGGCATTCGTGGGTCACAAATTGTCCCTGAGACCTGTCGCCACTTCAACCACCCTACATTTATTCTGTTCTTCACGTCCAGATCAATATTGCCGTCGTTTTGGAACAATGCACCGAGGTACCGAAAGTTGGAGCAAGTTGGAAGGGGTACACCGTCTAAGGCTATTTGGGAAAAACTGGATGCGCCCCCGAAATCGCAGAACAGGTGCTCCGTCTTGGTTCAATGAAGATTATGAACTAGAAAGTTATTATTTGAATGGTTAATATTATCTTATTGATGCAGTAGTTGGCTTCAAGGAGCTGAATTATTAGAAGTTTACCTGTTTACGATAAGCTATGAAAAGACACGACTAAGTTCATCAAAAAAACTTTCACGTAAAGCTTGAACGTGAAGAAGAACTTATTAAAACTGATTAATTAAATATACTTATCTAGCAAAATTAACCCTACTTACTAGTCAGGTTGAACACAATAGAACTGGCAATAATCC
Source organism: Aethes cnicana (assembly GCA_963971205.1). Lineage (NCBI taxonomy): Eukaryota > Metazoa > Arthropoda > Insecta > Lepidoptera > Tortricidae > Aethes > Aethes cnicana. Next base: position 5,694,537 of record OZ020280.1, on the reverse strand, counting down.
TCCAATAGTACCTAGATCAGTTTGCTAATATTGTCTATAGGGTAAGATAAGATAAGCCTTTACTATTTAATAATGGCAACGTAATAATATTAACATTTTACATAATTTTATCTAGTGCCGGTTTTTAAATTAAGTACCTGTATTATTATGTTACATCTCTTATTTTGTTTGATATCTGCTTATATTTATGCAAAACTACAAGACTATAATTTTAACTTTATTACCTAAAACAAATAGATTAACACAGATTTTAGGTTATCACAGTGATATAACTACCTACTTAGTCTTAAATGAGTTTATAACATTAATTCCGAGTAGCATCCCATTTAATGCAATCAATTATTCAACGATCGTGTTAATTAGCGCAAAAATCCTATATGCACATGTAATTTTGGTGTAACAATTAATTAATCAAGGCGGATTTGTACAAGCCCATATCACGTAGTGATTAAATTGTCTCAGAATAGGCGATACACCTTAAACTTGTTAGTTCGAACAATGCCGAGCTGGGGTCGAGTCGTTCTGACCAGGGCCGTTCTAACGGTTCTTAGGTGAGACTAGACACGATATGTATTAAAACGTTTTCTTAACAAATATATACAACAGTATTTATATCAAAAAAGTGTCATGTGTTTTAAATTTTAATTTACATACAGAGTTTCTTACTATAATTTGTATCAGCGTACTTACAGTGTTGTTTGTAATCAATCAGTGTTGCTATGTTAGAGACTGCATAAAATTAAATATAATCGTGTCTTATTGACGTAGTTTTAATCAGAAACATAAGTCAGTTGTGATTGTAATTTTATGAAAGTACCTACAACGTTGTTTCAAGTGAATCCTAATTTGCAACTTTTTGTTTTATAGTTTAAAATATATTCATAAAAAATGATAATTATTAAGTTAAAAGAAGAAAACCTACAGTTTACCCACGTTTGTTTTAATATTCTAATTTTGTATCAGCGAACAGTGTTGTTTCGAGTGAAACAGTGTTGGTATTTTCGCGGTTCTAACTGGCAACGTTTGTTTGTTCAGCCTGAAGTCGGCACAGGCGTCCTCGGGGTATAGCAACTACTCCTTCCCTGACGGGTTCATGTTTGGAGTTGCCACGGCCGCTTATCAGATTGAAGGCGCATGGAATGAAGATGGTGAGTGTATTTTATTTTTACTTCGATGAAGATTTAGATTTAAAATACGCAGAAAGATCGTTTATTTAAACCTTTTTACTTTCAAAACCAACTGGATGTTTTAACTGCATCCATCCCTAATTCATAAACTGCTGCATGCTGATTCCATATCAGATAGGATTATGATATTTACGATGATTAACGTTTATTGAACGATTCACTTAACATGATTCATTTACTTCTGCGGTCGTGTTTAATAAAATATTTTCATTGTGACAACCACGATTTCCTTGATAAATACGGTTAAGCGAATCGTTAATTACAAATTGTTTATTATTATACCGGTTATAATTTCCCCGCGAAGAAAAACCCAAGGGGAAAGTCCCGTTGTCTTTTCCTTAATTTCACTTTCGGTATAACAACCTGAGGTACACCTGAGGTAAGTATATTAAAAAGGGAAAATAACTGTCACTTATTAAAGAAAATAAAAGTTTCAGATTATGAGACTAGTGCCTCAGAACAAAAATATGTACGGAATATAAATTTAAAAATTATACGTCATTTTATAATTATAAAGACATAATTATTATATAGGTGCAAAAGTGATTTTGAAAGAGTTACTAAGTATTAAAAAATAAATTCAGGACTACGTTTTTAAATAGTGTTTAAATATGCATAGATGATAGGTATTGCAAAAGAAAGTGCAGAATATTTTTTTTTCGACAGTAATACGTACATGATTGGGTCATAATTTGGAACATAAATGTCAATGGGTTTCCCCTGCATCTTCTCTATTTCTAAAAAACGTAGTTTATTTAAAGTAAGTAACAGTTAGTAATGTATATGTATATTACGATGCGACTAAATCAAATAAGCTTTCCGAAAGTAGGTCAGAATTGACTTGCAAATATGTTGCCCATTTATATTTGAATATTCCTTATCAAATTAGCCTCAAGTTTTCTTACAAATTAGGTAATTAAGCTAATCCACGACCTTAGAAAACTGTTATGAACAGGTCCTACACGGTCATTATTAATAAGGTCAATTTAACATCTGGTTTAATTAACAATGTGCCTAAAAACACAGAAAAGAAATCAGTCTATCTAACGTATCATAACTCTACTTAAGGACTTAAATAAGCCAATATCGGTTAAATAATTATATCTGGTTGGTATTATATCCACTTCAGGACGGATTTGAAAACAGAAGAGATTTGAGTATCTATTATTTACTTACATCTTAACTGATACCTATATCAGTAAAAATATTGTATGATTTGAATTGCCTAGGTTTTCCTCCAGCTGCAATCATAATATTTGAATATCTATCCTACTTACCTATGTAATTATTATAAATACGTAATTAACTCTGTTGGCCAGTCAGTACTTTCACGCTTCAGATGTGTTATGGATGTAGTTTGGCTTCCGAGGAAGGACATAGGTTACTTTTTATCCCAGAAAAACGTACAGGTCTCACTGGAACGCTAACCAAGTCGCGGACAGGAGCTAGTATGTATAAATAATAATTCCATAATAATGGGCGGATATTACGATCTATGTTTCTCTAAGAACATACACATAAAAGTTAAAATTAAAAATACACGGTTCGTTCGACCTAACCTAACATTGAATACGGATGAAGCCTTGATAGTACAGCCAGCAGCAGAAGTAGATAAGCTGTCCAGGTGTTCAAAATGACCTACACACGCCCTTAACGTCTTAAGAATAAGGTCGTGTGTAGGTCATTTTGAACACCTGGACAGCTTATCTACTTCTGCTGCTGACTGTACGTACAAATGAAGCCTTGGACGGAACATTCCCCCCTAATGGGAACTACACGGGTACGATTCAAGTTAGTTCCAAATGTTTGATTACACGCAAATGTACTTTAAACTCTCTCTATTCAAGTTTCAGTGATGTTGTTCACTCAGGCAGTTTAGATATAGATGTTACATGTTGATAAGTTCTATTTATAATATTGATCAAGTTAAAATCTATACTATAATAAAAGAGCAGAACCCCGGTGTCTGTACATGGAAAGAAAAGTTCAAAAAAAGGAACGGGGGGTCTAAGATGTATGGTAGACCACAAAACAGCGATTTTTAGAAATCTTTTCTGTCTGTCTGTTTGTTAGAGTTCATCTCCGAAACTGAACTGATTTGAATGCAGTTTTCAAGGGTAGATAGAGCATCATTTGAAGCAACATACCTATAAGCTATGTTTGATTAAAATCGGATGTCGGAAAGAAAAGTTATCGGCAATTTTATATTCCATGCGTACGAAGTCACGGGCAGAAGCTACGAGTAGTATTACAATACTACTAAGACGATATTTTTGAATACTTTATTTAAGACTAGCTTCTGCCCGCGACTTCGCCCGCGTGTAATTCGGTTATCGCGTTCCCGCGGGAACTATGCAGTTTTCCGGGACAGAAAGTAGCTTATGTCCTTTCCCGGGACGCCAACTATCTCCATGCCAAATTTTATCTCAATCGGTTCAGCGGTTGAAGCGTGAAGAAGTAACAGACAAACAGACAGACAGAGTTAATTTCGCATTTATAATATTAATATGGATATTATTTATGAGTATTAATTTTATCACACAAAATATCGTAAAGGTAACTTTTGTGAAGATACACCATTTTTTTAATTTTACTTATCACATCTGTTAGGAATGAGATTCATTCAGTTTCTAAAATATCGAAAATATAAACATCACTTTGGTAATAGCTAATCAAATGATAATTAATTATACTTGTATACATGATTAACATATAAGCACGGAATATTTAATAGTACTACATATTAGCTAAGTGTTGTCAGTAGATACTGTATGCCACCGTAATTGAATGATTAGTTTACTAATCAGTATTCAGTGTCCTGTTTATAGTATACGAAACATCTTAAGTAATTAAAGTTCATTGATATCAATTTTCATGCAGCACTTATATGGAAAGAAGTGTTTTAATAATATTTAAATAAATGTCGTTTCTAACCACTACAGCCTATTTGCCTCCCACTGCTAGGCACAGGCCTCCTTTCACCACAAGAGGGTTTGGGTTATAGTCCCCACACGGGCACAGTGCGGATTGGGGACTTCACACATATCTTTAAATTACTCGCAGATGCTTGCAGGTTTCCTCGCGATATTTTCCTTCACAGAAAAGCTCAGTGGACGTTTCTTAAATCGAAGTAAAAATGCACTTCATAACAATTCATCTTTAAGGACTTATTTTCTTGGTGTAAACATTTTAAAATTAAAATTTAATCAATGCAGGTAAAGGTGAAAGTATGTGGGACACATTTTTGCACAAGAACCCTCACTATACACCGGATTCATCCAACGCCGACGTGACTACTGACTCCTACCACAAGTACATGGACGATGTGAAAATCGTCAAAGAACTGGGCGTGGAGTACTATAGGCTATCTATTTCATGGCCAAGGTAAATCATTAACTGTTTCATAGGGTCAAGAATATCAGTCTGATACGTCTCACATTTTGGTATTAATATTATTTCATTATGAGATGATCTGAATTTAGTTCCCATGGAGACAACTGTTGATTCGGGATTCCACACATATTTTTTAATGTTTAATAAACTTCCTATATTCTTGAACTTGCTCGTCTTTAAAACACATCGTTAACACTATGCGTCGTGAAATAATTATTTTCCGTTTTTTATTGGCCAGACGTTCAGATATAACGAGGGCTTTCGCACTTGAATTGGCCTCTAGAGACGCTTGGTTCGAGTTAGGTTCAATTTTGCCAATTTAGCACACTAGATATTAGCCAGCCATATTTTACAATAAGTAAATTCCTTCTCCAATCTGTTTCTCCATCAAAGTAATATTTTTAAAAAAAAACGATTTAATTTTTTTTCTAATATTGGTATTAAAATATTTGGTATTAAAATGTTCTCAATGTCCTGACAAAATTAATTCTATACAAAGGTTGCTCCCAAACGGCACGGACAATAACATAAGCAAAGCCGGTGTAAAATACTACCGCAGCGTTTTAACGGCGCTTCAGAAGGCAGGCATCAAGCCTGTTGTGACCTTGTTCCACTGGGACCTGCCCACGCCCCTCATGGACCTAGGTGGTTGGGCCAATCCATTAATGGTGAAATATTTCGAGGACTACGCCAGAGTTGCCTTCAATCTATTCGGTGATGTCGTCAAACTCTGGACTACTATGAACGAGCCTCATCAACATTGTTATAACGTGAGTATTTTGACTTCAATTTAATCTCATTTAACAGTTTAAAGTTCGATTTTTGTAAGATAACGGAGTAGGTACTCTAGTCAAGCAAAAATTCTTGTATTCTGGAAATATTCCTAACACTTACCACTCATTGCCTAACACATCAAATATGACTATCGCATACCTAATTATCTGGTCAAATATGAGTAAATATAAATATGTACCTAATAACATTCCTGAATATAATTACTAGATGGGATCTAATCCAATCATAAATTACAGGGCAGGGGTACGATCATTTGTTCGAAATTAGGGCTTCTCGAATTAACGGCCGGCTTCCGCATTGTTGCCACGCCGTGACTTACGGGCCCTTACACGTTGGAACGGCGGCATACCAATTTATGCTTCGATGTTAAAAACACCCTTCCTGTATTTGCGTCGGATAATAAAAGTAAATAGGTATAGAAGAACATTAGAGAATTGGATACATGAGATATTTGGTGTATTCCGGTGAAATCACTAGCATTCCTGGAGATATTCGACCTCAGGCAGGCAACACTTTTGCAATTGGACTTTAATTGTCCATAGGCAAAAATTTCTGGCACAGAGGCAGCTATCTTAGGCCTCAGGTGGGCAACACATTCGAGATCTTATGGTTTCTTAATGGGGGGGGCTCAGTGAGGACTTACCATCAGGTGGGTTGTGCGCTCATTTGCCTATAACAATGACATAAAAAGGCCTCAGAGACCATTTACCATCTGAGTGATCTGGGATATCGTTTATTACTTACTCTATAAAGTTACATTACAGCTAATTTCTATACAGAAATCAATTTCAATATCAGCTCCAAGGGACAACAAATATTGTTTTTATATTATAGGGTTTTTTATGATTTCAGGGCTACGGGAGTGATTACTTTGCCCCAGCTTTAAAATCAAACGGAGTGGGAGACTACCTATGCAATCATTACGTGTTGTTGGGCCACGCTGCGGCATACCATTTATATGACAAAGAATTTAGACCCATCCAAAAAGGTAAATAGATAAATATAATAAATAATTATAAGTCTTTTAGAATGTATTGTATCTTATAGATCTCATAACACTTAAGCAATACTATGAAACTTCGAATGATAAATGAATAAATATAATTAAATTTGACAGGAAAAATTGGAATCACTCTTGATGCGTTTTGGGCGGAACCCAAAAATAGAACGAATCCAGAAGACATAGAAGCAGCAGAAAGATACCTTCAAATGCATGTAAGTGCCTGACCACTCACAACTAATAATACATAATATAATAACACAGTACTTTTATGGCTGAATTAAGCATTTTTTTAAATTTAGTTGGGATCGTACGCACACCCGATCTACTCGAAGAAAGGCGGATATCCCGACCTTGTGCGTGAAAGAGTTGATACCATAAGTCTACATCAAGGATACACCAGATCACGTTTGCCGACCTTTACGCCCGAAGAGGTAAGTGAAACACGAATCATTATTGACTAGCCGTTTGCCCGCAACTTCGTCCCGCGTATCCGATGATACTATACATATAGACAGTTATAGTTATAGAACTTATAGAAGTATTGAAAAATTGGTTTGACCCATGGAAAACCCGTTCCCGTGGAAATATCGGGATAAAAAGTATCCTATGTTATTGCCCGGGTCTCAAACTATCTCCATACCACATCCAAATCGGTCCACTCGTTGCGACGTGAAGGAAGGTCAAACAAACAAACAAACACGCTTTCACATTTATAATATTAGTGCGGATTATCAAAAATTTACTTAATATTTAATAAGTAAACTATAATAATTCTATATGTTCGTGACAAATTTGTATGCCTGTCTATAGGTAAATTGTGGTCATACTATTTAGTTATTAAGATCTTTGTACACCCAATTTTGACAAATCATTCATTCATTTAATAGAATCAATTCAAAAAGTGCCACATTCAAACCAGTAGTTTTATTACAGGTAGCGTTGTTAAGAGGTAGTTCTGATTTCTTTGGACTGAACCACTATACGACTTTTCAAATGTCTCCGTCGACTCGGGAGAAGGAATGGCTGATTCCTTCGATTGACTACGATACGGGCGTGCGTCTAGAGCAGGACCCTAAATGGCCGAAACCTGGAGCCGATTGGTTTGCGGTGAGTGAAGATTTATGTATCTTCAGGACGTTTGTTTTTCATAGCAAAATGAACGTTCAAGTATACCTAAATAACAAAGGATCAATTAAATGGGACTCCGATTTAACAAATTGCTGCGATGTTTTTCAAACTGCTACAGTATATGTATCTTGTACCAATAAACCTCGTACATTTTTATTGCAACGCAATCCAGTTTCATCAATTCAATGTACCGTATCTTAGATCGGATGCAATATAGACTAGGCTAGTTTGCGACGCGAAAAACATTTGTTCATCGGCGCAAATAAAACTATGTCCTATATGTTCTTGGATTTTCTATTTGTTATTTTGTTTTCTGTCGCATGTTTGTCAAATAATCTTATCTTTTGAATACAAATTCGACAAGGATATCTGTTTAGATTAGTTCCGGTTTGAAATGCAAGGTGTAATAAAATTACCATACGAATGCGAAATCATTTCAAGGGTGTGTCCATGGAGATATTGCAAATTAAAATTATTATTTATACCTCCAGAAATATGACCAGCCTAGTCCCACTTCAATTTGGTCGCTTGTCGAGACCATCTGTTGTTTGCATTGTGTTTGTTGAGCGTAATAGAATAATAATCTAATATATAAAATTCTCGTGTCACAGTGTTTGTAACCAAACTCCTCCGAAACGGCTCGACCGATTCTTATGATATTTTGAGTGTTTGTTCAGTTGGTCTGAAAATAGGACGTAAGCTATTTTTCATACCAAAAAAAAAGAATCTAAGGCGGTACGAAGTCCGTGGCGTCAGCTAGTAATACTATATAAAATGCTCCGGACACACATTGATCAATTTCATACCTAAAATTTGCATTGCATGGTTCGCTGACCACCTCCGAGTCAAAATTTTCGAGTATTTGTCAAAGACCAAGCTCATGTCTCCTTTATTTAGATAAGAGATGGACCCATGTGTCTGAGAGATCACAAGAAATAAAAATAAATATCTTGGGACATTTCACACATATTGACCTAGTCCCAAACTAAGGAAAGCTTGTACTATGGATGCTAGACAACGATATAAATACTTATATAGAGAAATACATACATAATATATAAATACTAACATCCATTACTCGAGTACAAACATTCGTGTTCATCACACAAAGTTTGCCCCGAGCGGGACTCGAACCCGCGACCATCGGAACAGAAGGCAGGGTCGCTACCAACTGGACCAATCCGGCCGTCAATATCTACTTACTTTCTGTCAAAATGTTAAGTGTCTTCTAATAAAGCTGTAATACAAAAAATAATACTGAAGTGTTCTTCATGTTACAGTTAGGTATTATTAAAATGACATTGAAAGCAATATCGAAAAAAAAGCCTTCTTTTTTTTTTCATTGAAACAAATCCTGACATATTTTATGTAGAACCCATTACGAAAAATTTGAAAGTCTAGAAGGTAAACCTACAAGCTATTTAAGTAGCTCGTATAATAAGCAAGTCTGCAAACACTATAAGTTCAAATATTTGTCAATCACAAATTCAAACTTTAGTAAAGTTAAATCTTTGTGTTTACAATCGTTAAGTATGGTAATTTTGTTATTTATGTTAGCAAGTTTTGGTATTTGCCTGCAGGCGGCCTACTTGTACCGAGAATTTATTATGAATGCATGAATAATCAGGAATATTTTAGGTACCTGCTAATTAAAAATAATTAAAAAATAGTGCATATGCATAGTATACATACCCTTCACTTGTTTATTTTTTCGTTTATTGAGGAAATTAAAGATTTAAATTATAACTACACAATCGTGTTGTAAAATAAAATCATAATAAAAACACTGAGGTCAGACGCATTAATGGCTGGAGTATTTCAACGTGATTGTAATAAAAATAGTTTCGTGAGAAAATTTAGTTAGCCCGACTTGCATCAACTCCACTAGCCTTGAGTTAAGTTGATACAACTAACCCTGAATTAAGAGCGTAACCCGAGGTTAGCGGCTTGGTGCAAGGGGGCGTTACGGGGAAGTATCTTAACTAGTATAATAAACACGCTTCAACTTCTGAATAAGTCGTCATGAAATTTTACGCCTTATCGGGGTACTTAAGAAGGAAATACTTACTTGTATTACTCTTTATGACTTGAATTGTTTGTTCAGTAATCTGTCTCATTTAAACGTGTTACAGTTCATTAACATAATAAAACCGGCCAAGAGCGAGTCAGATTCGCTTATGAAGAGTTCCGTAGGAGAAAATATTATGTACGTATTAATAAAAAAAACACATAATTTCATTTTTTTTATTCGTATTAGGGAACACACAAAAACGAATAACTCACAAAATATTGGCATAAGTAAAAAACTCAATTAGAAGCCTCTATACATATAATTTACAAAGACCTATCCACATACGGCTATGTCCTCTTAAATTATTTTTTCATCCCTCAGGTTGCATTGTAGGTAAAATAGGGTGGGAATCTAATACCCTTAAATATTTTTGTTCTCAAAATCGTATTTTTAACGGCTTACATAAAACACACCTACATCTAGGTGCCTCCCAAATTTCAAATACATATACATATAATAGGTAGGTACCCATAGTCACCGATTTAAATAGCTGTGACATACGGACGGACAGATAAACGGACAGACCGACGGAAATGACGAAGTTATAGGTAAGGGTTCCGCTGTTTGTAATTCGGCTACGGAACCCTAAAAAATGCAAATAATAAAAATAGTATAGTTTATCTAGATAACGATCAAAGTTGGTCAAGGATGCTGGTGGTAGGATCTGACGCAGGGTCCGTCCAAACGCATTAATTAAATATCGAAACTAATTGGCAACTAAATAAAGAAATAATATAAATATTATAATTAATTGTTTTCATGAGCCACAGATAAGTGATCATTACCATCAGGAAGTACTCTAAAAATATATTTCATAATTTTAATTTACCAATTTGTCGGAGTGACTATTAATGTGCACTTAAATTCCAGCTTTAGAAAACTAAGCATTTCCGACCTATGCTGCGGGCGGACAGACAGACAGACAAATATGGCGAAAGTATAACGATTCCTTGTGGGTGACGGAACCCTCAAAAAGGAGAACAAAAGCCTTAAATGTATATAATTTATCAACAAAGTATATAAATGGTCACTGCTACACCAGTCTAATTACCTACCTAGATCCCAGTACTGGACACATGCTTCCTATTATAACGAGAAGGGCTAAATTCCGAATTCCTCACGAGTCCTCGTGAGTCACGAGGGCCCATAGCGGGGGCGGAGGCTTCCCACACAACTTTGAATTGCTTCGCTGAAACCTGAAACGTAGGTACGCATTTCCGCACAATAATTCGAGTATTCGAAAACTTAAAGGTCAATAGTATAATTAAATTTTGCAAATAAGCAAAGAGTACCTACTCACATACGAGTATACAATCATCTGTTTTTTTAATAAAACCTAGTTTATATGTTGGATAATGCGTCTGTTAATAAATTCCAAGTCTGTTGCTTAGTCAAATAAATACCATAAAAACACGGACAATATTCAATTTTTTGATATACCCAGTGTCACTTCACAATCCAAGCTTGCCAAATAAATTTAACATACTTGCACTCGAATAACACTACTCTTCTTCTGCCACTTCTTTATTTTTGTCTAATTCCCAAACATCTTTAAATTAAAAAATCATCTTTATTGTTTTACTGCTCTACTCATGTGTCTCGTTATAAAAAAATCATGACTTAAATTTAAGCTGAATTGCAATAGTCGTTGAGATTGTTTGGAATAAAGTTAAACTAGGTATAATTACTTCAACACGATTTCCATTCTGTTAATTGCTCCATGATACAATGTAATAAAATTATCTGCAATGTTGTCATTATTGAAGAATCAGATAGTTAAAAAAATATGCTCTTCAACATTCAATAGGTACCAGATATTGTTTATTTTTATTAAATTTAAAGCATTTAAGTATGTTTTTAGGGTTTCGAACCTCAAGAGGTAAAAACGGAACCCTTATAGGATCACTCGTGTGTCTGTCCGTCCGTCTGTCACAGTCGATTTTCTCCGAAACTACTGGAGCGATTAAGTTTAAATTTGGTACGTATATGTAAGTTCGTGACCCAAAGACGTGTAGCGAAAATAAATGAATTTTAAACATAAACCCTATTTTTGGGGGCTAAATTTGAAAAAATATTAATGAAGTTTTTCAAACTATATCGTGTGACATATCAAATGAAAGTACATCTTATGAGGATCTCAAATATATTATTTTAATTATTTTTTGGGAAATACTTTTCGAGTTATTTCAGAAAATTCCCCTCCCCCATTACTTATCTCCGAAACCACTGGAAAAGAGCCTATCCTGTGAAACGGTTTGAAAATGACGTCATTGAAAATAATCAAGGGTCGGAACCTTCTCCACGCGAGTTTAACTCGCTTCTTGGCCGGTTTTTTTTTACGGTATCTGCGGCCCATGGATAAAAACAATCATAAGATTGGGAATGTGTTGCCATTTATTATTGCTCATTACCTACTTATTTAAAATGTAGGTACTTACTTCGTCAATTCACGTTTTTTGAAATTCCGACATTGAGAGGGGGCCTGATCACAGTAATTTGTTTATTATATGGCACTATATAGGATATTGTGGTACTACTACTACTAACTAGTAAGTCTATTTGCGTCCCACTTCTGGGCACAGGCCTCCTCTCATCACGAGAGAGTTTGGACTGTAGTCCCCACGCGGGCCCAGAGCGGATTGGGGACTTCAGACACATCTTTGAATTACTTCGCAGACAGACTTTCGCGTGCATGTAGCGGAGCGGAGTGGACTGTATGATCATAATGTTTTTATGTAAAATGAAGACAAGTATTAGATAATTAAAATATAATAAGATTAACAGGACCTCGCTTATCCACGTAACTAAGGCAACTGCTGAAACCATAAATCAATCAAAAACAAGTAAAATAAAAAGGTATAAAAATACAAAGTAAAGAAGAGGTCGGTCACCAACAGTGCAGGTTTCCTCACGATATTTTCCTTCACCGAAAAGCTCAGTGGTAAATTCAAATATTGTCGTAGTTAGATCTAAAGCTACAAATTGTATTTACAAATAAAACAAGAAACTGACTTATGAATTGATTATGACCAGAGATCGGACAAATTTGCGTCATTGCTCGCAATAATGTGGACTTGACTCCAAAATAAATCAAATATACTACAACAGCCTATTTACGGCCCACTGCTGGGCACAGGCCTCCTCTCATAACGAGAGGGTTGGGCTATAGTCCCCACGCGGGCCCAGTGCGGATTGGGGACTTCACACACATCCTTGAATTACTTCGCAGATGCGTGCAGGTTTCCTCACGATGTTTTCCTTCACCGAAAAGCTCAGTGGTAAATTCAAATTGAATTTCGCACATAAATAATTTCAGAGGTGCGAGCCGGATTTGAACCCGCGACCCTCTGCATGAGAGGCGGCAGGTCAAACCACTAGGCCACCACGGCTTAATTTTTAATTCCTAGTCAATAAATACAAAAGTTTGTTAAAGTATAGATTTATTAAAGAAAATAATCAGTATTTTTCCCAAATTTTCTGCAGTCAGTCTATTTCTTTTTACATCAAAAATATACTTAAGTGCTGAAAAACTCCGCTCGCACTCCACTGATGTTAATGGGGCAAACTTAATTAATTAATTAACATTTTGATTAATTTTGGAGTCATGTCCACATTCTTGCGAGCAATGACGCAAATTTGTCCTATCTCTGATTATGACTGACTGACAGGACTAAAAAGAGCAGATTTATTTTGGAACAAACTTTCGTTCTGTCTGACTGAAAAATAAAGGCGGGCATTGCTGTTCGAAGATGTTCGAAATTTGATCGTAATTACAACATCGAATTCGATTTTGTAAAATGAATTTTACTCTATGACCACTGATAGGAAATAGGCTTTCACAGAACTCGCAGTCATAACGGATGTCATTACTACCGATTTTTGAACGCATCATAGAGGATGTATGATATGAGTGTAGATAAAAATACAAAACGTCACAGCTCCTTTTAACTTTAGCTTTGGTGTTCGGTCTGAGGTTTAATATTGCACTTCAGAACTTATTCGCTGCAGAGTTCAAATAAAATCCTTGTTATACCTGCGCCTTCCTCTAAGGGGAAACTTGTGACAATTTTCAGAGCTTTTAGTCGGGATTGCAAAAGTTATATGAAATCAACGAGACGACGCTTTTATTCATAGTTCATATTCATACTCATTTATTGATATTAATAGATATTACATGTCAAATTGGTACATTATACATTATCACTTACAAGCATAATTATTAATTATTAAACATACTGTTTATAATTTTCAAGTAGGTACATTAAAATAGTCAAATAGTCATAGTTAAATAAATGATTATAAATTACTATATAATTATAATAAAGTGTGTGGTAGAACAAAAATTGATAACTTTTTTTTCGATAAACGATTGTTTCGTTGATTATTCGCTGACATGTAACTAAAAAGTAAGCAGCCGATTATTTTTTCAATTTGTTGCGCACGTCAAGCACGATATTTAAGTTCCATGGAATTTATAAAAAATAATAAAAGTAAAGAAAATAAAAATAAATAATCGAAGAAAAAAGGAGATCATTTTTTTTACGTCGCTCCTTATGCGCCTTATTTAGCTAAGCAATTATATTATTATTGCGTAGCTAAATAAGACGCATGGGAGTACTCATTGTCTAATATTTTCACTTGCGTTGCTTCAAATAACAGATTAGGTTAGGGTACTTATTCCTTAGGCTGTATGAGGAATTAATATGGATGTAATGTGTATAGTGGGAAATAAGCAAGATAAAATGCCTTTAGGCATTAAGTCGGCCAATTGTAGGTATACACTTTGTATGTGCAATGAAGTTTAAATAAATAAATAATTAAATAAAATTATGGGTTTCTTTCTACTGCAGGTTTACCCGCCAGGTTTCCGGAAGCTCATCAACTGGGTCACCAAGGAGTACGGCAAGGAGGTTCCGATCATCATTACCGAGAACGGCCTGAGTGATTTTGGGGGCATTAACGACTACGCTCGAGTTTCTTATTACAACGAGTACATGAACCAAATGTTGATAGCCATGAACGAAGACGGGTGTAACATCCAAGGCTACTTTGCGTGGACGCTGATGGATGACTTCGAATGGAAAGACGGATACACGTAAGTAAATCTGTTTTGAGTTTTTGACCTCGACATTCGACCTACAGTAGGCCGACTGCATAAGTCACTACCTACTTAATAGCTCACGACGGCTCTTCTTCCGTCACGTGTGTCTATCAGGACGGATATATTTTGTATTAGACCCCGCACACTTCAGATCTTATACAGTGGTCGAACATAGCGATAGAGCTTACATCGTAAAATATACTGAACGTCTTAGGACTAATATGCATCAAACTGGCGATCCGTTTACAATTGACGTGGCTGGATTCAGGATTCAAACTTGACTCGCACATCCGGCTCTAAATTTGAAATTCAATTCAAACTCTCCAACGGACATTTTCGGGAAGAAAAACCATCACCTGGGGCTATATCCCAAGCGCTTTCGTGATCAGAGACATATACCCAACAGTGGGACGGCTGCAAATGGAGGGAAAAATAGGCTTATGGTTGGTGCGTTTTTAATACCCACCACTTGATAATGGGCACAAGCCTCCTCTCATCACGAGAGGGTTTGGGCTATACTCCCCACACGGGCCCAATGCGGATTGCGGACTTCACACACAACCTTGAATTACTTCACAGATGCGTGCAGGTTTCCTCAAGATTCCCTGCAGGTGAATTTCGCACATAATTAATGTCAGAGTGGTGCGAGCTGATTTCGAACCTCGCATGAGAGGCGGTAGGTCAATCCACTAGGCTACCAACGGCTTCACAGGTTTTTAATATGTATAATGTAAATAATTCAACCTAGACATCATTTTACGTTTCTAATTTAAAAGCAGCTGATGGCGATAATTGTAAAACGTGCTTTGGATTATAAATCGTTTAATTGCTTCTTAATAGAAACTGTATTCGATGAATAATAATTTTATTCAACAATTATAACGATAATTATTAGCGTTGCTAGTAACGTGCGTCACGACTTCTTGACAAATTTTTGATCTGCGGTAGATATGTTTTATTGTGACTGGAATAAAATCATCACTTTGTATCGAGGTTAAAAATTCAATGTTAATGGATTTAAATCAATACGGGTGAATTAATTACCCCACATAACGTGGGAAAAGGGCAAGCAAATGATGACGGGTGAATTAATTCAATCGAATATATTTCAAATTGATAGAAAAAGTAGATAAAGTCTTTGAAGAAATACACAGGGAAATCCTAATGGAGCCACCCTTGTTATGTTGTACGCCTGTACTGTAATTTGTCTTAAATGCCGTGATGGCCTATTTATTACTTTGGGTTCAAACCCCAGTTTGCACCTCTGAGTTTACTTATGTGCGAAATTCAATTTAAATCTACCACTGTGAATTTATGATGTACCTACAGAACGTCGTAAAGAAACCCGCACGCCTCTAAAAAGTAATCCATAGGTGCATGTGTGTCAAGTCCTTAATCCGCAATGGGTCCGCGTGGGGACTAATATACCCGAAACCCTCTACAGGTCGCATTTCTCAACCGATTCTCGTGAAATTTTGTGACCATGTTCGAAAATTTTAGAAATTTACCGAGATATGTGTTCCTATGTAAAAAAAACTTATGTCAGCTATGCAAAAATATACTCGCGATACAGCTCTCAGAGCCACAAGTAATATTAGTAAAGGCATTTTTTTTTTAATAATAATTGTTATTAATTTCCAGGTCCAAGTTTGGACTTTACCACGTGGACTTCGACAGCCCAGCGAAGACTCGAACACCGAAGCTATCGGCCTTCAACTACAAAGAGATCGTGCGCACGCGCCGAATCAACTTCGGTTTCATCCAGAAACCGTCATGGTTGGCGCAGTCAAACAAAATAATAGTATAATTATTATGAATTTACAGTGTTGTACATATTAACTTAAGTACTTATAAAGTATATTTTATGTGAAAATAACTTACTCTTTCATTAACATTTCTTGGAAAAAAGAATATTTCGAAGACCCATTTTAATATTAAATAATATCATGCATACCTAGTAACAAAACAAATTTAGTGTATTTATGAAGGTTCCTAGAGCGGTAGAGCGTAATAAAAAACCTTTATTATGAATTTCATTTACTTTTTCTAGCTCAGGTATTTTTCATGTTAATAGGGTCAAGCAAAACGTTGTGATGATATGTTACCCACAATATCAGCTATCGGTACTTAGAACGTTTTTTGGGTTTCTAATTTTTTTCAAGTTTTGTATGGGAAGCAGGTGTCGCTCACACCAACAATCCCAAAGTAAATGCTTTTTTTACAAACTTGAAATAATTAAAAACCTAAAAAAAACATTCTTAGAATCGATAGCTGATTCTGTGCGTAAATATCGTCACAAGTAGTCACAACGTTTTGCTTGACCGACCCCGTATATGTGTACCAACGCTCTGTTGATAACGTAATTTAGGGAAGGACAAATAAAAACACTTTATCATTTATAATATTAGTAAAGAGTAGATTTATGATTCATTTTATTAGTTAAGACTTTCATCCGGGACGCGAGCTAAAAAATAAATAATTAATGAATAAGGAAATAAGTCATCATCATCATCATCATTTCAGCCGATAGACGTCCACTGCTGGACATAGGCCTCCCCCAAGGCGCGCCACTCAGACCGGTCCTGTGCCACTCGCATCCACCGCGTTCCCGCGACCTTTACAAGGTCGTCACTCCATCTTGTTGGAGGCCTACCGACAGCTCGTCTACCGGTTCGCGGACGCCACTCCAGGACTTTCTTGCCCCATCGGCCATCAGTCCTGCGAGCAATGTGCCCCGCCCACTGCCACTTAAGGCTCGCAATTCTTCGGGCTATGTCGGTGACCCTAGTTCTACTGCGGATATCCTCATTAAGGAAATAAGTACTATTTAGATACCAATAGGAAATCGGCTATCGCGTTCCCGCAGGAACTATGAGTTTTCTCGGGATAAAAAGTAGGTAGCCCGGGACTCCAACTATGTATCTACTTATACATAACAAATTTGAGACCGCTAAATACAGTTGTAGTGCAGTTTCATATTGTCAATTTTATGTAGGTATCCATACCGGATTACGACTGATATTGATATTGATAAATACAATTTGTTGCTCGTGACTGGTCGACCTTAAAATAGACCAGGAACTCGATTTGCTCAATATAGACGTCGATAAGTAACCTGTTCTCTCATTATTAACTAAAACGGCCTAAAGGAAAACGAACACTTACGCCTTCTCCTTTTAGTAAAGCAAATTAATGCACTGTCTGTCAAGTAGGTAAGTGCTACAAAAATTTAAGTGACTTTTTTGCAACTTAAGTTGTGGTAAAGTACCTGACTACAAAGGTTAAGACTCATTCATTGCTAAAAGATAAAATTTAATGATGCAATTTGCATATTAAGTTTCGCATTTATTTCCCAAATCGACAGTTACTGCAGTTTTAAATATGCATAAAATACCGGTCTTTATAGGGCAAAAGGCAAAATCCGCTAATCTATACATACCTACTATTATACTCTATTAATGATCTGTTGTAATTTAAAAACCCTTAAGTGTAAAAACCGGGTTTAACTCGAGACCTAGTGGTATAATCACCACAAAAATTTGGTACGGGGGATATACAAATATTACAACACGGATCAACACTATGACGTTAGGCTTTTTTTGTCGCGGGAAACGCATAAGTAGTTCCCGCGGGAACGTTCTAACCGAATTCAAAGTCGCGTTGAAAAGCTAGTAAATATAGACTGTCAATCTCTTTAAATTACGGCGTACATCGGAAAAGCTCTGGGGCTCTATTCAAAACGTTACATAGGGAAAGGGAAACTCCCAATCCCTGCGCTAACGCGTCACGGCGCGCTCAAATTGAACTTTAAATCGAGCTGCAGGGATTGTGAATGTCCCTTTTCCTATATAACGTTTTGAATACATCCCCTGTATTATGAGCAATATCCAGGGGTCGCTTCCAATTTACATACATTTTATGTAAGATGATTCGAGGCGCCATCTATATGTCTGCTCATGGAGTTCAAACTTATATGCAGGCTCTTAGCCAGCGACATGTATATATTATCGCATTTAACACTTATTTCGGGCGTACGCTGATTTGTATGAAGGTTGACATTTTAGGTTTACCTTACTGTTTCTATGGTAATAATAATAAATATTCCTTTATCTACAGTCATATCATAAATACTCTCAAGAATCGGTAGTAATGACATCCGTTATGACAGCGAGTTCTATCAAAGCCAATTTCCTACCTGTGGTCGTAAAGTAAAATTCATTTTACAAAATCGAATTCGATGCTGTAATGACGTTCAAATTTAGAACATCTTCGAACAGCAATGCCTCTTTATCTTTCTGTCAGACAGAACGAAAGTTTGTTCCGGTTTCAAATATCGGCTCTATTTAGTCTATGCTTTTTAAAAATCGAATGTGAGACACTGACGTATTCAAATTGCAGCCATTGTGGATAGATTTGGAAGCATCTTAGAGGATTTATAAAATGAGTGTAGATAAAGTTGTGTATACATGCAAGTGAACATAATTAGGCCTTAAAACACTCGTGCGATATTATTACGAAACTCGCCTGAAGGCTCGTTTCTTAAAACCCCACTCGTGTTTTAAGAACCTTTATTATGTAGCAGTTACATAAACTACTATTATCTAACACGTGTATTTCTTTGGTACTAATGTTTCTACGGCCAGTAAAGCCACTTTCGTGTCTAGTTGAACCGCTCTACTATTCTGCTCGCCTGTCTCGAGATCGGAAAGTTCAGAATAGCCGATCGGTCCAGACAACTTCCCGCTTATTTCGAGATCAAGCCAATTTCAGACCACCGCCTGACTTATTTTAATAAAGGTACAAATGTTTTGACTTTGTCGTAATATAAACTGAGAACCCGGTTAACCGGGTGTAACCTTAAGGTTTTCAGATTATTATTTAAAAGGTTATCTATTGTAGAAGTCACATGACCGTGTGTGTGTATACTCCTAGCCTATTTGCGTCCCACTGCTGGGCACAGGGTTTGGGCTATAGTCCCCACGCGGGCCCAGTGCGGATTGGGGACTTCACACACATCTTTGAATTACTTCGCAGATCCGTTCATGTTTCCTCACGATGTTTTCCTTCACCGAAAAGCTCAGTGAAAAATTCAAATTGAGCCCCTCTGCATTAGAGGCGGTAGGTCGAATCTAGGCCACCACGGCTTCCGTATTGTGTCCGTTGTGTTTGTATATTCGGTTTTAACTCGAAAACCACTGTGGCTGGAAGAGGAAGACCGAGGCGAATGTTCTTGGATCAAATTCAGGACAATCTGATTAAAGGCCAGGTCAAAAGTACTTTAAACCGACGAGCATGTATGCGGAACGGGATGAAAGTTGAAGAAGCCAGAAAAGTATGCAAGAGTGATAGCAAATGGAAGGAAGTGGTCTCTGCCTACCCCTATGGGAAAAAGGCGTGATATTATGTATGTATGTGCCACTGTGGCCTCAGTCAAGTTCGTAAAATAGGGATCTGGGATCTCCTATAATGTATCCCTAAATAACAATCCACTCTCCTTATTTAGCAAGATATTGAATGAATAATTGAATATTTTAATTGTAAGGACTCTTTTGGATGTGTTACCTAAAATAAAATCTGTGCTAAACAATACATTACCGGGAGGTAACAGTTAGGTAGGTACTTATTTTAGGTTATAATTTAAGGACATGGGAAATCCCATGTCCTTATTTATAATCCCGATCCCGAATCCGATAAAAAGTAGCCTATGTCCTTTCTCGGACCCCAACTATGTCCATACCAAATATCATCTTAATCGGTCCAGCGGTTGAAGCGTGATGAGGTAACAGTCAGACAGACAGAGTTACTTTCGCATTTATAATATTAGTATGGATTTATATAATTCAAGCAAAACTTTGTGACGATATTTTATATTATTTTATCAGAATTATTTATTTAATTTATTTAGAGTTTGTCAAAAATGTTCCTGTGTCCCAGTATAAGCGATACCTGAATCCCACACTATTTTTTTTACCAACTCGAAAGAAAAAAAAACTAAAAACATGCTTGAAGAATCGTTTGCTAATTTTGTGGGTAAAATATCGTCACAACGTTTTTCCTGACCGCGTATAATTTGACATTCATGATTACCTTACCTACATATTAAATTACCTACAGAATTTTACTTACTCGTTGTCTTTATTTTCTTGCCTTTATCCACTATTATATTATTGGTAACATTTAATAAAAAAGGTTCAAAGAAAATTTCAATTTAGAACAGATTAACTTCACTTTAGCGCAGATAATTATAGCAATTAGTACTTCTAGATGAGTTCGCCGAGACCTGTCTCCAATTATAATATTTCAATCTAAATTCCACAGCGTTGATTCAAATATTGGATGGGGAGCCTAATTTTCACAATTAATTTTCTGCGTCAACAAGCTATTTAAAGAAATTAGAATAAATGAAATACTTTATCCACTTTTTACATGTACTTAATTGATTTTATAATTAGGTAGGTAGGAAGCAAGATAAGCTAGGTAAGTACAGAAAAATGTCTACTAAAAGTACCAAACTATCAAACTTTAGGAAATATGTAGTTTCACTTTACTTAATTATCTCATAATATAATATCATAGGTATCACATCATTATGTTTCCAATAAATAAATGTCGTCTCCATTTTCCACATATATATCCCCAGTTTCATAAACGACATTTCTTTCAGCACAATTTAAATAAATAAGGTGCATTATGTGGTCTATTAAACTTTTAGTTAGTGTATAGTAAAAGCATTGTTGTAATAATATTGACACCCTTCTTCGAATATCCAACATTTCACAGGCAAGACACAACCTTGGATTTCAGTAACTACGTAACGAAACGTAGATACCTACCCATCTCGGGGAAATAGATCCTGTAATCCATCATACCCTAGGTAACCTGTATTGCACGAAGCCAAACAAATACCCGATAACCGTACCTGAGTACATATATAGTACTAGCTTCTGCCGGCGACTTCGCCCGTGTGGAATTCGGTTATCGCGTTCCCGCGGCAACTATCCGTCTTTCCGGGATGAAAAGTAGCCTATGTCCGTTCCCGGGACTCCAACTATCTCCGTGCCAAATTTCATTTAAATTGGTCTTATAGCCGTTTAAGCGTGAAGAGGTAACAGACAGACAGAGTTACTTTCCCATTTATAATATATATGGAATTAATATGGATAGTACGAAACCCTTCGAGTCCGACTCGCACTTGGCTGGTTTTTTAGGGTTCCGAAGTCCACAAGGAACCCTTATAGTTTCGCCATGTCCGTCCGTCCGTCCGTCCGTCCGTCTGTCCGCACTATTGCTTAGAGATGCTTAGTTCTAGAAAGCTGTAATTTGGCATGAATATACATATTAGTTACGCTGACAAAGTGGTACAATAAAATTTTGAAATATATTTTTTTATAGGGTACCTCCCCTACTCGTAAAGTGGGGATGTAATTTTTTTTTCTTGCGTACCCCATGATGCGGCATATCGTTGAATAGGTCTTGAAAAAATATTGTGGGTTTGTTAAAACCATTTTTTGATTAAGTGATGCGTTTGTGAAATATTAAGCATAAAAGTGCTATTTTTTGTTAGAGTCATGTGCCCCCCCCCCCCCCTGCCAGCTAAATGGTGGTATTTGGATGGCTGAAAAAAATCACGGTTATGGCATATATAACGTAGTTGAAAGAAAAACTATCACAGCTAAGTAGGCTGTACAAACTTACGAGTCATAGTCGACCAACTTATGAAATGATTAAAAAACCAATGATTTTTCTCGAGCGGCAGGGGCGTCGGGCGGGCACGTCATACCACAGGCTAGCTAGATGCTAATAAGTCTTAGAAAGGTACTGTGGGCATCGTCAACTTTGGAACCCTATAATTTGCGCGTGGCCCGACACGCACTTGGCCGGTTTTTTTATTTTCTTATTACGTAGTTCTTGAATCGGAGGCAACAGATTAAGATTTTCTCTTGGATAAAACGACAAAATCCACGAGTAACATATTAATTCGGGTCATAATGCTGTAGTAGCTGTAGGTACAATGTGTGATATATCAACTTGAAGCTTAGTGAATTCATTTAGCCTTCGCCTAATTAATCTCTGTTTGCTAATAATGATCGATGCGTGATGCCGTGTTCTTGCCAAACACATCTGTTATTATTCTAACTTTTACTTCCAAAGTTGTTCAGCTAATTGTTAATATTAATATTTCGTTTTCTTCTTATTCTAACTCTGTGGTAATGAACTTTTTGTCTTGTGGGCCGACGTAGACGTCAGACTGTGTTAGCTACTGTAGGGTAATACACACCATTACTAACCGTAACACCGTACCGTAACATCCGTACCGTAACAATACCGTAACATTACTGGTAAACCTAATAGGCAGCACATCTACTAGGTAATACCTATCGTACCAGCAGCGACACACACCACCCCGCACCAACACAAGTTACCCCACACCGCCCGCGGTGAACGTGCGCGTCTTACTTGAGCACTCTCGCACACACGCGCACGTATTTGTACAAGATAATATGTATTTTTGTGTGCAGAATACGTTCAGTTTGTATTGAGTGTCGTGGGTGTGTGTTAGAGCTACTTTATTACAAAAAACATAGTTCTGCAACCATACAAAATTAACTTCTCATATCATTTTCAGTTAAACTTTACACTGTACTTTCAGTAGCGAGTAGCTTCAGCTATAAAATGTTCGCGGCGGCCCAAGTTATGGCGCGCTAAAGTCTTATAATTGGTTAACCTTTTCACCGCTACAGTCGGCCACAGGCGACATAGCTTACGGTGTAAATTATACTTTAGGTCGTGCGCGTATAGTTCGAGTTAGCACTACATTTGCAATGGGCGTGGCGGTCAAACCACATTGCGGAATGAAATCCGAGTGATCCAACACGTTTCTACACTTAATTTCAAGTCTCAAATGGAACATTTTAAGTTGTACCTAGATGAAACAAATTTGTTAAATCGAGTAAAACTGAGTCGCTTGACATGAAACTGTTAAAATATTGAAGATTAGATTCTGCCCGCAACTTCGCACGCGTGGAATTCGTTTATCGCGTTCCCGCGGGAACTACGTTTTTCCGGGATAAAAAGTTACCTATGTGCTTTCCCGAGTCTTTAAGTATCTCTAATAGAGAGATTCTCTTCTCTATGCCAAATTTCATCCAAATCGGTCCAGCGGTTGAAGCGTGAAGAGGAGTGACAGACGAGTTACTTTCTCATTTATAATATTTATATGGATTTGAATATAATATTATTGACCTATAGAAGAAAAGGTAAAAAAACAAGGTTGCATTTTTATTTTAACAGAAATATCAGGATTGGTTTTATCCGACTTTTACGATTTCTAGTAGGTACAAGTTGTTTGTGTGTGTTCGCAAAAATTTTAGCCGCTAAATAGAGGTCAAACTGTTTTGTTCCAGTAAAATAAGAGAGCCGATGATTTTTTTAGCATAGAAGCATTTAATATTTAATTAGTCATCTTACGATTCCCAATGTCCATAATGTCACTTTTCATCAAGGTGACCTGAATTTTCGTTTTTCAACCAAATGACATGAATGAAAAATAAAGATGTAAATAAAGATACAAACTGAAAGTTTAGAAAATATTGCTTGTTGTTCTAAAATGGAATACAGTATCTCGACTGAAAATGTGTTGATTTATGGAAATATTTTTGTACCTCTAAAAATATTAACAGAGCGCAACTGAGACTGGAAAAAGATATTCTATCGCATTGTTTTTTTTATAAAAACAAATATAAACGGTATGAAAATCCAACATAAAAAAAACATTTTCTATCAAGAAGAATTCTAAATTGAATTGTTTGATTAAATCTCGTCTAGTTTCGCTCGCTTTTAGGATGTTACATTATGAATAAGACGCAAAAAGTCAAGTTTTTTTCATGTCTGTAATAACAATGAAGATGAAAAACATTGAATAATTTAGAAACTTGATTTACTCAAGCAGTTTCGCGAGTGAAACATTAAACGTTTTGTTATATCGTAACTTATCTTGAAACTGTAAGTTTTCAACTGCGATAAGCGTATTTTTTGCACCTACTTTTAGGACTACGATTCTCTATTATTTAAGTCAAATAAAATATCTTAAAAAGGATTTTTTATTTAGATGGTTAGTTGATGATGATGAAAATGGTGACATATTTTGTTTTCTGTTTTAAGAACACTGGAATATGGACTTTGTTCAAAATTGCTAAGTTTTTTTTCTGTCCATAGGTAATCAATAATTCTATTAGCAACGTAGCTACATGTTTTTAGTACCTAGGTACCTACTTTATATTCTGTTCAATGTGTTGATATATGCCTTTGATTGGAATATGTAACATAACGAAGTAAATACAATACTCTCCGATGACATGTGAAAACGAAAAGCGCTCGCTGAAGGCACTTGGAAAGCGTCATTCCGTCGACAAAATTGCCATCGAAATGTGTTACACATTGGGAATGGCCGCAATTTGTTCACGTTATGCCTCCCCGGGCGCTCTTCATTCACTTCAATGTTTAAAAATATAATAATGATATTTTTTATGACTTCACACTATCGATAAGGAGTCTTAAATCACGGGCAAATTTTCAGCTTCAGTTAAATTTAAATTCAGTTTTACTAAAATACCAAATTTTATGAGACAAAAAATATATTCGAAAGTACCTAATTATTTGTTTATTGCAGCAAAATATACGTTAGTACTACTACTACAAACAAACTAGTAAACGTAACTTTTGGTGAGACTGAATCTTCTTTGTAGGAAAATCGGATAGTTTCCATTGTAGTAAAAGTGGGTAAGTATATTATTTATATGGTCTAAGTTGGGAAGCAGGCCCTGAGGAATTCTAGCACACGTCGTAAGCATTCTTTTTTTTTCTTCTAGGTACCAATTTATTTTCTTGGATTCCGTTAAGAGTACAAAGTCGGGCGCAATATTTTTTCCTTTTATTAGTGAAGCCGTGGTGGCCTAGTGGTTCGACCTACCGCCTCTCATGCAGAGGGTCGGGGGTTCGGTTCCGGCTCGCACCTCTAAGTTTACTTATGTGCGAAATTAAATTTGAATTTAGGTACCACTGAGCTTTTCGGTGAAGGAAACATTGTGAGGAAACCTGCACGTATCTGCGAAGGAATTCAAAATATGTGTGTGAAGTCCCCAATCCGCACTGGGCCCGCGTGGAGACTATAGCCCAAAGTCTCTGATGATGAGGATGAGAGGAGGCCTGTGCCCAACAGTGGGATGCAAATAGGCTGTAGTATGTAGTAATTAGGATTCAGATTTCATTGTAACTACCTACACACTTGACTTTAAAGTAAGTATATTTTTTGCTTATTTGCAATAATCACTTATATCACCCACTCAAAATTGAGATTTCTTCACATTAATTTATTCATCAGAAACCACTCTCTCAAAAGTTTTCAAAGCTGGTAAAGTTACTCGTACTTTATGCACTAAGACTGAATTCGTCGTGAATTGTTTCAAGGTAGATTCCTGTTTCACTCTTTCAGACTGCCTTATAATTAATTTTACCCGACTGCGCCAGAAGGAGGGTTATTATGTTTTTTGAGTGTATGTATGTATGTATGTATATTTTTTGGCATGCTGTGTAGCCTAAATGGCTGGATGGCTTTTAACTTGCGAGGTGTCGTTAGATTCTTCTTAATCGTGAGAGTGACACTGGGTACATCAAAATTGCAAAAAACAAAATGGCTGACTTTTGGAGGCATTTTAAATATTTTTTCTGTCATAGCCTATCGAGTGGGGTATCAAAATGAAGGGCTGAATGAATGGATCACAAATATATGTGAAAACGAAAGTTTGTTTGTAGTTGGGTTTTATATTTTTGCAAAAATCGAGTTATTATTTAATACGATAGCAATACCACGACAGGCTTTAAGTTTAAGTTTCATAAATAAAAAAAAAACCTAATTTGCACTCTCGGATTTTTAAAGGTCTCAACAATTCCTACGCGACGTCGGTCGGAGCGGAGCCCCCAAATCATAAACATTAAAAGTTGCACCTCCAATATTCCGGTAGGTAAGCAAGCATTTTAATATTACATGCGTTGTACGTTATAAAGGAAATACGAATGTTTGTTTGTCGCCTGAATGGAAGAGGAAATAAAAACTGTATGTTGAATGTTGCACCGCGCCCCGGGTACGTGTCACGCATTCAAATGGGGGCACTACTCGTGTGTTCTAGCTTTAGGTTTATTATTCAGGAACACAATATGCAAGGGTAAGAATTACTATCGTTGTTATTGGGTACATACAGTGTGTTAGAAATAACGTACTTGGCACTGTTTTCGTTGGTGGTAAAATAATGTATAACAGAAGGTAATACGAATGAATGAAGCTGATAAAGGCGGTGGTGGTGATTGTGCAAATGTGTCGACTCTACCGATGATGGATAATTTTATTAAAAGCTCGACCAATATGCAGAATAAACTATTTTTATAAAGTAGTTTCTTTTTGTTTTTACAGAGTATGAAACTCGTTTTTGAAATTATCAATTCATACTAGGTCAATATTATAAATGCAAAAGTAACTCTATCTGTCATCATGTTACCCCTTGACGCTGAAACCGCTGGACGCTGGAAATAGTTGGAGTCTCGGGAAACGACATAGGCTACTTTTTTCTAGGAGGAACGCATAGTTCCCGCGGGAATGAGATACCTAACCGAGTTCCACGCAGGCGAAGTCACAAGCTAGTATGGACTAGCCATCCTAAAAAATGCGAAAGTAACTCTTTATGTCTGTCTGTCTGATACCTCTACACGCTTCAACCGCTGACTGATTTGGATAAAATTTGGTATGGAGATAGAGTCCCGGGAAAGGACATACTTTTTATCCTTTTTTATTTTACTATTTTTAGTTAGGGATTATAAGACCATAAATTCCGCAATCTTGTCATTTCATGGAGAGAGTTGCTATCGTGGGGATTATTAAGTAGCTTGCGATGATCTAAATTACTGATTATTAATCCCTCTAGAGACCTAACACGGGTCAAAACGCTATATAAGCCTGACCCTATTAAAATTCTTCAAGTCAACCGATTGATGGCGCTACTGGTACTACATTAGAGTATTAGGTAGCTATTTTATTTATTTACGAGCGCTGAGTACTGACTAGTGTAATTGGTACCTATTATCAATTAGGTTATATTTTACTGTATTAAGTAGGTAAATAACCCTATTGACACTTTAAATGTAATAACGAAACTAAAAGTCTTCACGTCAACGGATAGATGACGCTACTGGTACACTACATTGCACATGCGTACGTACTTGATTGAAGTTTGAGATTTATGAAAAACATTATTATTATTTTATAGTCGTCATGACCTGCTTGAAGACTCGTTGGTCTAAATTATTTCCTGTGTTGCTAATTCGAACGGATATCCTACTGGGTGGATAGGTGGTTAGTAAAGGAACTTTGAATCGTTATAAATCATAAACGGTTCTTTTGTCTGAAAAATGGTCAAAGAAACCTAATAATGATTTTTAAATACCTATTCAACGATACCTCACATGCCATTGTTGGTTGACTTTTATTTTTTTATTTTGTACAATATGGCGTCTGGTGGCCGCCATTTTGAATTGTGATTAATTTCATATCTTTAGTGACACTCGCGCGATTCAGACGAATCGATTGACGTATGATTCATTAAAATCGACCCACGCGTTTGATCTCTAGTGTGCCACAAAGGAACAAACATACATACATACATAGACAGGTAAACACATAACCCTCCTTTGCGGTGCGCAGTCGGGTAACAAAATATGTTTGTCTGTATTTATGTCCGGATTTAACTCGAAAACTACTGGTCGGATTGCAACAAAATTTGGTATGGGGGTACTTTATTACATTGGTCAACATATAGGCTGCGTTTTATCCCGGAAATGCAATTAACGAATTCCACGCGGACGAAGTAGCGGGCAGAAGCTAGTATTTTATAATCTCAATCTTGATTTTTTCGTTATTTAAACACTTTATTTGGGTTCATTCTTTATTGTTAGTTATTTTTAACACATAATCACTATAAGTCGACGCATATTTTATATCCATTTACTGAATGCAAATTTTACTAAAAATACAAAAACCTACGATTTTAATTGAAGCGGCATCAGAATGCAGAATTCGCTCGAAGAATCCGCTCGTTACACCCCAGCACTGCATTTATAAACATTTGGCGGCGTTCCAGTGCAGTATGCACATTTTGTAGTGTCTTCGGAGTGGTCGCTGACGAAGTAGAAACGTGACCGAGGCATCCCGGGGAAGGACGTAATTGGTCATTTGTCTTCATGTTTAAACATGGCCAATTTGGACATGGTAATGCTAATGCCCTATGGACATCAACGGATTCAAAACGCTTTTGAATGCTGAAAATGCAATCTCTACAAACAGCGAAAGAAGATCTACATCGTTCCTTCGTTGAAATGGACGCCATAAAAACAATGTTGGTCACATTTCCTTAGAGGAATCGTTTGTGGTAATCCACAATGGCGTTTTCTATTTCAACTAAGATTTCTTATAAACGATTATGTAGGTACAGAATTTTTGAGTAATAAAATTATTTCCCATCGAGAAATCTCGGAGATAAAACTCTACATTGGAAACAAAACAATACATTGTCTACAAACAGCGAAAGAAGATCTACATCGTTCCTTCGTTGAAACGGACGCTATAGAAACAATGTTGGTCACATTTCCTTAGAGGAAGCGTTTGTGGTAATCCACAATGGCCTTTTCTATTTCATTTAAGTTTTCTTATAAACGATTATGTAGGTACAGAAGTTTTGAGTAATAAAATTATTTCCCATCGGAATCTCGGAAAAAACCCTCGAAGCTTGACAGCTTCGAGTATATATTATTCATGGTTAATATCAAGGTGTCAAAGTGGAGTTTTATATTTAAAGATATATACATATTAATTAAATCGGTACTACATATGCTTTATTATTATTACGTAGAACATATCATTGGTGCCGTCAAATGGATTGTTTTATGGAAGGGCAACTTTACAAAGTAAAGTTTCTCTTCACCAATCAGTTTTACACGAGACAGAGTAAAGCACAGTTTCAATGCACGCAAAGTGGTACCTCGCTGGGATAACAGTTTTCAAGCGCAGCCTGCCGGAACCGGACGAAGTGACGTGTGACAGCTATGGAAACTACCCACAATGGAATTTATCTTCAGAGGTAACGGTGATTTTTCAATGCAGTATCAGGTTTTTCTGCGCGTGATCGGAATATGCCTCGTTGTCTAGCATTGTTATCAATGTGTTTGTTAGACCACAATATAGGGCTGTGATACTTGTGAGTTACGAATTACGTATCTAATTTTCTTCTCTAGTATTGTATAAGGTAAATTTCCTTTCTAATCGATGAAAAATATACTCTAATCGTTGACTATGACATGACATGTTAACACTTTTTACAGCCGAATTTATATTTAAGATAATCCATCTACTTATAAAATTCCGAATTATTCCGAAGTATTAATACACCAACGAGTTCCGTGATTTAACGTTGTTTCCTTCTTGCCCTGAATTGCCTCAGATGGATGATTTATGAGATAAGTTGTACCCGGTTGTTTTGTTACTTATTAGATACTCGTTCGGGAGTAACGTATTTTGAGAAACTCACACCAGATGTAGCTGGTGTGAGTTTCTCAAAATACTTTCTTGACTTCAGGAAACGTGGACTTGGCCGCAGAAAGAAGTCCTGGCTGAGGAAGTATGGAGTGCTGCAGAAATGTTCCAAATTGCCAGAGATAAGGATAGATTTGCTGAGCTCATTGGAGTGGCACCTATTTATAGAAGACTTCAGGAATCATGACTGAAGTACCGAAGCTTTGCTTTGGTGAAAATAGCTAAAGATGATTTTTTATAATCTAGATCGATTTGTCGCCCCTGTAAATCCCATATTGCAATATTCGTCCAACAAATCGTTAGAGCCGTTTCTGAGATAGTTCTGTAACTTCTGTATACTAGGTAACTAAAAATAACCGGTTAGCTCGTTTAAAGTAGAATGAATTTAAGAGATATTCAAAGACCGGCCAGAGTGGCCAGTACAGGTTGCGGGACGGATCTTGAGCGGTGAACGAAAGTAGAGGGGATTTCTGCGCATGTTTACGACTGAAGGGCCAATAAGCGTGCGCGTGCATTCTGCGCCGCGCCCAACTGCCGATGAGACCTTATTTTTGACTTCTGCACATCGAAGGCCACCGCCAAGTTCCGTGCCGATGCCTGTATTACCTACGATAAAAGATTCAATACAGCCAACTGCCGTTATGAGGTACTACTACCACTAGTGCAGCCTATTTGTGTCCCACTGCTGGGCACAGCCCTCCTCTCATCACGAGAGTGTTTGGGCTATAGGCCCCACGCAGGCCCAGTGCGGATTGGGGACTTCACACACATCTTCGAATTACTTCGCAGATGCGTGCGGGTTTCCTCACGATGTTTTCCTTCGCCGAAAAGCACAGTGGTAAAATCAAATTGAATTACGCACATAAGTAAACTTAGAGGTGCAAGCCGGAATCGAACCCCCGACCCTCGGCATGAGAGGCGGTAGGTCGAACCACTAGGCCACCACTTGAGATGAGGTTAATCCTGACATATTACACACACATATTATCCTATGAAGTTTCAACAATCAACCATTACTTATATACCATTTCTTGCCTAATATATTCGAAAACTGCATAGATTTGTGTAGTGTAATGTGTCAGCCAGTATTTAATTTGCTTCTTAGCGGCCGTTGATACTATAAGTCTCTTGTTCTATCTAAATTAATACCTACACGAAATGACTGGGTTTGTCCGGCTGTCTCTTGCACTTTCATGGCAACTTGGAGCGCTTTTAACAAACTTTTTACATCTCCATACAAATGTTCTGAATACGCTGTAAGCTATTTGCGTTTGCACGCTGCTTAACGGCACTTTGTACCCATACATCCTTTATCACTACAGTATGTCCCTTGCCTGTTCTCGCCATTATAGGCCATTAGGTATTATCTTTAGGTTCAAAATAGCAAGGCTTTGTATTGATTGTGTATGTGTGTGTGTGTGTGTGCTCGTCACGCGTCGACCGTCCATCGACACCCTGCTTTCATTTCCGATTGGAAGGCGCATGGAAATTGCAACTCCATCGGAGCCTAAAGGTTTTTGCATTTTCACGTCACGGTATTGCACGAACCGAATAACCAATACAGAGCGGAATCGCCCGGTATGATAAGTACAGTTTGGTTCGTTACGTTACATTCGATGAATATTACCTATGATAATGAAATAAACCGAATCTCTAATTGTTACTAATGAAAACTCGTTTTCAACATTTATTTTCATGTCTAAGATGAAACTTTGGTCGACACACAGATCAGACAGTATAGACCCATACAACCCATATACCTAACCTACTTTATGATTTTACTCAAGAAATGTAGATAATGTGCTTACGTAAATAATACCATTGCGGTATTATATTATGGCACGGCGGTGGATGGTGAACACAAAACTTCTCTCGGGTTTACCGCTAGCCCTTCATGTAAATTACAAATTTTAATAAAGAAGGATGCCTTTCTGTGTAAAAGCGCGAATGTGTGCCCGTGATGTCCCTAATGTGCGCATAATGTGTCAGAGCTCTCACGCCGAATTCGCGCTTCAAATTAAGGACATTACCACGCCCGCCCTTGTATGCGAGTGTTGTATGTACGCCGTTCGCGGCTGTGTTAACGGGTGAAGTTTGCCGCGCGTGATGTAGGCCCGTGGGAATTCGGCGATGTGCTTGCATTTGCAATCGTCATAAAGCAGAATGATTTTCTACAACTGTAACTCTTTGTTGGAATAGTTAATAATCGCTTTCCCATTAAGAACGTGGCTTTATATAACCGTGTGTGATGCTCCCAGTTTTCCTGGAATTACGTAATTTGCATGTTCGGAGCGGAACAGAGCGCAATGCCGAAACTTAGTATACTACCGCTGAAATTTGGTTTGTAGGTTTTTCAAGACAAAAACAGGATCTAAGTGGGTTAGACGACGGGAGATGGCTAGTGTTACATAAAAATTGAAGAAAACTTCACGAGACACTTGAACACGTACATCTTTAATCTTTTTCACTGCTCACGTTGGCAAAAGCATCTCCATAGACAGTTCCTGTAGAGTCATCTTATTGGAATATGGATTCAAATCATATTAATGACAAAATGCAAGTGAAGCGTAGGATTTCCATTCCACGATCGGAGTGAATTTTCACATTGTCTGCACTCCGGCAGATATTCACCGTTTAATATTCATGTCTAGCACCACGGCAGATTTGCTTCCTTAGCCAGAAATTAGGTATTCGTTTCTCAGCAGGAACTTTGGCATTAGCTTCTGAATACTCAATCTGGCCTTGCTTCGGCACCTGTAACATTTTATTACCCATCATAATTCTCCCTTCGGTTCATTTATTTCGGCAATTTGGATCAAACACAGACTCAAAATGAATTAACCTATTTTTAATGGTAGGTAATAAAATGGTTGCGTATTTTTGTCACATAATCCTATACCTACCTATTTCCATCGACAATTTGATTAGATGGCAATGTTTATTTAAGAAAGAACATTGAATTGTGTGTGGGTGTATTGGGTATGAATGACAATGTTCGAATTAATTATTTTTGTACAGGAATAACGTTCCGTATCATGAGAGTTATGACGGCACACTAAAGGCGGCTGCCTACTAAAGGTGACCGTTAGTTGGTCACCTTTAGTAGGCAGCCGTCATGCCACCAAACATTTTGATTTTTTACGCGCAATCTACGGCACGGAAAATTCCGAGATTTTTTTTCATGATACGGAATGTCATTCCTTTCTAAAGATAAATAAATCAAGCACGTTGTAATTTTTCACCCGTACCCAATTGTTTTGGGCGGAATCAACACGTAGTTTAATTAAAATTTACATATTGAGTACCTAAGATTAATTGCTGTTCGAAGTGTAAAATCGCCGAGTACTTAATTCGAGTCGTGTCTGCACCGTCATCTGCCGATCATCAATTTTAAGTAGGTAGGTATGCATTTCCTATAATTTTCAACGATGACGTGAAGTGTTGAAGTAGGTATTTGATAAAATTTGAGTGCAGGTTATTGAAAAATTTATAAAAATTAGTTTTCTCAGATATTAGACCAGGCTAAATCGATTTTTCGCCCCCGTAAAACCCTCAAATTTCATTCAAATGGTTGCTATAAATATACAAGATTTTCGTGTTTAAAATAGGTGTATAAAATAAATAATCAGTTCAAACCAATTCAGATTTTTTCCGAAAAGCCATGTAATTTTTTTGGGCTCTTAAGTAAAATATTCATGGCCTATTGGCTTATTTAGTGTTTTTTTTAACCCATTAATCCAGATCCAGAAGCGGATCCAAAATGACATTTCATATTTTGATGAATTTCATAACAAGAAAAACTTGAAAGGGAGTCAAAGTTCCGCGAATTAAAACTTCGACAATTTAACTTTTCACTTTTCTCGATTACTTTTAAAGTTTCACTTGAAACTTGATTTAAGTTTATTAGGTTCCATGAGTCATGACGCCTTTAACTGCACCTTCCTACCTACTTTAATAAATCAAATCAGAAACACACAAGAAAAATGCATTAAAGTAGGTATGTAAAAAATAGCCGGTGAAATTTCTGGCACAGAGGCATTCCATCTTAGGCCTCAGCACAGGGCGGACACGGCCTATAAAAGCACGATTTTGAACACAATTCGAATGAAGTGTCAATGTTTGCGTGCGAGGACGTCTGTACACTCGTAAATGTGTGTGTACCAACTACGCGAGGCATTGATCCACTCTCCATCTCCGCATGAAACAAATGACGGTAAGGGCGAAATAGGCGCGAGTTGCGCAGCTAGATTCAGCCGGTTGATTCCGTGGCCATTCTGTATGTAGTACTGTTAAATATTCTGTGGCCTCAGGGTTAGGCAACGCATTCGAGATATGGTTTCTTAATGAGGGATCATAGGATTTTAGTGTCCATGGGCCGCAGTGACCACTTACCATCTGGTGGTCTGTGCGCTCGTTTGCCTGTACCAATGATATAAAAAAGAAAGGTAAAATAGTAGATTGTTTATCAAGGGACTAAAACAAGCCATTATGACACGAGATGTTTAGCCACCCGAGCAGAGCGAGGGTGGCTATAGTTCGAGTGTCATTATGGTTGTTTAGTCACGCGTTAAACACTCTGCTTTTCACTTCCAATGCGAGGAAAAAAAAACGAAGTTCCATACAAAATTACGATATTTATATAACAAAGTAGATAACCGGCTACTTCCCGATGACCTAGAATCATGAAATTTGGCCAGAAGCAAGGTCTTACAGCACACGTACAGGAATAAATCTGATAACCGTAAATATTATATATTTTGGTGCAAGAAAAGCCAATTTACTAATACAAACTTATCATTTGCGGTTGGCGCAGTAGCCGTGTCTACTTCACCAACCGCAAATATTAAGTTTGTATTGTTAAATTTGCATCATCAAGTTTGTAGGTACGGAACCCTCGGTGCGCGAGTCCAACTCGCACTTGACCTGTTTTTTATCACGTGACGGTTTGAATGATATTTAGCCAACAGATTCAAACTTGAATACCTACTATTAATATATTTTAAAACTAATTGGGTCATGCATTATTAAATGAATTCACTTTTAATAAAACAAGAGTGTTCGTAATCATTAAATCGTGTTTCACGAAATTAAATCGTTTTTTCACGCCCTAGAAATTATCTAGGTTCACTGGAAATGGGGATAATCCTCCTTTCACAAACTCTGTGGTTGGCTGTTTAGGCGGGTTTCCAATGTAAATTAAAAAAAAATTACTTTAGTCCCTAGAGACTAAAAAAGAGCTTTAGTCCCGATGTGCAGAGACTAAAGTAACATTTTAAGAGCATGTGAAGTGAAAAATATATTATGTTAAACTCATCCACTCTTTTTACCTCACCGTCCAACCAAAACGATTTAAGCCGCAGTAAAAGGGCTATTTCAATCGCGCTGTACCAACCCGTTTCCCCAGCCTTCTAAATCGTTGTAACCGATTTGCATACCTCTGATCTCGGAGCGGTGGAAAAGCCAACTGTACTGATACCGGCTGAATATGCACCGTGCACCTTCGTGGCTCATTCCATTATTTAGTAGGTACTTACCGCGGCTGCCTGCGCCTGCGGCCAGGTAAGCTGCAAGACCTGGTATATGACTGTCGTTCCTGTGTTTGTCTTACCTGTATTAGCCTAAGTCCGTGATATATGTTTTGTTAATCTATCTATTCTATACTATAATAAAAGAGCAGAACCCGGCGTGTCTGTACATAGAAACAAAAGTTCATAAAAAGGAACGGGGGGTCTAAAGATGTATGGTAGACCACAAAACAGCGATTTTTAGAAATTGTTTCTGTCTGTCTGTCTGTTTGTTAGAGTTAATCTCCGAAACTACTGAATCGATTTGAATTCAGTTTTCAAGGGTAGATATAGCATCGTTTGGAGCAACATATAAGCTATGTTTGATTAAAATCGGATGTCGGAAAGAAAAGTTATCGGCAATTTTATATTCCACGCGTACGAAGTCGCGGGCAGAAGCTAGTTTCTAATAAGAGGATAGATAAAAATAGTTTCATTTACTGTAAAACAAGTATGGATCATGGTTCAAATAAATATCAACTGCAGTTTAATATAAAATGATAGGTACTTGTTGAAATATTTACTTGAAATATCTGTTGTCAAACACTTAAAACTACAACTAAAAGTTACAGATTTCAAAGTTATAGGTACTCTTAAAATCGAACAGGAAAAATTCATTTCATTTACTTAGGCAAAATTCAACCCTACCGCATGTAATATCCTCTTAAATTGAAGAGGCTCTTACTGGGTTCCAATAAAAGTGTTTTAACTTAATGTTATTTATCATAATGAGTCTGACAAATCTGTTTTAAGCCTGTAAATGGGCGGGCGTATTTTCCGAACGGTACTGTAGGGCGAAATAGCGCCCGCTTAAGGTTTACCCTTCTTTGTAGGTCGGTAAAATGTTGCCAACATTACCCTCGGTTGAGTATCCCCATTTATAAATAGGACTGGCAGACTTAAAACTGCTGTAATGTACGCGTGTTTAATTTGGATTGGACATCAATTATTAATTAAGGTTTCGTTACTACACATAATTCATCAGTAGGTATCAGTACTTGTCTACATACGAACTCGCAAACGCGCATGTATCTACGATTGGTTATATGTTGTTGATGACCTCGACTAAACTAACCTAACTTTTTTCTCAGAAGTTAATACGTCAAGTACTCTGCCCTGAAGACAGTGTACGATTTCGTTCCGGTTGCGGTTGAGACGGCTGGGCCATGGAGTGCTGAGGCCTTGTCGTTGTTTAGGGACGTAGGGCGTCGGCTGCTGGACAGAGGCTGCGACCCTCGTTCTGGATCGTGGTTGGTTCAGCAAATGTCCATAGCCATTCAGCGCGGCAACGCTGCGGGTATAATGGGGACATTCCAGCCAGGCACGATCCAGGGTATGGGTCAGAATGTTTAGTGTTTTGTACTTGTTTGTTTTATTTATGTATATTTATTGCATTTTTTTTATATGTTTGACGAAGTCTGTTACGGATGCTGGATTTGTGTATGAGAGGGGCCGTATTTATTTGACGAAACATGTTGTGGATTATTTATTTATGTGCGGTCATTTATGACGAAGCATGTTGTGGATTAATTATCTATGTGGTTTTATTCATGACGAAGCATAGTGTGGATATATATATTTTTAACAGATCTTCGTTTCCTAATTAAATGTAGTTAATAGTAGTAGTTACTTTCTACACCTCACAACTTGAGTCACGCAAAAAACGCTTGTTCAGCGAAATGAAGACTTCGTGCAAGCGTCGTGGCCCTAAGGGTACATGTGACTGTACTCAACTAGGTACAAATTAAGCTATGTCTGAGACCTGAGATATTACGTTTTCAATTTACACATTTGTCGTTCGTTTTATTTTTATACGTTTCAGGATGTTCTTTTCGACGGCAACACAATAAATAAATCGTTATCGTTAAGCCCGCCTTTATGTTTGACTCTAAAAACTGGATTGTTTCGCAACTCGTACGCAAGGCACATTAATCTCCCTCGTGGAGTACGTGCCACTTTATCTGCTTTCCTGGCCGTAATAAAGATTTTACGAAGCAAAAGCATTATTATTATGTGAAAAATCGAATATTTTGACGCTGTATTTACACCATAGTGAGACCTTAGCGACCGAGCTTTAAATTAGCTCTCGGGTGAAAATGGCTATTGAATTGATATATGATTTTTCCCAGATATGAGACCTAGCCAGCTAGCTAGGTCGATTTCTCACCTCCGTAAACCGCTAGGTATACCTTTTACCTACAGCTTTTTATGTACAGATATGTTCGTTTAATACGTATACTTCTAAAAATTTAAAATATGGATGTATGTTTTAAACCCGCCAAAATCACAATAAAATTAATAAGTTAATTTTACAAGGCTTAATTTTCATTAATATTCAAATCAAATTCTAACCGAGATTTCAAGGTTAACCTTAAAATATCCAATGCTTTCATCGTTGTCGTATTTGCATCTAATTCACCCTTAAAATTACAAACACGAAAAATCTTCATGAAACTTGATAAACTTGAACTTGAAAAAAGCCCTTTTCCTTTCAGAAGCGTAATTCCTAATTCGCTTCCATTCTCCGACTTATAAAATTGAATAATCTCAAATTTCTCAATTTGTCACAGAAACGCTTGGTCGGGACAGGATTCTTGTCAATTTGTGAATCTGTAAAAGTGAGTCGTACATATCCGAACACCCGAGGTTGTACGGACAATGTAAATAGCTAGATTACCCAGCAATTCGATTTCACGCATCCTTTGAACTAAATAATGATATGTCCAGGGAGCGTAGGAACAACCTGCCATCAGTGTCTGTCAAAAGGTCTTGCTTAAATTGAATCCCGATTGATCCTGTGTCCCACGAACCACTGGACCGAACACATCGAAATTGTTTCTTGGTAATCCAGATTCTTTTCCATATACTTACAGAGCTATGTTTTCAACTATGAGATTATTAGAATAATAAATATTTACACGAAAAACGAAGGATTTGAGTAATATTATCCGGAACTTCTACAGATTTTCGTTAATATGAGCATGGTTGATTTAAGAGTGTTTGTAAAGGCTTTGTGTAAGTATACTAAATCTTTGAAATGGATATTGAAGAAGTTATTTTCGTATTCAAATATACATCGATAAAAATAATTATCAGTTGCTGTAAAATTACTATTCGGAAATTTCATGGTATTTTGCTTCACCATAATTATGTACTTACTTACTTACATAACAAATGTGGAATCGATGTAAAAATTGATGTAGGTACCTATCTCTAGTAGTTACTAAGCCTATAATGTGTTTGTTAATACGAGTAAGTATAATAAAGTTATCAGTATTGTTAGATGAATCATACATTTTCCATTTATATTGTACTAGCTTCTGCCCGCGACTTCACCCGCGTGAAATTCGGTTATCGCGTTCCCGCTGGATGCGTTTCTCCGGGATAAAAAGTACCTATCCTTTGTCCTTTACCGGGACCCCAACTATCTCCATGTCAAATTTCATCCAAATCGGTCCAGCGGTTGAAGCGTGAAGAGGTAACAAACAGACAGACAGTTACTTTCGCATTTATAATATTAACTAGCTTGTGCCCGCGACTTCGCCCGCGTGGAATTCGGTTATCGCACTCCCGCGGGAGCTATGCGCTTTTCCGGGACCCTAACTATCTCCATGCCAAATTTCATCTCAATCGGTCCAGCGGTTGAAGCGTGAAGAGGTAACAGACAGACAGACAGACAGACACAGTTACTTTCGCATTTATAATATTAGTATGGATGTTAAGCACTGACCTATAAGTAATAACATATGGACGAACAGTCCCTAACAGAATATGTCAAAATATATGGAGCAAACTGACATTAGAAAATATGTTTAAATATGCTAATAACGCCTCTTTATAACGAAGGCCAAACGGGCACCCGTTTTGACGGGGCCATTTTTCCGGCTGATTGTGAATCCTTACATAATAATAGATCAATGATGTTAAGTAATACAAGAGTCAACTCTTTAGATATTTAAATACGTCACTTGTAAATTTTTTTAACAGTTATGGAACTCTGTTATAAACTTGGTTTTTTGAGTTCACAAGACCGCTTTTCAACGTCAGTTTTAAATTTAAAAAGAAAATAGTGGAAACATTCAAGATCTTGATGAAGTAGGTGACTGATAATCACGAAAGTGTAGGTAATAGGTGACTAATAATCACGAAAAAAAAACTCAAACTTAGATAAACAGTAACATAATGAATAACTGTATTTATTTTAAGTCGATTTACGTATCTAACAGAAATAGCATTTGCATTTGAATTTTGCAGTCAAACATCTAAATAATGAAGTAAGGTAAGCCCGACAAATGCGTCAGATCTCACGCGCGCACTCATTACGTTAGGTCGGTTTATCTCGAGTGTATATTCAAGCTTAATGAAGAGAATTATTTGCAAAATAAAGCTGCAAATTCAGTTGAAGCGCACACGTG
Source organism: Aethes cnicana (assembly GCA_963971205.1). NCBI lineage: Eukaryota > Metazoa > Arthropoda > Insecta > Lepidoptera > Tortricidae > Aethes > Aethes cnicana. Next base: position 5,654,246 of record OZ020280.1, on the reverse strand, counting down.
GGAGACATCCCTCTTCCACGACAGGGGGCGACTTGATTTCGTCTGCCTCGGATTTATTTATATACCCTTAGTCTTTGAGCGGGTTACTTTTACAAACGCTGAGTCATTACTTAAGGTTAAGTTTCGTTCGCAACGCGACTATAATTTATTCCATTGACTTCTTAGAATTCTTAGATTATCCTAAGAAGTCAAAGTAAAGGTGCACCTTCGTGTAGTTCGTTGGTTTCAAAAAATATATATTTGAAATATGTTTGTGTTAATATCTTTTTTTTAATAATATTCCTAATGAGTCAATGGAATAAATTACAATCGCGGTGCACACCTTTGTGTAGTTCGTTGGTTTCTCAAAACAAGGATAAAAAAGAGAAAAAAAAGATTTACAATTTCCGCATGAGGACAAGACTAAGCCTGGGTTCAAAGCCTATATTTAACAGACTTTTACTTTCTTGATTCAACCCACTCAGGCTAGGCTAGGCGTCTTGTCGCATTAACAAATACAAGCTAGTCGGACCGATAGTAAAAAATCAAATAAAAATATAAAAGACCTTCAAACTCCGAAATACATCGATTTCGATGTCAAGTTCAGTAGAAGATTGTTCACTTGACACTAACTTCGCAGTATTTAAGAGTTTGAAGGCCATTTAAAATTTCAACCCAATAGGTTAACCAGCGTCAGAGAAAAGGTGAATCCATTTTTCTTTTCTGACTACATACAAAAATTAATGCGGTAAATATATTCCCTTGTTCTACTTTTGTCACCATTATTATGTTATACCTAATACGTCTGTAGTTTCAATAGTTTTTTTTTTACCTGGAAACGTGTTAGTAACCATACCCGTAGTGAAAATTGTCTTCATCTTCCGCAATGCTTACCTTCCTTTACGGCAAAAATCCTTTGAAGAACAGTCTTTATAAAACCAGCTCAAAGCACTTCCTTTTGATAAGAGCTACTCACACCGCTAAGAAAAACACCTCCACACGAAAAAGTGTTTTCATTCAAAACTCAATTACGAGTGTGAAGACATTTTTCCGCGTCGTAATAAAATCATGGTAATAAAGATAGGTACGTAAGTACTAACGCATTTTTGTATGAAGCAGTTCATTCACATTCATACTTACTCGTACACTGTAAGAAAAGGGAGAAATTCTTTAAGCGCTTGATACGAGCATTCAGAGACTCGGCACAAACATCATTTGAATATGTTGACAGACAAATAAATATTTGAATGCGCTGTTCAGCCGATGTGTTAGGCATTCATCGTGAAGTGTCTTTTAAATGGCATCCATGAAAATGAACTCGGTAGTCGAGAGGCAGTAAGACTGGGCTCCCTTTGATGAAGTAGGTATAACCGGAATAAACAGGTCCGCTAAACTAGATGGCATGCGTACGTTGGTTTAACTTGGTATTTGCTTATTAGATTATCCAATAATGTCGGTTGTAGCGTGGAATTTCCATGTCGCGACCCTTATTCTTTCCAAGTACATACGTAGAGACGACATAGCGACATATGCGCCGTATCTTGAAAGCTTTCATCCGATGGTTATTTCCTTGAGACACTTCATTTGTATGGATGCGCACAGCGACGGTCTTGTTTTTAAGCGAAATGTAATCAGTTTAAATTATGTTTACATTTTGTTACAGCTTGTTATTACACGTTGGAAGTTTTGATAAACATTTGTTTATAATGATTAAGAGCACGTAGTCACTTGTAACCATAAGATTTAATTGTGGATCAGATTTAAATGTATTAGGTAATTAATGTACTTATATTAAGTGATTATGGGTGGATCAAGGTACATATTTATTATGCTTTTTAAATTGCTATGCCCTGTCCGTGTTCATATACAAAATTATCTTTGCATTGTAAAAGTAACTCTTAAGTATTATAATGTAACACCTGTGTATATGCTGGAATAAATTATTATAAAATGAATTTACGAAAAATGCCACCCCAAAACATCATTATCCTCGATTTTTTTACAGAGCACAGGTCTAGGTTAGTTAACAAGCCCGAGTCGTACTAATTTTATTTATGGCAGGTGTATTGCTCTAAGTCAGAGACTTTTAGCAAAATCGTTGCGCAGACAAAAGAGAATTACCGAAATAAAGACTCGGTATAAGTACCTATGTCGACAAACCTTTTAAAGCGAATTCCATTTAAGCTTCAATACGTCTAACGGAACGTTTGGTTATATATATTCACAAATTGCTCTTGTTCAACATTGAGGAGGGTCCGTGATAAATCAAGGACTTCATACCGAGGTGCGAAAGAATTTGGAAACGAGACGGCGGACCATTTCATTGAAAATCAATCAAACCGCTTCTTAACAAGAAATTGAAATGTCAACCTCCCGACTTTTATATTGGCAGCGATGTACGCAGTATTTCAAATACGTAAGAGAAAATAAAGTATTTTTAATTTACTGTAGGTAGTGGTATGTTTAGAATAAGCAGATACCGATTTTTCGATTACCTATCTATACATACCTACCGATATGCAATCATTAGACAGTTACTTTTGTTCTACCATACACTTTAACAGTCAAGCAGTAAAATATCCCATTTTCAGCTTCATCTCCACACGAAAAATGTTTCAAAAGTTTAAGTAAAAAGAAAAAAAGTTTTTCGATTAATCAACTTGAAACGATTTAACTTTTTAACGCGGGCACAGTAAAAAGCAATTATAGACCATAGATCCGAATTGGTATTCACAAACGACACTCATTCGACGCAGTCTATAATTGAACGCACTATAATGGAATAGTTAAAGAGTGAATATTCGAATGAAATGAACCAATCGGGCTGATCGTTTAATTCGTTAAATAATTCCTTCCGTTGAATTTTACTTAGGTCGTCTGTTATTATTACATTCCGTTAAAATGTAACGCGCAACTCTATAGGAAGTTGGGTATATTTTTAAACCAATAGGTAAGTTATTCTTACTGAACACAAAAAATATTTGCTTAAAATCAGCATTAGCTGTGCCCATACCCTTTTTCCATCATAAATGCCTGTTATCTGTTAAACTACAGAGTGCCTGTGTGATTTGTTAAGCTAAAAATACATGTTTCATATTATTATGGAGAATAAACGAATTTGTATTTCTGTATAAATATCATAGATAACAATATGGGGAACATTAATGAGCTCTGAAAGAATGACGTCGTCACAGCACGTAGCAGACATTTAATCAAGGTAATGAAAAAAACAGATATTTTATATCTATTCACAGCAAATTTTTACTTTAAACACCATAAAAGTAGCTCATCCATACTACCTAATTTATGCAAAATCAACTAATTTCTGTCATAACTAAACTGATTTTCGTGAAATTTGGTACGATTGTAGATAAGACTACGGAAGGACGAAAGGACGAAGGCTACTTTTTATCCCGGAAAACTGCATAGTTCTCGCGACTTTGCTCTAATAATTTTTAAGAATACTCGCCGTCGACTTCGACTCGCGTAGAATTAGAATTTGCGTACCTGATGATAGGTACCCTACTATGCAACAATAATTTTAGATGATTAATAACTGGTAAGGAAGTATTGGATATAAAGAAGCTACCTATCCTTTCTTATTTCCAGGGTATTAAACATCTCCATATATCATCGACTGGACCGATTTTGACGTGAAGGAAGTATATGATATTTTCATTTTATTTTCAAAACTCGAAAATCTAGGTAAGTATATCTTATAAGTACGCTAGTATTTTATAAGTTCATGAACATTACACGCATAGTACGTTTAAAACAAGAATATCAAGGGCGAAATTTGTTAATTACGAGGGAATATTCCTGTCACGCTGTAATCACGAGCCGGCTGACTCCGACTCCGGCCGACAAACTCGCAAGTTATTCTTATGAGCGAACTTTCGCGACATCCCGCCCTCACTTGTCTGAAACGTTAAATAAATCTAGTTTTATTCAACGTTCCTTCATTTTACACCGTCTCAAACTTTCGCAATAGACTCATATTAAACACACTAAAAACGCGACTAAATCTAAAACTTCGAGGTAAAATATAAATAGCTTTTTACCCGATTAAGTCGTTTTTAGTGTGTTCCTTCATTTTATATATATGCTGGTAGAATTTAAAAAGCTACTCAGTACAAACGGATAAATTGCAAGTACAATTTAAACAGTAAAGAACCCATTTATATGACAATTAAGTGCGCATTTTAATACTTAGTTAGATCGTACAGGGGCGACCGAGCTTTGCTCGGGATAAAATAGCTAAAACCGAGTTTTTCAGATATATTCTATACTATAAAAAAAGGGTAATTTTCTGTCTCTTTCTTTCTGTCTGTCTGTCTGTCTGAGTTAATCTCCGGAACTACTGAAACGGTTTGAATGCAGTTTTCAAGGGTAGATAGAGCATCATTTGGAGCAACATATAAGCTATGTTTGATTAAAACCGGATGTCGGAAAGAAAAGTTATCGGCAATTTTATATTCCACGCAGACGAAGTCGCGGGCACAACTAGTAAATTAATAAAGAAATATATACAAGATAAGCGCGTTTAATGTAGGTAAAAGACCTATTTTGTTAAAGAAGAGATTTATTTCAGAACTTTTAAAATCCCATACTAGGGCACAGGATTATTAATGTGCAGTACCTACCTAGTACTTTGACTGTGTGAGACAAGCTTTAAAGTCTGCATTTTCCTGAAACCCCGATTTCCATATTTACACACCACAATTTATTTCGGTAACCTGTTATTCGAAGTTGCCGACTCCCCCTCGTTCGTGGGGCTCCAATTTTTCGCGTCGCTGGCCAGCCCTGAAACGTCGTTAAATAAACTAAGTTTACATTTGGGAAACGATCGTATATAAAGTCATTAAGGATCACATCCCTCAATAAATAGGTCTGTATTTATCTATCTGTATCATACCTGAATCAAAAATATGTTTTCAAGCCGTTGCCATTTCGTGAGATTTATCTTATTATAATTTGCCTTCTCGTTGTTGCCATATACATGTACCTAATTAGATGGCTTTGGTTATAGAAGTATTGCAAAATTGGTTTGAATCATAGAAACCCGTTCCCATGGAAATATCGGGATAGAAAGTATCCTATGCTATTATGCTATGGACTCAAACTATCTCCATACCAAAATTTCATTGAAATCGGTCCAGTCATTTCGACGTGAAGGAACGGCAAACAAACATTGCTATTTGGCGGCAGATTAGTGGTTAAGATGGTGGGTGTCCCCCTGGATAATGTCATATACTTTATACCACCGGCCAATTATCAGTGTTAGATCAAGGTACCAAGAATGTAGGCTCTATTGCGAGAAGAAGCGAACAGTTTGTGTAAAGTGAACTACATAAACTTGCTACTGAATGCTTTAGCCGTCTTCTCTTTCAATGAGACAAGACACGCTGAGAACTATGATGGTCTCTTTTTCTCAGAGTGTAGAGCTAGTTTTTACAACACTATAATGACTCTTTCCAACATTATAACAAAAGGAATATTCCTAGTCATTTTCCATAAAGATGCGATTCATGACTTAACGAGAGCCATCATCATCATCAACTTTAGTAATTCCCGCTTAAATACTCGTTAGTGAAACTAAGACGTCGACATTATTCTGATAATTAAAATGCACATGTGAGAGTGCTAGTCCATTTGAAAATGGACTAGCACGATGTTAAGATGTTTGCAGACAGCTAAAACAACCATTTATCGGGCCGCAGTGACCACTTACCATCAGGTGCGCTGAGCGCTGGTTTGCCATACCAATTACATAGAAAATAAAGAACGAAATGGACCAGTTTTCCGACTCTAGATTATAATCTAGAGTTGGAACAACTCGATTTTTGAAAACATAATATATCCGATTGCAAACAAACTTTTGATGTCTCATTTTTGAAATCCGTTCAATAAGCCCTTTATTTTGATACCCCACTCGATAGGCAGAAATTGGAAACGTTTAAAATGCCTCCAAAAGACAGCCACTTTGTTTTTTGCTATTTTGATATACGCAGTGTTACTCTCATAATTAAGACGAATCTAACAACACCTCGCAAGCTAAAATCCATCAAGCCATTTAGGCTACACAGCGTGCCAAAGAAATATATAGATACATACATACACTTTAAAAAAACATAACCCTCCTTCTAGCGCAGTCGGGATTATTAGAAAACAAAAGTGAACCGATGCTGGGCGAATTTCGAGTATAGTTTTTTTAGCAAGGGTCGACAAATAAAAAACTTCTTCAACATATTTTCAATAGATTTTTCACCCTAGCTTCTCCCGCGACTACGCCCGCGTGGAATTCTGTTATCGCGTTTCCGCAGGAGTATGCAGGCAGCGGTTTTAGCGTGAAGAGGTAACAGACAGACAGACACAGTTTACTTTCGCATTTATAATGTTAGGATGGATTAGTTGGATTCTTCTTGTATTCGTTTAGAGTTGAGGACCTACCTATACTATTACAGCCTAGTTGCGTCCCACTGCTGGGCACAGGCCTCCTCTCATCACGAGAGGGTTTGAGCTATAGTCCCCACGCGGGCCCAGTGCAGATTGGGGACTTCACACACATCTTTAAATTACTTCGCAGATGCGTGCAGGTTTCCTCACGTTTTCCTTCACTGAAAAGCTCAGTGGTAAATTCAAATTGAATTTCGCACCTAAGTAAACTTAGAGGTGCGAGCCGGAATCGAACCCCCGACACTCTGTATGAGAGGCGGTAGGTCGAACCACTAGGCCACCACGGCTTCCAAAGCAGTTAAGTAGGCACCTATACTTTTAATGAAATAGGTACTTAACTTATAAGTGTGAGATTGAGATTGAATCACGTTGTTATGCGTTACAAATATGACGGTCTTAACTATTTTCACATTTTGTGTACACAATATACAGGTTAAAGTGTACAAATGCTCAAAAATTCCATCTCTCTATGTACTTTAGAAGTCGAGGCAACAATTTTTCCTGCGCAGCGCGTCATCGTCGTAAGGGCCCAATGGGGACGCTGCGAGAAATATGGCCCCATAAATTACTGTATTATCGGACAGTCGATTCTGCTCGCCAACTACTTCATTACTGCTACAATATACCATGTAATTGGAACTTCTTGTATACATGAGCAGCGGCTTTGTACGGATTGTCTGCTGCGATTCAGTTTACCATTATAAATTTAGCATGTATATTTTTATTTAAAATTAGTGTAAGTATTATTATACACAATATTATTCTTATCATACTCCTACGGTAATGGAAACGTGCATATCCTTACTTATTTATCTATCAACGGTATGGAATTAATAGTAAGTACATTATTGCAGAGGCCGCCAAGTAGCGCATTGCCGGACGAGTATTGGTACGAGTCCGGCAATCTCAATTGCGGCCGAGGTATACGAGTATATAATGCTTTTCTCAAACAGCGAGGAAATACGTAAGGTCAGTCGGGGCAAGTGCGCCAGGATGGGGTAAGTGCGCCTAACATAAACCTATAAATATTACTCAACTAGTAGTTGGCTGTTTACAAGGCATAGGGGCGAAATAAATTTAGGCGCACTTACCCCACATCAGTATTTACTACTTCCATGATCGTGGATGATTTGGCCATGGAAGTTGTACTTATTACCTCCATGGATTTGTCAGTTTCGGGGCAAGTGCGCCAGGATGGGGTAAGTGCGCCTAACATAAATATATCGAAACCTATAAATATTACTCAACTAGTAGTTGGGGGTTTACAAGGCATAGGGGCGAAATAAATTTAGGCGCACTTACCCCACATCAGTATTTACTACTTCCATGGCCGTGGATGATTTGGCCATGGAAGTTGTACTACCTCCATGGATTTGTCAGTTTTTCTACAGAGGTGTCTCAAATAGCAAGCGAATTAAAAAAAACACACACGACAATAATGTTTTTGCTGGCCAAGGCCGGCAAAGGACAGCCTCGCGTTTTCTTTTTTTGAAAGTAACACTACATTTCCGAGCATGTTTGAGAAAAGCACATTAACATCACTCAATATTTTAATACCTACTTATGTATCGTTTCAGGTACGGACAGTTCAATTTGACACATTTTGTACGATCCGAATGTCAAATTACATACTTAACATAAGTAAGGAGGTACCTATATTAATGATTTGAGTAAAAGAACTATGGTAAAAAGTTATATTTAAACATTGGTTAATTTCTTAATGAATCAATAAATTGAGGAAAACCTGTGCATGTTGTAACATCAAGACGTTTAAAAACGAAGACATAATTCATTATAAATATAAACGATTCTTCGGACTGCATCGATAACATTCGACCTTAATGCGAGTGATAAACAAATGACACTCCATCGTAAAATAATATAATTTCCAGTTAACTTCATTCGGTCGGCGGCGCTGCTAAAATACCCACCACGGTAAGTGATATTAATTACTTTTTGTATTATTTTTAACAAATATTTTTCTATGGGGTCCAATTATATTTTTGGTGTAAAAAAAAGTTTAAAGTATTAAACAAATCCACGAACACAGAGCAGTCTTCACGTACGTGATTCGTTATTCAAAACATTTTTTGTTGACAGAAGTCTTTTTTTAATTAATAAACTCTTTTTTAAAGTAATTTAAATATTACTAAATATTTTGTAGTCTATTTTTTTAAGCCTTAATATTTGTCGTGGTAAGACGATATAAATCGACTTTATAGACAACCATTTCTTTCTACTTATCATTCATGCTAATATTTTAAATTTTCAGATGAAACTCTTCTTCGGCTTAACTTTGCTGGCATTAAGTCAAGCAAGATTCATTCAACCAGAATGTGATATTGTGTCCGTCCACAACATAAACTATGAAAAGGAAATTCTGGTAAACAACCTCAACAGCCCGTACCAAATGGCGCTAGACTATGACACCAACATCCTATTCTTCAGTGTCTCAGTATCCCCAGAAGAGCAAATCTCAGAGACTTTTCAATTAGCTTACCTGAATCTTAAGACTAATGAATATAAAAGAATCACTGATGTTCCTGGAGGCTTTGCTGCTACTGTAGACAAAAAAAATCATAAGGTATTCCTGGGTGGAAGTGAAGGAATCTACGAGTATGACTTCACAACACGGAAAGCAAACCGTATCGATCGCGAAGGACACAGCATCTGGCAAATGTTTTACAAAGATAAACTGTACTACACAAGCTTTTACGATGAAAAGGTTTACACGCTCAAAGATAGAGAATCCACATTGGTCCCCGAGTTAAAGGACACAAAAGCACTAATAGTAGCTGTAGACAGCAAAGATAATCTCTATTTCAAAAACTCCACTGGGTTGTTTAACTTAGAAAAGGACGGAGAAATTGTATTCATAGGTGACTATAATGTTAATGGTGTTACCACTGATAACAACAATAATTTGTATTTCTCAACCCCAGGAGGTTTTTATAACATAGATGCAAACAAAAAGGTGAATAGTTTAGCCACTCTTGACAATGTATACGGATTGGTTATTGAAGGAGATGGTAATTTTATTTACGCAACGGACGTTAGCATTGTTAGATTAAAGCCTACAAAAAAAACTTGTGCTTCAAATGGAAAAAAATAATCAGTGCACAGAACCTATTTAAATAAATAAAAAATATCTCTGAATAAAAATACATGCGTGTATATTGATTTGTCTCTCATTTTTGATCATATGCACCTCATTTGCTGCTATAAAATTATGGAATAGTACCTATCTTTTTACGTGATATGCGTGCCCCGTGGCTTTTAATGAATATATTATCTAATTTATGTTTTTATGAATCTTATAATTCGAAATTGATATTTTTTTACTTTAACGTTTACTGTTTATTTAACTATAAAAGGGTTGAAACTGAAAATCATTAATTAATATCAATAAATTGTGTTAACGCCTTTTGACTTTTATTTCTATATTTACATGCTTAGCTATCGTTAAATACGGTCACCCTCGCCGTATATGAAGTAACGAGTGTATCACAAGTATCATCATCATCATCATCATCATCATCATCATCATCATCATTTTAGCCAAAAGACGTCCACTGCTGGACATAGGCCTCCCCCAAGGCTCGCCAATCAGACCGGTCCTGTGCTACTTGCTTCCACCGGTTTCCCGCGACTTTCACGAGGTCGTCGCTCCACCGCTGCATTGGAGGATGCTTTTAAGGTGCTGGACTGGAAAGGTCGAGGCATCAATGTTAATGGCGAGTACATCTCTCACCTTCGGTTTGCCGACGATCGACCTCAGTACTATGCTGGCTGACCTCAGCAGAGTTTCCGATCGAGTTGGTCTTAAAATGAACATGGACAAGCAAGGCGAAAATCATGTCTAATGTCCATGTTGTACCAACTCCCGTAATAATCGGAGGCTCTGCGCTCGAACTTGTTGACCACTATGTATACCTGGGACAAACAGTCCAGTTAGGTAGGTCCAACTTCGAGAAAGAGGTCAATCGTCGAATCCGACTCGGCTGGGCAGCGTTCGGGAAGCTTCGCAGTGTCTTTTCGTCCAAATTACCGCAGTGTCTCAAGTCGAAAGTATTCGACCAGTGTGTGTTGACAGTGATGACTTATGATTCCGAGACGTGGGCGCTTACGATGGGCCTCATAAGAAGGCTCAAAATCACTCAGAGGGCAATGGAGAGGGCTATGCTCGGGGTTTCTCTGCGTGATAGAATCAAAAATGAGGAGGTCAGCATTAGAACTAGGGTCACCGACATAGCCCGAAGAATTGCGAGCCTTAAGTGGCAGTGGGCGGGGCACATTGCTCGCAGGACTGATGGCCGATGGGGCCGGAAAGTTCTCGACTGGCGCCCGCGAACCGGGAGACGAGCTGTCGGTAGGCCTCCAACAAGATCACAAGTATAACCGATAGTTTTTGAATAGAATTCAGTCGTGGATAACTTTTCCACGATAACTTTGTTATTTGAGCTATTCAGCGGCGGAACGTGACTTCCCCTAGAAATAGCCTTTTCAATGTAAGGAATTATTTGCGCCCTGTTTGGTAAATATCAGAGAGTAATGTATTTTATCATAGTGTTACTACACTATTTCGGGTCATTTCATACAAGCCCCAGAACCAAGATGAGTAGAGCTTAGTGATATCTATTAGTAAATAGATATACCTATAGTGCAAGCTCTACTCATCTTGGTTCTGGGGCTTGTATGAAATGACCCGAAATATTTACTACTTACCTCTTAATTTATTTTCATTTAATGATGTATTTGCATTTCTTGTAGTGGATTCAAACCTGCAATCTTCAGCATAGTGGTTACCAGTGGCGGAGCGTCCATACATTCGGATTCCTCTCGGGTTTACCTACGGAAAATATTCAAGCACTACCAAAACGCATTTCAATAATAACCCTATAAACTTCTAACGCAACGCACTAACAAAACGCTACGTAACATTTATTCAACCTATAACTACTACACATAATCACGCATACTATCAAACGCGCGCGAAGAAGTTCGTGTAGGGAAGCAAACCGAGTTGTCCTCGCGCACACACGCTTGAAACAAACGCTAGTGCGTATTAAAAACATGCACGCTAAAATTGAAAATATGTCAATGTGTGCGCGCGAAAAAATCACCCGTGGTCCATCGTAATATTCGGGATTGTTCTAGTAAATTTTTGTTATTTTCGAATAGATTTTAGTTTCACTAAATTTCGATTTTGACCATTATTGCACTATAATACAGTTCTTTTTTAAATGACACGATTTGTTCTTATTCAAAATAGCGCCGCGTCTCAATCGCGTGATTCGTGCCTACATCTACATAACCGTGCTGTCAAACAGCTGATGCCTCTGCTCAGCTCTCAATGTTTTGTTGTGAAATATGAAAGTTTTAAGTTGTGTCAAATAGAATTTATACACAAGGCAAGTTCGAGATTTAAATAAGCGTAACAGTGAAATTAAATTAAATGGTGTACGAGTAATAAATGTGTCGTATAAAGGCGGAAGTGATTTGAGGCCTCATAAGAAGGCATAAAGCAGGCAAAGTCACTCAGAGGGTAATGGTGAGGGCTATGCTCGGGGTTTCTCTGCGTGATATAATGGATATGCGGATGTAAGCGCTGGCTAGATCACTGCCTCGTAACCGAGTCAGCAAGAAAAACAGTTAAAAGTACCCAGATTCACCACAGCGTATATTGGTCCGACCACTTTCCCCTAGAAATACAATGTAATTTTAGCATTATTAAAGAATTAAAGAATTATTTATTGAGTAACTTAAAGTACATATTGGTTTACAGTGGTGGGAACCTCTTTTTAGGTATGTAAATACCTGTGTTAAGAGGTACCGCTCTTCCGGTGGTATTGGTAGGTATAGTACTAAGTTTAATCTTATAATAATTATGTATAATCTAATCTTATACAAGTATATTATAATTATATATATATTATTATTAGGCCTAAGAATAATATTTCTGTATGTAGCTGCAAAGTCTAATAGCAAAATTGTGTGGGGAAATAGAAATAAATATCAAATTGATTGTTACAGCGAACAGTGCCAGCTGTTATTAAAAGAAATAGATTTCCCCATAGATCTCAGAACATGCTGTGATGAAATGTGTAACAATCCACAACATAGACAGATTATAGATCTGTTGTACCAGAGCATTATTGGGGCACTCTCGAAGGCAGCTTCCGATAGCTATGAGTCGGGACGAGTCGGGAGAGGCAAGTACAAGGCCGGCTGGAACAAGCACGTCAGGGAGGCTCACAGGTTGGCTCGCCTTTGTTTTTTGGACTGGGTGAGGCTCGGGAGGCCTGATTCGGGTGCCAGTTTTGAGGATATGGTTAAGGCGAAGAAGGTTTTTAAAAGTAAACTGAAATTCTGTCAGCGACATAAAGAACAAACAAAAATGGATAAATAGGCGTCGCTGCACAAAGAAAAAAATTTTAGTAAATTTTGGAAACAAACCAACAGTTTGAATCGGCGAGTCTTCCTACGAGTATAAATGGGCTTGATGATCCTAAGCAAATAGTTAATTTGTTTAAGGATCATTTTAAAATTAAAAGTAAGATGGTAGGTGGGTTGCAGGGGCTGAATACTGATGGCGCTGCCTCAAAGCCTACTATTTTGGTGACAGCCAAGGATGTAAAGCGTGTCATACGGCAAATGACCCGAGGTAAATCTCCCGGGCACGACGGGCTCAGTATTGAGCACCTGCAACACGCTGGTACTCACATCCATCGGATCCTAGCTATGTTGTTCACGTTTGGATTACGTCACTCGTACTTACCGGCTGAATTAATTAAAACTATAGTGGTGCCTATTAGAACAAGACGGGTGATGTGTCGGATGTGAGCAACTATAGACCGATCTCCTTGGCTACTATAGTAGCTAAAGTGCTGGACGGGGTGCTTGAACGACATCTCGGACACATGTCAAGTTAGAAGACGGGCAATTTCGGTTCAGACCTGGACTATCCACCGAAAGCGCAATTCTAGTACTATACGGTCCGGTACTATACGGACAGAAAAACGCCGGTGTACGCTGCCTTTCTCGACTTGTCCAAGGCTTTCGATCTCGTATCATACGAGAAGCTCTGGAACAAACTGCGAGAGATTGGACTGCCTCACGAGTTGATTGCGTTGCTAAGGTTTTGGTACAACAATCAGGAAAACCATATTAGATGGTCCAATTGCGTGTCACCTGGATATAGGGCGGAGTGTGGGGTTCGACAAGGTGGCTTGACTTCACCCACGCTCTTTAATGTTTACATTAACCAGCTCATTGGCGAACTCAACAGCACTATGGTCGGCTGTTCTATAGGAGGGCAAATGGTCAACAATACAAGCTACGCCGATGACATGGTGCTGTTGAGTCCCTCAATTACCGCTCTCCGCTCGTTGTTAAATGTGTGCGAGTCTTATGGGGAGTCCCACGGACTCACATACAATGTGAAAAAGAGTGTAATGATGGTGTTTCGAGCGGGGCGTAAGAGCCCTCACTATGTACCACCGGCAACCCTTTGTGGACTCACGCTGAGTAAAGTGTCTCAATTTAGGTACTTGGGACATGTGGTCACCGAGGAGTTGAACGATGACGCTGACGTTGAGAGGGAGCGCAGGGCGCTGGCTGTAAGAGCCAACATGTTGATCCGCAGATTCGCAAGGTGTTCGGTCGAGGCCAAAATAACGCTCTTTAGATCGTATTGCCAGACGTTCTACACCTGCAGTCTGTGGATCAAGTACACGAAGAGGGCTTATAGCGCCCTGCGAGTCCAGTTCAACAACGGGTACAGGATGCTGTTGGGGCTGCCGCGCGCGTGCAGCGCCTCGGGCATGTTCGCCGCGGCCCGCCTGGACGACTTCTACGCCATCATGCGCAAGCGGGCAGAGTCCATGATGAGGCGAGTGCGCGGCAGCCACAACGGCCTCCTCAAGGAGATTGCGGAAAGGCTGGACAACCCCTTTTATGGTGTTTGGGCGTCCCTGCATGAGCCCAAATACAAGTCGTATAAATAATAATAATTTGATATCTCACTAACTTAGATTTAAGTTTACTACTAAAAATTTATGGACCCATGTAATGTGTTGTCTGAAATAAAGCATTATTATTACTATTATTATTATAATCAGAAATGACATAGCCCCAAGAATTGTGAGCCTTAGGTGGCATTGGGCGGAGCACATTGCTCGCAGGACTGATGGCCGATGGGACCGGAAAGTTCTCGAGTGAATATTCTTCATAGAACACCACACATGACAAAGGTACAAAAGGATGGTAAAAAATATGTTTCTCATAAACCGGGAAAAATACGAACAGTTTAATATCAAACACTTAGCACATTACTATTCTGGCACTGACTACTAACATTCGAATGTCTACTACTGAATGAATATAGAGGTAGATCAATAACACAGAACTTCAATCAATATAGCTTTGTCAGGATTTTTTTATGTAGTAAATGGCAACCCCAGTTAACTAAAAGTTTTGAAAAAATAAAAGAAAACTTTAGCATTTGCAAAATACGGTTGAATTTAGCATGACACTTTGGCGAGAAATTGGAAAAAATAACGTCTCACTATTTTTATTCAATGTGATATGAAAAATTGCTTGAAGCTACATTTTTGTATCTAATATGATTTCGACACGCCAATATTGTACAATATAGCATTTTTAAACCTTACTTTCGACAGATAGGGCAGGAATTTGCACTAATTCATTTGATAACGTACTCAAGTCGCTTCAACACTTACGCCAAATCAGCAGCAAGATAGCATAGTGTTGCAGTGTAGTGATTAGTGTACAGTGGTGCGCGTTTGGCGACAGCGGTTTTCATATCAAGATCGCAAGATGACATTTCCTCCCACACTGCAAGTGTAGTTCATTCTTCCATGGGGTCGACAAATAAAAAACTTCTTCAACATATTTTCAGTAGATTTTTCTCACTAGCTTCTCCCGCGACTACGCCCGCGTGGAATTCGTTTATCGCGTTTCCGCGGGAATATGCCCAGCGGTTTTAGCGTGAAGAGGTAACCGACAGACAAGCAGACACAGTTACTTTTGCATTTATAATGTTAGGATGGATTAGTTAGATTCTTCTTGTATTCGTTTAGAGTTAAGTACTTACCTATACTTTTAATGGCCCCATGAAATATGGCCCCATAAATTACTGTATTATCGGACAGTCGATTCTGCTCGCCAACTACTTCATTACTGCTACAATATACCATGTAATCGGAACTTCTTGTATACATGGGCAGCGGCTTTGTTACGGATTGTCTGCTGCGATTCAGTTTACCATTATAATTTAGCATGTATATTTTTATTTAAAATTAGTGTAAGTATTATATTATACACAATATTATTCTTATCATACTCCTACGGTAATGGAAACGTGCATATCCTTACTTATTTATCTATCAACGGTATGGAATTAATAGTAAGTACATTATTGCAGAGGCCGACAAGTAGCGCATTGCCGGACGAGTCAGTTAGAAAGCTGAGCGAAGCGAAGCCTTCTATTGGTACGAGTCCGGCAATCGCAATTGCGGCCGAGGTATATATGATGCTTTTCTCAAACAGCGAGGAAATACGTAAGGTCAGTCGGGGCAAGTGCGCCAGGATGGGGTAAGTGCGCCTAACATAAATATAAGCGGACGGCCCGTGCAGCGTCCCACCGACAATTCCATCTTCCTCGCTCCCGTCACATACCGTGAAGTGTATAGAGCTATTAAAAACTTGAAAAACAAAAATAGTCACGGGATCGATGAACTACCGCCATCACTGATAAGACAATGTGCAGACTACCTTACGTTACCATTGTGTGCCTTAATTAACCAATTCTTTGACGAAGGTGTTTTCCCAGACCTATTAAAAATAGCTGTAATTAAACCAATACATAAAAAAGATGATAAAACTAATTTAAATAATTATCGCCCAATAGCCTTATTGCCCACAGCCTCAAAAATATTTGAAAAAGCAATGTGCGACCGCATATATGCTTTCTGTGAAAAATATAATATATTTGATGAGTGCCAAAATGGCTTTAGGAAAAAAAGAACTACAATATTAGCAGCATATAAATACGTTTAAGAAATTCTTAACATAGTTAACAAAAAACACTACGCAATAGGAATTCTATTACATATGACAAAAGCATACGATAAAGTCCAACATAAAAAACTTATAAATAAACTACGTTTGCGTTTCGTGGATATAGGAACCGGGCCTAAGGCACCTTCACCTACAACTATTCCAAAATTCGCTTACACATGTATTATTTCCCCTATGAGAGCAATTAGTGTCTTCCTTTGGTGGGCTAGGTTGTTATTTACGGTTTTTGACAAATGTTGATTATTTTACAATATACACAGCTCAGATTATGAAAAACTGAATAAAGTTTTATTTTCTGGACATCCCGTGTAAAATAATGATGATTTGATGTTTTTTTTTTTTTTTGTAAGGACAATCTGGACGTATCGCAATTTCCACAGCTCAGCTTGAAGAGGACATATCAAACCTTCAAATATATTTTTTCTTAACTTATATTTGGCCCAATTTTTAGGTCAAAATGTGGTATTTCACCTTATTACGCGCCTTGGTTTTTGAAGTTCGGTACCATATCAACGAAAACACAAATAGTGCTGCCAAATACAGAAAATAATACGAAAAATGTACCAAACCAAAATTTCTCGAAAAATAGTTGTTTTTGCACCAACATCAAAAACTAAGCCCAGATAATTATTAAATTTCGTATTATTAGGATTACTCACTTTTTGACCATATTTTTTTAGGGATAGGAATAGAGACAGGATATAGGGACTGTATAAGGATAGGGGTGGGTTATATCAAAATTATTTTGCGAATTTCAGTTGGTCCTTTTATTGAAAACGGATTCCGTTTTTTAAAAAGTAAGTAAACTTAAGTTATCTTTTTTTCTGCCGTGTGTGGTGCCCCCCAGGACGTGATGCCCTAAGCAATTGCTTAATTTGCTTATGGGTTAATCCGGCACTGCTAGTAAATATAAAACCCACAGACTCCTGTAAATCTTATTTTCTGAAACATAAAATACTCACTTTGCCTTCCATCTTTATACTAGAAATCTGTAAGTTTGTTAAAAAATACCCTCAATTTTACACCAAGCTTGAAGACGCCCCTATAACCCACTATCTCCGAAACAGGAACAAGCTCGTGCTGCCCAGCGGGAGTGACAGTTCCCAACTGAAACTCCATTCTTCTGGACCATACATAATGTCAATAAAAGTATATAATAAACTACCAGAAAATGTAGTGACAACAAACATAACTATAGGGCTTATATTTGCTAATATATACTTATAATTATACCGATTGCACTTACATCTAGATTTTAAGATCTATTTAGTTTTAATATTTTGCTGCACCCTCACAGGGTCCATGTTAGTACTTAAGGCCCTTCCCTGACCCAGCATCGTCAAATTGCTCATTTGAGATCATACTTTTCTAAGAAATGTTAAAAGTTAAAAATATGAAAAAAACATATGTTATATTTGATTATATCATCCTTACATTGACAGCTTTCGATACACGTTTCACGAAACTTCGCTCGATACAATTTAATTCCAAAGTAACCTCTAACTCGGACCGCTAATCCAACTTTACTCCAGTTTATTATATCAAACAGTGTAAAACTAATTATAACACAAAAAATATCCATATTATATGCATACATCGACAGCTTTATAAATGCCATTTTTTTAGACGGTATTTTTATAGAAATTAAAACGTGTTAAAAAGTAACTTAATCGGGCGTTCTGTGCGTAGCGCTTTCTCTTTCACTCGTCCCACGAGTGACAGTGACGGCTGAGCTGGGTCAATGAAGGGCCTTAAGAAAATATTGTAACATCTTGTAAAAACCATGGTTTGGCAATAAATGATATGAATATGAATATCGAAACCTATAAATATTACTCAACTAGTAGTTGGCTGTTTACAAGGCATAGGGGCGAAATAAATTTGGGCGCACTTACCCCACATCAGTATTTACTACTTCCATGGCCGTGGATGATTTGGCCATGGATGTTGTACTTATTACCTCCATGGATTTGTCAGTTTTTCTACAGAGGTGTCTCAAATAGCAAGCGAATTAAAAAAAAATACACACGACAATAATGTTTTTGCTGGCCAAGGCCGGCAAAGGACAGCCTCGCGTCTTCTTTTTTTGAAAGTAACACGAACATTTCCGAGCATGTTTGAGAAAAAGCACATTAACATCACTCAATATTTTAAATACTTACTTAGGTATTTCAGGTACGGACAGTTCAATTTGACACATTTTGTATTGTACGATCCGAATGTCAAGTTACATAACATAAGTAAGGAGGTACCTATATTAATGATTTGAGTAAAAGAACTATGGTAAGAAGTTATATTTAAACATTGGTTAATTTCATAATAAATCAATAAATTGAGGAAAACCTGTGCATGTAACATCAAGACGTTAAAAAACAAAGACATTATTTATTATAAATATAAACGATTCTTCGGACTGAATCGATAACATTCGACCTTAATGCGAGTGATAAACAAATGACACTCCATCGTAAAATAATATAATTTCCAGTTAACTTCATTCGGTCGGCGGCGCTGCTAAAATACCCACCACGGTATATGATATTAATTACTTTACTTTTTCATTATTTTTAACAAATATTTTTCTATGGGGTCCAATTATATTTATGGTGTAAAAAAAGTTTAATGTATTAAACAAATCCACGAACACAGAATAGTCTTCATTCAAAAGATTTTTTGTTGGCAGAAGTCTTTTTTAAATTAATAAACTCTTTTAGGGTTCCGAAGTCCACAAGGAACCCTTATAGTTTCGCCATGTCCGTCCGTCCGTCCGTCCGTCCGTCCGTCCGTCCGTCTGTCCGCACTATTGCTCGGAGATGCTTAGGTCTAGAGAGCTGTAATTTGGCATGAATATGCATATTAGTTACGCTGACAAAGTGGTACAATAAAATTTTGAAATATATTTTTTTATAGGGTACCTCCCCTACTTGTAAAGTGGGCATGTAATTTTTTTTTCTTGCGTACCCCATGGTGCGGCATATTGTTGAATAGGTCTTAAAAAAATATTGTGGGTTTGTTGAAACCATTTTTTGATTAAGTGATGCGTTTGTGAAATATTAAGCTTTAAAGTGCTATTTTTTGTTAGAGTCACGTGTCCCCCCCCCCCTGCCAGCTAAATGGTGGTATTTGGATGGCTGAAAAAAATCACGGTTGTGGCATATAAAACGTAGTTGAAAGGAAAACTATCAGAGCTAAGTAGGCTGTACAAACTTACGAGTAATAGTCGACCAACTTATAATAATGATTTTTCTCGAGCGGCAGGGGCGTCGGGCGGGCACGTCCTACCACAGGCTAGCTAGATGCTAATAAGTCTTAGAAAGGTACTGTGGGCATCCTCAACTTCGGAACCCTATAAATTGCGCGTGGCCCGACACGCAGTTGGCCGGTTTTTTTAAAGTAATTTATATTTTACTAAATATTTTGTAGTCTATTTTTTAAGCCTTAATATTTGTCGTGATAAGACGTTATAAATCGACTTTATAGACAACCATTTCTTTCTACTTATCATTCATGCTAATATTTTAAATTTTCAGATGAAACTCTTCTTCGGCTTAACTTTGCTGGCATTAAGTCAAGCAAGATACATTCAACCAGAATGTGATGTTGTGTCCGTCAACAACATAAACTATGAAAAGGAAATTTTGGTAGAAAACCTCAACGGCCCGTACCAAATGGCGCTAGACTATGACACCAACATCCTATTCTTCAGTGTCTCAGTGTCCCCAGAAGAGAAAATCTCGGAGACTTTTCAATTAGCTTACCTGAATCTTAAGACCAATGAATATAAAAGAATCACTGATGTTCCTGGAGGCTTTGCTGCTACTGTAGACAAAAAAAATCATAAGGTATTCCTGGGTGGAAGTGAAGGAATCTACGAGTATGACTTCACAACACGGAAAGCAAACCGTATCGATCGCGAATCACACAGCATCTGGCAAATGTTCTACAAAGATAAACTGTACTATACAAGCTTTTCCGATGAAAAGGTTTACACGCTCAAAGATAGAGAATCCTTATTGGTCCCCGAATTAAAGGACACAAGAGCACTAATAGTAGCTGTAGACAGCAAAGATAATCTCTATTTCAAAAACTCAACTGGGTTGTTTAACTTAGAAAAGGACGGAGAAATTGTATTCATAGGTGACTATGATGTTAATGGTGTTACCACTGATAATAACAATAATTTGTATTTCTCAACCCCAGGAGGTTTTTATAAAATAGATGCAAACAAAAAGGTGAATAGGCTAGCCACTCTGTTTGACAATGTATACGGATTGGTTATTGAAGGAGATGGTAATTTTATTTACGCAACGGACGTTAGTATTGTTAGATTAAAGCCTACAAAAAAAACTTGTGCTTCAAATGAAAAAGAATAATCAGTGCACAGTACCTATTTAAATAAATAAAAATTATCTCTGAATAAAAATTCATGCGTATATACTGATTTGTCTCTCATTTTTGATCATATGCACCTCATTTGCTGCCTGTGTTTGCTGCTATAAAATTATGGAAAAGTAAGTACCTTTCTCTTTACGTGATATGCGTGCCCCGTGGCTTTTAATTAATATATTATCTAATTTATGTTTTTATGAAGCTTTTGATTCGAAATTGATATTTTTTTACTTTATCGTTTACTGTTTATTTAACTATAAAAGAGTTGAAACTGAAAATCATTAATTAATATCAATAACTTGTGTTAAGGCCTTTTGACTTTTATTTCTATACTTACATGCTTATAATAGTTATCGTTGAATACGGTCACTCTCGTCGTATATTAAGTAACGAGTGTATCACAAGTACATATAACCGATAGTTTGTGAATAGAATTCAGTCGTGGATAACTTTTCCACGATAACTGTGTTATTTGAGCTATTCAGCGGCGGAACGTGACTTCCCCTAGAAAGAGCCTTTTCAATGTAAGGAATTATTTGCGCCCTGTTCGGTAAATATCAGAGAGTAATGTATTTTATTATAGTGTAGTAAATAGATATACCTATAGTGCAAGCTCTATTCATCTTGGTTCTGGGGATTGTATGAAATGACCCGAAATATTTACTACCTCTTAATTTATTTTCATTTCATGAGGTATTTGCATTTTTTTAGTGGATTCAAACCTGCAATCTTCAGCATAGTGAGTGGTTACTACTAAAATTTTGAATGGAAATGTAATTGCGTACCTATATACTAATAGGTATTAGACCCAATGGAGTGTAGGGGAGCTCTAAGAGGATTGAGGAGCTGTTCGTGTTAAACCGGCTCTACACTCTCGATGAGACACCCCGAGAAAAAGACACCAGCATAGTTCTCAGGGTGTCTTGTCTCATTGAAAGAGAAGACGTCTAAAGCAAGTTTATGTAGTTCACTTTACACAAACTGTTCGTTTCTTCTCGCAATAGAGCCTACATTCTTGGTACTTTGATCTAACACTGATAATTGGCCGGTAAGCATTCAGTAGCAAGTTTATGTAGTTCACTTTAAACAAACTGTTTGTTTCTTCTCGCAATAGAGCCTACACTCTTGGTACCTTGATCGAACACTGATAATTGGCCGGTGGTATAATGTATATCCTCCCTCCATCCCCTTTGCCTTGCATTTGTGGACTACGAGAAAGCCTTCGATTCGATCGAGACTCGGGCTGTGCTGTAGTCTTTCCAGAGGTGCCAAGTTGACTACCGGTACATCGAAGTGTTGAAGTGTTTGTACGAAAATGCCACCATGTCCGTCCGACTACAGGACCAGACCTCGAAGCCTATTCCACTGCAGCGGGGAGTCAGACAAGGAGGCGTGATCTCTCCGAAGCTGATCACCGCTGCATTGGAGAATACTTTCAAGGTACTGGACTGGAGAGGTCGAGGCATCAATGTTAATGGCGAGTACATCTCTCATCTTCGATTTGCCGACGATATTGTAGTCATGGCTGAGATCATGGAGGACCTCAGTACTATGCTCGCTGACTTCAGCAGAGTTTCCGATCTAGTTGGTCTTAAAATGAACATGGACAAGACGAAAATCATGTCTTAAATCCATGTTGTGCCAACTCCCGTAATAATCGGAGGCTCTGCGCTCGAACTTGTTGACCATTATGTATACCTGGGACAAACAATCCAGTTAGGTAGGTCCAACTTCGAGAAAGAGGTCAAAATGCCACCATGTCCGTCCGACTACAGGACCAGACCTCGAAGCCTATTCCACTGCAGCGGGGAGTCAGACAAGGAGGCGTGATCTCTCCGAAGCTGTTCACCGCTGCATTGGAGAATACTTTCAAGGTACTGGACTGGAGAGGTCGAGGCATCAATGTTAATGGCGAGTACATCTCTCACCTTCGATTTGCCGACGATATTGTAGTCATGGCTGAGATTATGGAGGACCTCAGTACTATGCTCGCTGACTTCAGCAGAGTTTCCGATCTAGTTGGTCTTAAAATGAACATGGACAAGACAAAAATCATGTCTAATGTCCATGTTGTGCCAACTCCCGTAATAATCCCGTAATAACCTGGGACAAACAATCCAGTTAGGTAGGTCCAACTTCGAGAAAGAGATCAATCGTCGAATCCGACTCGGCTGGGCAGCGTTCGAGAAGCTTCGCAGTGTCTTTTCGTACAAATTACCGCAGTGTCTCAAGGCGAAAGTCTTCGACCAGTGTGTGTTGCCAGTGATGACTTATGGTTCCGAGACGTGGGCGCTTACAATGGGCCTCATAAGAAGGCTCAAAGTCACTCAGAGGGTAATGGTGAGGGCTATGCTCGGGGTTTCTCTGCGTGATAGAATCAGAAATGAAGATATCCGCAGTAGAACTATGGTCACCGACATAGCCCGAAGAATTGTGAGCCTTAAGTGGCATTAGGCGGAGCACATTGCTCGCAGGACTGATGGCCGACGGGACCGGAAAGTTCTCGAGTGAATATTCTTTATAGAACACCACACATGACAAAGGTACAAAAAGGATGGTAAAAAATATGGTTTCTCATGAACCGGGAAAAATACGAACAGTTTAATATCAAACACTTAGCACATCACTATTCTTGCACTGACTTAGTAGTCATGCGAGAACTGTTATGTTAGTACATTCGAATGTCTAACTACTGAATGAATATAGAGGTAGATCAATAACACAGAACTTCAATCAAGATAGCTTTGTCAGGTTTTTATTTAGTAAATGGCAACCCCAGTTGTAAATACGGCGACTGGACGAAAAATGGCGCGAAGTAACTTTTAGTTTTGAAAAAATAAAAGAAAACTTTCGCAGTTGCAAAATACGGTTGAATTTAGCATGACTTTTTGGCGAGAAATTGGAAAAAATAACGTCTCACTATTTTTATTCAATATTATAAAAAATAAGTTCTCCTGTGATATGACACATTGCTTGAAGCTACATTTTTGTATCTACTATGATTTCGACACGCCCCAATATTGTACAATATAGCATTTTCAAAGCGATATTAATATTTTTTGCAACCGACGTTGGCGTATATCTGTCACGGCAGTGATACACAGTAGACTAACGTACCCAAGCCAAGGTTCCAAATTCAACTATTAGTAAATGGTAATTTAAACCTTACTTTCGACAGAGGGCAGGAATTTGCACTAATTCATTTGATAAAGTACTCAAGTCGCTTCAACACTTACGCCAAATCAGCAGCAAGATAGCATAGTGTTGCAGTGTAGTGATTAGTGTACAGTGGTGCGCGTTTGGCGACAGCGGTTTTCATATCAAGATCGCAAGATGACATTTCCTCCCACACTGCAAGTGTAGTTCATTCTTCCATGGGGTCGACAAATAAAAAACATCTTCAACATATTTTCAGTAGATTTTTCTCACTAGCTTCTCCCGCGACTACGCCCGCGTGGAATTCGTTTATCGCGTTTCCGCGGGAATATGCCCAGCGGTTTTAGCGTGAAGAGGTAACCGACAGACAGGCAGACACAGTTACTTTCGCATTTATAATGTTAGGATGGATTAGTTAGATTCTTCTTGTATTCGTTTAGAGTTAAGTACCTATACTTTTAATGGAATAGGTAAGTACTTATAAGTGTAATATTGAGATTAAATCACGTTATGCGTTACAAATATGACGGTCTTAACTATTTTCACATTTTGTGTACACAATATACAGGTTAAAGTGTACAAATGCTCAAAAATTCCATCTCTCTATGTACTTTAGAAGTCGAGGAAACAATTTTTCCTGTCCAGCGCGTCATCGTCGTAAGGGCCCCGTGGGGTCGCTGCGAGAAATATGGCCCCATAAATTACTGTATTATCGGACAGTCGATTCTGCTCGCCAACTACTTCATTACTGCTACAATATACCATGTAATTGGAACTTCTTGTATACATGGGCAGCGGCTTTGTTACCGATTGTCTGCTGCGATTCAGTTTACCATTATAATTTAGCATGTATATTTTTATTTAAAATTAGTGTAAGTATTATTATACACAATATTATTCTTATCATACTCCTACGGTAATGGAAACGTGCATATCCTTACTTATTTATCTATCAACGGTATGGAATTAATAGTAAGTACATTATTGCAGAGGCCGCCAAGTAGCGCATTGCCGGACGAGTCAGTTAGAAGGCTGAGCGAATCAAAGCCTTCTATTGGTACGAGTCCGGCAATCGCAATTGCGGCCGAGGTATATATAATGCTTTTCTCAAACAGCGACGAAATACGTAAGGTCAGTCGGGGCAAGTGCGCCAGGATGGGGTAAGTGCCCCTAACATAAATATATCGAAACCTATAAATATTACTCAACTAGTAGTTGGCTGTTTACAAGGCATAGGGGCGAAATAAATTTAGGCGCACTTACCCCACCTCAGTATTTACTACTTCCATGATCGTGGATGATTTGGCCATGGAAGTTGTACTTATTACCTTCATGGATTTGTCAGTTTCGGGGCAAGTGCGCCAGGATGGGGTAAGTGCGCCTAACATAAATATATCGAAACCTATAAATACGAGTATTACTCAACTAGTAGTTGTACATAGGGGCGAAATAAATTTAGGCGCACTTACCCCACATCAGTATTTACTACTTCCATGGCCGTGGATGATTTGGCCATGGAAGTTGTACTTATTACCTCCATGGATTTGTCAGTTTTTCTACAGAGGCGTCTCAAATAGCAAGCGAATTAAAAAAAAACACACACGACAATAATGTTTTTGCTGGCCAAGGCCGGCAAAGGGACAGCCTCGCGTCTTCTTTTTTTGAAAGTAACACGAACATTTCCGAGCTTGTTTGAGAAAAAGCACATTAACATCACTCAATATTTTAAATACCTACTTAGGTATCGTTTCAGGTACTGTAAAGATCTGTACTCCAGTGAGTCTGGCAGATATGCAGGGTCTTCAATGAAATAGTGGACTGTATTTTAACTGGTGTAATTCGGAAAATAGAAATTTATGAAAATGGTTACAGCCGTTAGGGAACAAAGGAATTAAGAATTGACCGATAGATTTGAAAGATGGATGAATGTTGCCATACAAAAGAAAAAGTACGTTTCGATTTAAGCATACATTCTAAATTATACATTTTGAATAATGACATTGTATTAATTTAAACATTGTTAATATTTTCGCAAATATACAAGTTTATTTTATTATTTAATGAATTAATTAATTGATTATTTATAGTTGCATTATAATTTGAGAATTGTGATTTATAAATTGATTTTGCATGGAAAAAGTAATTAAAAATTAAATAAGAATTTAGAATTAAAAATATGAAGTATTTTTAAGCTATTCTGAACAGGTACGGACAGTTCAATTTGACACATTTTGTACGATCCGAATGTCAAATTACATAACATAAGTAAGGAGGTACCTATATTAATGATTTGAGTAAAAGAACTATGGTAAAAAGTTATATTTAAACATTGGTTAATTTCTTAATAAATCAATAAATTGAGGAAAACCTGTGCATGTAACATCAAGACGTTAAAAAACAAAGACATTATTTATTATAAATATCAACGATTCTTCGGACTGAATCGATAACATTCGACCTTAATGCGAGTGATAAACAAATGACACTCCGTCGTAAAATAATATAATTTCCAGTTAACTTCATTCGGTCGGCGGCGCTGCTAAAATACCCACCACGGAAAGTGATATTAATTACTTTTTCATTATTTTTAACAAATATTTTTCTATGGGGTCCAATTATATTTTTGGTGTAAGTAAAAAAAAAGTTTAATGTATTAAACAAATCCACGAACACAGCGGAGTCTTCACGTACGTGATTCGTTATTCAAAACATTTTTTGTTGACAGAAGTCTTTTTTAAATTAATAAACTCTTTTTTAAAGTAATTTATATTTTACTAAATATTTTATAGTCTATTTTTTTAAGCCTTAATATTTGTCGTGATAAGACGTTATAAATCGACTTTATAGACAACCATTTCTTTCTACTTATCATTCATGCTAATATTTTAAATTTTCAGATGAAACTCTTCTTCGGCTTAACTTTGCTGGCATTAAGTCAAGCAAGATACATTCAACCAGAATGTGATGTTGTGTCCGTCAACAACATAAACTATGAAAAGGAAATTTTGGTAGAAAACCTCAACGGCCCGTACCAAATGGCGCTAGACTATTACACCAACATCCTATTCTTTAGTGTCTCAGTATCCCCAAAACAGAAAATCTCGGAGACTTTTCAATTAGCTTACCTGAATCTTAAGACTAATGAATATAAAAGAATCACTAATGTTCCTGGAGGCTTTGCTGCTACAGTAGACAAAAAAAATCATAAGGTATTCCTGGGTGGAAGTAAAGGAATCTACGAGTATGACTTCACAACACGGAAAGCAAACCGTATCGATCGCGAAGGACACAGCATCTGGCAAATGTTTTACAAAGATAAACTGTACTACACAAGCTTTTACGATGAAAAGGTTTACACGCTCAAAGATAGAGAATCCACATTGGTCCCCGAGTTAAAGGACACAAAAGCACTAATAGTAGCTGTAGACAGCAAAGATAATCTCTATTTCAAAAACTCCACTGGGTTGTTTAACTTAGAAAAGGACGGAGAAATTGTATTCATAGGTGACTATAATGTTAATGGTATTACCACTGATAACAACAATAATTTGTATTTCTCAACCCGAGGAGGTTTTTATAACATAGATGCAAACAAAAAGGTGAATAGGCTAGCCACTCTTGACAATGTATACGGATTGGTTATTGATCGAGATGGTAATTTTATTTACGCAACGGACGTTAGCATTGTTAGATTAAAGCCTACAAAAGAAACTTGTGCTTCAAATGGAAAAGAATAATCAGTGCACAGAACCTATTTAAATAAATAAAAAATATCTCTGAATAAAAATACATGCGTGTATATTGATTTTGTCTCTCATTTTTGATCATATGCACCTCATTTGCTGCTATAAAATTATGGAATAGTACCTATCTTTTTACGTGATATGCGTGCCCCGTGGCTTTTAATGAATATATTATCTAATTTATGTTTTTATGAATCTTGTCTTATGATTCGAAATTGATATTTTTTTACTTTAATGTTTACTGTTTATTTAACTATAAAAGGGTTGAAACTGAAAATCATTAATTAATATCAATAAATAGTGTTAACGCCTTTTGACTTTTATTTATATGCCTATATGCGTAGCTATCGTTGGATACGGTCACCCTCGTAGTATATGAAGTAACGAGTGTATCGTAAATATAACCGATAGTTTGTGAATAGAATTCAGTCGTAGATAACTTTTCCGCGATAACTGTGTTATTTGAGCTATTCAGCGGCGGAACGTGACTTCCCCTAGAAAGAGCCTTTTCAATGTAAGGAATTATTTGCGCCCTGTTCGGTAAATATCAGAGAGGAATGTATTGTATCATAGTGTAGTAAATAGATATACCTATTGCACTATAGGTATATCTATTTACTACTTTTTAATTTACTTATCCTTTTAGTGGATTCAAACCTGCAATCTTCAGCATAGTGGGCAGGGTGTCTACTAAAATTTTAATGGCAATGTGATTGCGTATACTAATAGGTATTAGACCCAATAATCTAAATGGAAAAAAATTAAGGCCCCAAATGGATCCGATTCTAACCTGACTCCCTGGGTATCCGGGCCAAAGGGCGTGCAAACAAGCAGATACTTACCTACAATATCGTGACCTACTTGAGGTCGTCGAATTTTTCCATAATTGCTATTACTCTACATTACAATAACATTTTTCGTTTTTTTTATGTATGATCATTAAGACCTTACTGCTAAGTGCCAATCAATATAAATAAGATTCTTCTATCACAGACTGGCTGATGACAACGCAAAGCCGAAAGTACTGGTCGTAGGAAGCTGAAATTAAGTACCTATGTTCCTACGGCATGTAGATTCCTTGGGGAGTGTAGGGGAGCTCTTAGAGAGGATTTTCCGGAATTCCCAAGATGGGATTTTACGTGTTAGTTTTTCTGCGCATAGGAATTCGAGGGCAAAAGCTATAGTTTATCAATATTTCTTAAAAGACGGACTAAGCGAATAAATATCTACACTACTACTACTACAGCCTATTTGCGTCCCACTGCTGTGCACATCCTCCTCTCATCACGAGAGGGTTTGAACTATAGTCCCCACGCGGGCCCAGTGCGGATTGGAGACTTCACACACATCTTTGAATTAATTCGCAGATGCATGCAGGAACATCTACACGTTCTAGACATAAAAACTCTCCCAACATGGCTACATAATGAACTCGATAGGTACCTAGACTGCAGATATGCTGCGTGCGGTCGCGAACTGTGAGATATATTGCCCCGTATATTAGCCCTCGTCACATGCACTACATTGCGGGGGTTATATTACAAAATGTCGCTTTCAAAAAAGGCTTTCACGCTGTTTTATGCGAGCGAAGATTTAAAGTTTCCAGCTAGCTAGCTAGTAATAAACTTTAGCTTCTTTACCCAGTATAATATTTCTGTGGCTCTAGTGAAAAGGGGTTTAACTCTTAAAACACCGTTTTACAGGAGAGGGGAAAAATCGTTGGCGAAATTTATTCATTATTCTTTAGCCTCATGCGTCTTAACTAATACAGTTAGAAATTAATTTTAAATGCAGTTTTTGTATAAAAAGTAGCTTCTTTCGTATAGCATTGGTCTTTATTACTTAAATGTTAAAGTTTTAAAAAAAATTGACTTATATCCATTGCAAAAAATGTTTTTTGAGGATATAAATTTAGTTATACCTCTTTTCACGAGTTTTTACTAAAGTGCAAAAAGATACCCATTGTAATTCATTTATCAATATATCGTTTTATAGAAATATTTTAAATAAGTAATATTAGTAAGTTGTGCTTTCCTAACGAACATCTTATATTTGGCATACACATTTGTGGTGTAATCAAAAAAATATATACTTTTATCTATTTGCACAAAATATGTATCGGGACTAAGTCGATTTATATCACTGTATTTCCAAGTTGTATCGTAATTTTAAGGAAGACACTGAAGTAAAAGTCGTTTATTAAAGAATATTGAAACATTTCAGGATCAAAAACAAAAATATAAAAATAATCTTCTTCAAGTTTCAATAAGAAATGAAAAAATATATTCAAGAACGCAAAAAAAGTACCTGATCTTTATTTCCATGTCTAGCGTATCACACTTTATACAGGTATCAAGGTACGGTTTTTTGAAAGACAGTTTTTGGCTTTTAAAACCCAGCTGTAAATAGTTAATGAAACTGGACTTTCAGTGACTTCTCTATATGCGTTATACATATCAGCCAAGCACAGGTGCGGGGCCAAAAACTTCTTTTTTGACTTAGACCTAACATAATGACTTTCGAAGGCCGAAAACGATAGAATATGCTGTTGTACGGATTCAAGGCTCTAGTCGCTAATCTTTGCAGCACTGGGTTGGCCACCTCTAAGGGATTCAGGAACGAGTCCTTCAATAACCTTCAGTTTTTAGGCTACAAGTTGCACAAACTTTGGCGTTTCATCAAACGTTTTTTAGAAATTGCAAATTCTGTAAGACTGTCTGCAATCTTAAATAATACGAGTTGGCAAATAGACGAATTTTATTTGCATTTATTATCCGTGTCTTTTTATTTTCTAATACAATCAGGTTGGCCATGAATTGCACTGTCTTATTGTAATCCCCTAAATTCCAGTAACAATCAACATTTTTTTTTCTGAAGTCTTCTGGTATATTTAAAACACATTTCATTCTGCAATCCCCAAGCATTCTCATTTCCCTTTTCTTTACTTGTTTACCTTTTTAGTGTTGTAATTCTTCGCCAAATTTCTTCTTCTCTTTCTATCTTCTAGTTCCTGTCTTCTTTCCTTTTCACTTTTCCTTGGCTTATATTTAGGCCCTTCTTTAACACCTATTCTATCCCAAAATGATTGATTATTTTCAGGTTCTGAGTCCGCCGATTCTGGTTCTGAATCAGGGACATTCTGTCTATTAGAACTTCTTTGACGCGTGTTTCTTCCGTCTGACTCAGAACTGTCACCAGTTTCTGGGATATATTCATCGCTACTATCAGAGAAGTCTATAAAGAATCATGGTAAAGAGTCTATTACTGTAGAAAGTATATCATAACAAATCAAAAACGGATCGTCCGCATCTGTTAAAAAATTGCTCACAGTTTGCTCCAATTCTTCTATGCTGTCTATTCCGTTTGATCATTTCATCATTCATCATTTCTTTCAGAGGCACGACTTATCCCCGAGAATGTCATAGCAGATAGTCCGAAGCCCTGTTGCTCGAAAGATTTACCAGAACCACAAATGTTTGATTCTACTTTATCAAACGGAATAGACAGCATAGAAGAATTGGAAAAAACTGTATTTGTTATGATATACTTTCTACAGTAATAGACTCTTTACCATGCTTTTTTATAGACTTCTCTGATAGTAGCGATGATTATATCCCATTCATCCTAAACTAGAAAACGTTTTGTTCTTAATTGTAAAAAAGCTCAAAAGCCCCTAAAAACTGACATTCGTCTCATACCATTAGAGAATTATTTTAAACATAAGAGTGGACGTGCCATGTTTCTTACTAGATCAAAATTCTATTATTCTCATTAAATGTATAGCAGTTACAAGTCGAAACTAGTTTCGTGTAAACTGATCTATCTTATTTTGTATCTAACTAGTATAGAACTTTTCATCGCATTGTTAAAAAAAAATCGTGAAAAGGGATACAACTCATCCGTATAAATCGTCGACCTCTGCCGTGTACGCGCACACCATATTCTCGCCACTATGCCCAGGCGACTGAGAACGACAGCCCGCGGGTGCGGGGCGTTGGTGCACCCGCGCAGTGCCCCCCACATCAGTCGGCAAAACTAATATCGTTTTACACTTAATATTAATTACCTACGGACAAGTTCATGTTGACTTATATCATTTTTCACATTGTTTTTGTTTAGTACGAAAAGGAGTTTATAGACTTATATCTCTTTACACTTCATTATAACGAGTATGTTGTTGTGATTATTGATTTATATCAACTTGATCCTTAAATAATGTACTTTTATAGGTGTAAACTGATTTAACTAGACGTGAATCTTTGACCACCAATAATTTTCTAAGGATACAAAAAGAGATAACTCCGTACACACAAAAAAGATAAGCAAATCACAAAAGTAACTTGATTTAAATCTTTTTTCACGATGGAACGATATGTTTTAATTGTTGATAAGAATAAATGTCGACATATACCCCACATATCATGACAAATTGTCTTAGTTATATCATTTTGCACAACTGTAACTTTTTTATTTAGTAAGATAGCTAAATTTCGATAAGACGTACTTACGCGTTATTTTTTTCTAAGATTTTTGGTATATAAAACCCATTTTTGTCATAAATCGACTTATACCCCTTTTCACTAGAGCCACAGATTTTCTTAAAGTTTAATATCGGTGTTAATTACGATAAACATTTTTGAAATAGTAGTTTAGTGTTCAGAAGGTTCAACTGTTCTTTGTGAATGCGCTGAGAAATGTTTCCATAAAATTCAAATTTTCATTTCAAGAATAACGTCTGTAACTTCAACTTCAAGCTTACCGCCGTGTTCGTGAAGACTTGAAACTTTATATGTAGATATTGAATTGACTTCAATATCACTTAAGTCTTATTATTTATCTCATTTCATATATTTCACTTTACTTCTTTCTCTGAATGCTACTTTTAGCTACCTAATACAGCAAATTTAGCTTGGCAACTTTCCGTTCTTTTTTCTGATATAATAAGTAATATCATAAGACGCTCAGAAGGGTGAATGAATATAGTATTAGCTTTTTGTTCACCTAAAATCATGTTTCCCTATAAGAAGTTTATGAAGTACAAAAAAACTAATTTATATTTAACATAGAGCCTAGCTCTAAGTCAATGTGTACCTACTCGTATGTAAGCCGTTCGGCAGCATGTTTTCAATAAGAAATGAGATTTTCAGACGTCGGCACTACGCGCTCATTGACTTACAAAACAAGTGCTGAGTAGGTGTGATCCCATCAAAACATAAAAGTGAAATGAGAGCCAAGTTCAATATTATGTGTCGTTGTCGAAATAAAATAATGGGTGCCAAGTTACACGAGTCTCTTGGGATGTACCAGATGTTGTACATTTTTCAAGATCAAGATTTGATTTCCAAATTTGACTTACAACGGTTATTTAACCGTTTGAGGTGTGTTTATGATGGAGCACTTTGTATCTCGCTAGTCTCAATATATGAGCCTAATTTGTCATGTTTATGTAAAATAGTCTTTTAGTTATGAGGGAGTCAAAAGTGGCTCCAAATGGTTTGTGTAATATTATACACACGGTGTTGTTCGCCAGTTCTGTTGCTTGAACTTAGCTTGACACGCTACCGCGTGTCTAGATCTGGGTTTCGTCTCACGTACGGAGTTTATTTTTTTCTATCTTCTTTGTTGGATTCGATTACGGTTTAACGTTTGTATTGAGACAGATGACCAATTTGGTGTTCAGTTATTTTACTGGTTTCACTATCTACTAATCTTAATTTTCTTTAATAGTGTCGATAATCTTTAATTAAGTACTTTAAAGTCTTAAAGGTATTATGGCAAATTAAAAAAATAAATTAATCTACAAGACGCTTTATACGTACAAGAGACATCATCTACAATGAAATTGATAAAGTCAAGTAATTAGGCCTGTTAATAGTCTTATGAATAGGTAACTGGTTTAGATAGTTGATTGGAACAAAGTTAGACCAAATGTGTCGTATAACAAAACTACCTAGCCTACATTGATTATATACATCATTTGATTCATTCGTCGCAAAGCAGCGTCGTCGACAAAAAGTTGATTAATCAATAAAAACGCGTGAACGTTCGAAATTCTCTCCGTGTAAGTAAAGGTTGAAGAATTCCGAATCAAGAATCATGATCAGCGGCGAGTCGAGGAATCCACATTCAGAAAAAGGCTAACGAACCGTGAAATGAATTACACAGCAAACGCCGGTGTGCCCTGTAATTTATGCCACGTACAAATGCGCCATCCTGTTAAAATCACACACGTTCAGATAAATAAAACCGTTTTTACAAGTCCCCCGCCGTGATTTCGTGTATTTGCCGAATTAGGTGTTCTTTTTCAGGTCCCGTGGACAGCACCCGTATAATTTTTTACTCTTTCGTCGCAATCTGTGACCGAATTTTCCTTTAGAATCCATTACTTCATAGTGTAAGAAAAATTAGGTATCATGACGTCAATTTTCAAAATGTACCTACTTATACTAGAAAGTTTGCGGATGGCGTCTGCGTAGGCATAGTCGTAGACAGGCCACCAATGAGGTGCTTTTTTGTGGATTTTTTTGGTAAACGAGCCAAAGGCCACCTGAGGGTGAGTGGTATCTCTGGCCCATGGCCACAAGGAATATAAGATCGTGAATTACTTGCTAACCCAGAGGACTGGGATGGAATGCCTCAGTGCTGGTAATTTCACCAGGTCTTTTACCCCCTATTGATAATCATTTTGATAAGCTAAGGCTTAAAAGCTTGAAAAAAAATCTGGAACCGAAGGAAAATATCAAAGCTTTTTCCTTAATTTTGTGCGCGAGTAGCACTATCACAGTCCCCCGGGATTCCCGGGAGCCATGAAGTTTTCCTGGACAACAGGTGCCTATCACATGACCGTCCTCAGAGTCTAAACTTCGCGTAACAAATTCTAGACCGACTGTTTACGATATAAAATGATTTAACGAATACCTATGTCGATAAATTATTAATACTTAAGTCTAAATAGCTTTTTTCTTTGAATTTTTTTAACAAAGAAATATCTACTTCTTCGGGACATGAAATATTAATATCGATATTAGTATTTTATTACATTTTCCCTTACGGTAGGTAGGTACGTTTTATTTATATAATATACTTACAGCATTGGCTCGAGGTACCTAACGTATTACAATACATTTACCTAACTTCAGCAGCGGGATGTACCTAAATACAAACTATTTTGGTGGTGGTGATGGTGGCCGTATCACTGAAATGGTGATGTTGATAGCAAGTAACAATTTATTATACAAAAAACGCAATCATACTCAAAATAGAAAGAGACACAGATACAGGAACAAATGTACAATAACAGAGAAGGGATTATTTCAGCGAACTTTTCAGTAGTTATTTAATGAAGAGGAAACAAGCACAGAGTATAAGTACAAGGGTATATTGCACATATTGACTACGTCGGTCGATCTTTGGCAATATACTTAACATACTTAATTAATTATTAACTGAGTAAGCAATATCAAGTCTGGATTAGCCATTCATAATTCAGAAAAAGGTAGGCAGGTACTTCCTTACAATCAAAGGTATTATCTAATACCTGTGGTGTATACACTTTCGGCTCTTAAGGCAACGGAACAGGGATATTAATTCCCTTGACCTCAAGATGCAAAAATGAAATAACCCATGATACAATGATATAGTACCTATGGGTGTCACTTTTACATCATACGCACAGCAGTGTGTTGCAAGTGGTCTATTAAAATAATCCCCGACCCCCCATGTATCCTGTGAGAGTTTCATTAAATTATTATGTTCATTTGTTTTTAACTTGTCCCATTTTGTGTGTTTAAACGAGTACTTAAATGACAATTGTACCTAATGCCGTTATAATGGAAAACAATTATTTATTTTCCATTATAACGGCATCAAATATTTCCTTCATTTTGTTTTATTGCAATAAAGTGGCAACTCGACTTTGACGTAAGGGTGACACGTCGCCCAGGTCGGCAGATCTTGTTTTCTTAGACCATGAAATAACCCTGAAAATCCGCGTCAGTTGCACACAAGTACCTACCTACCTAAGCTACCTACCTACCTAAGCTACCTACCTACCTATTATTTTGTTTTTAATACGGGTGTAGTATTATGATTTGGGGCAAGCATGTTTATCATAGTGTCAGCGGCCAGCTACGTCTATGAATCATCATTCATCCCTGTCAGCGAGCTATATATCCTTTCACGTCACGTCTTTTTAATGTGCTCTGCAAGCAGTCAATCATCGCTGGTCAACAGAATATTTTGTGGTAGCAATTCGTGCTCATTGTACACCGGTAAGGTACTAGTTAGTACATGGAAGTAGTAACTAATAACCGGAACTAGCTACCTATTTGAACAAATGTTCCAGGTACACGGGAGTGAGGGGCGCAAAAACCTATCAACTACAAATCTCTCTTTATCTAACCTTATAACGAGAGATAAAGACAAAAGAAACTCCGGGTAAAATTTTAGGCACGTTTTTGAATTGGGATCGAAAACGACCTTCGGACTCACGCGA
The DNA here is from genome assembly GCA_963971205.1 of Aethes cnicana. Lineage (NCBI taxonomy): Eukaryota > Metazoa > Arthropoda > Insecta > Lepidoptera > Tortricidae > Aethes > Aethes cnicana. Next base: position 5,617,928 of record OZ020280.1, on the reverse strand, counting down.
AATTAACATTACTCGCTCACCAGATGTACTTATGTAATTACTACTTCCGTGGTTAGGTATGTAGGTAAGTTTCAGAAAGTAGGAAAATTGCAATAGGATTTAAAAGTATAAATAGTTCCTTCTTTAGATAGTCCTCCTCATAACCTGTTTATGTCCTGTTAACCACGAGGGTCCATTATAGGTCAGTGGAGTTAATTGCATTAGCTGACAGGCTGATTGCTTTAATGATTGCAAAACCGTTGATAGACTGCATCTCCAGACTAATCTACCTAGTTAGTATACCAGACAATACAGGAGCTCTATTCAAAACGTTACATAGGGAAAGGGAAATTCCCTATCCCTGCCGTCAAAGTGTCTCGGCGTTGAAACTGAACTTTAAGCAGCGAGATCTAAAGTTCAATTTTATTTGAGAATTCAGTGCCCCTCATGCAAATACGCTGTACTACTTATTACGCTAGCTAGCCTTTACCCGCGACTTCGTCAGCTCAGCAAGGGATCCCCCTTTTTACCCCCCTAGATAGATGATGGTCCCAGCATTAACATGACTATTATACCTATTCTATCTCTATTCCAAATTTCATCGAAATGAGGGCTACCGTATTCCTGTTGGCGTCTCTATCTAGGAAAGCTTACTTTATTTATCACTGTTAATTAAGGAAGGTTCGAGGAATTTGTCACGGACGTTGATTGAGCTTCAGTCTATGAGGTAAGTGTCTGAAAGTAGGTAACTGATTGTGTTCAGTCATAACTTATTCGTGAATTGGCTAAAAACCTAGTAGGTACTTAGGTAATTGTTGGGCGAGTTATTAAGTAAATGATTACTACTTAGCTTCTGTCCGCCACTTCGCCCGTGTGGAATTTGGTTCGAGTGTTCTCTAGGGAAATATGATTTTTTTCTATATAAAAAGAATAAAAAGTACACTACATAAGTCATAAGTACAATAATCGTAACTACCTACATAACTTTATTCAAATTGGTTCATTAGTGTGGCTTGCCATGAAATGGTTGGAGACAGACAGACAAACAGTTCAGCATGAGACTCCACTATGACTGTACTTTTTTTTCGCATGGGAAATGCATTTACGCATACCACCCGCCGGGTGGCCCAGCGATTCTTTTTTTATCGGAGTGGAAATGCGTTACGCATACCCCCGGGCTGGGAGAAGCCACGGGGGTTATGTGGGACTCTCCCACCTCGCCCCGACCCCGAATGGGAAGGAGCTCGGCGGGCCTACCCACTAAAACCACTCCGGCGTTTCCGCACTGCCGTTAATGGGGACGCCATGGGATCGCAGAGCATTCGACCACGGCGCCCCCCGGCTTGCCCAAAAGGGCACCTTCGCCAAAGGACTTCTCCCACGGGTGACTAGCCTTTCGGCCCATCACCCGAGTCCCGATCGGCGATTAACTGGGTGAAGGAGAACCGCTCCAGCCCCCAGTCGACCGCCGACAAAACACGTATCGCCCCGAAAAGGGCAACACCCTCCAATTGGTGGCGCAGGGAGCAGGTGCCATAGGCCCTCTGGCCGGCATCCCCACTCCCCACACCGCCCCCCCAACCACACACAATCCCCCCTCCCCCAAACACTACCCCCCCACCACTGCGCCCCTATAAAAGGGGTCGCACCCTCCCCGGGAGCCCAGTCGCCAGGCGACCGGAGCCTCGGACGCACCGCCCCGAAATGGGCAGCGCGCCCACCCGGCCTCGTCTAAGAAGCTGGCAAGAGGGTCAATGACCCATCGCCCATCCCACACCCCCCTTCAAGAGGGAGAGGAGTGTGAGAAGACTTACGACCGGCCTCGTCTGCTGCGCCCTTTGCTCAGGTCAAAGGGACGCGCAGAGAGGCCCTCCCGTCGGATCATTGGTAGCACCGGTAAGCAATCCCTGCGAACAGGAGATCACTTACCGTTGCCTCCAGGGCGCACCGGCTCGAACTCTACCCTTTCCCCTTGATCGAAATCAAAGGGAAGTGGTAGAGCTCAGACACACGAGGAGGTTATCCGACCTGGCGCCCCCACTAATAAGTACAGTCAGCAGCAGAAGTAGATAAGCTGTCCAGGTGTTCAAAATGACCTACACACGCCCTTAACGTCTTAAGAATAAGGTCGTGTGTAGGTCATTTTGAACACCTGGACAGCTTATCTACTTCTGCTGCTGACTGTACCTGGGCGACCAAGCCATAAGCTAAATAGGAATTTCCCCAGATATGAGAACTAGCTAAATCGATTTGTCACCCCCATAAAATGCTTTACTATGAATTAATCACTTCATGCTGTTCGTCAAAATCAAATCCTTTGCGAGAACCAGGTGTCCGAATAGAGCCCCAGAGAGTGAAGTTGAAACTGCGATTTTTAAAGTGCCTTGAATGGCATACATATTCTTCAACCTGGTTCAGCTGTCAATGTCACTGTCTTCTGTCATAGCAACAAACAAAATGTAACCGAAACCTGTGTCGTCGGTGTCTTATTTTGATTATTAAAACTCTTTTATAATATTTTAATATACAATGTGGCATAAATTACAAGACTACCCTCCTTATTTCTTACAAACTACACAAAGGAACGGCTTTGAAGTTTTAGTCACAGATCATATCACGATATGGTTTATAAACTTTTCAAAGAAAAGTCTTTTGGCTTGTTTACAGGTAACTTTATCATAGTAATTTGTACTTTGTACTTAATTGGCAAATCATATCTGTTTTTATGAATGACATCATTCATGTATAATCGGGTATTATATTGAATTTTATAATTTTCAGGACAGCAACTTTGGTTTAGAGGTTGATGTGAATGAATTCATTCAGAAAGGAACAGACTTGTTGTTAAATCCCACTGGGCTAAAAAGTTTGATCATTACAAAAGGTGCATCTTCACTGGATGTGGCAATGACCAAGTTATTTGAGTATCCATTGAAGATAAAATTGAAATTAGTTGAAGGGTCGAAAGAAATGGTGAGGAAATTAAGATAAAATACAGATTTTAAATCCTAGCCTGCTGTCAGTAGGCCTTGTTTAATCCTTTGTTTGCCAGATCTGCCCCAAAACTTTGACATGCCTTTTTATTGTATCTTTTTTTCATGCTTTTCGATAGTACAGTCAGCAGCAGAAGTAGATAAGCTGTCCAGTTGTTCAAAAGGACCTACACACGGCCTTAACGTCTTAAGAATAAGGTCGTGTGTAGGTCATTTTGAACACCTGGACAGCTTATCTACTTCTGCTGCTGACTGTACTATGGAATAGCGAGGAGGCATGAACTCACTCTATTTTTGTGATACGGCATACTAAAGGTTCACTCATTTGTTATACCTATTACAGTTGTGCTAGATTAATGATAGAAGACAATTTAAATAATTACATTGCTCTATTTTCAGTTCTTCCAGAATGTAACACAGCTACTATTAAGAAATATTTCAGATTTAAAAGCCAGTCAGCAAGAACTAAGAAAACTACTTACAAAGAAAGATGATGAGATAGATGAATATAAATCTGAAGGCAAAGAAATTGCCATAAGTAAGTAATAGTTTATTGACATATGAATTACTATAATACAAAACACAACAATCCTTGCTAAAACTATAATGCAAATGTAACTCTGTTACATTCCCATGCCTATACTAATCCTTCTGAAATTTGGTATGATTACAGTTAAAACGAATGCCTATAGACTACTTACCTGGAAAAACTTCATAATCCTTCCCACAGGAATGCTCTACTTAACTGAATTCCAAGGCAGAAGCCAGTAGATTATACAAACTTGATTCACCTTTACATACCCACTTAAAAACAATTAAACTGTATATTGATATTTTTATAAAGAATTTTAATTAACAATATTTTTTCAGTCAGTCATCGTTGTTAATAACTTTACCATCGTATTACAGGATATTTAAAAACAAAAAAGTTCAATGAAGAAGAACACATGAAGCAGCACCAAGTGTTTGTGGAATGCGGCGAACTATTGGATGCTCCTTTGAGTGTTCTGGAGAAATTAGCAAATGATACATCAAATCTGTAAGTAATGTTGTTATGATTTTTGACAAAACATCAGTTTGGATCTGGTAGTCCTACCGGACTAACTTAAGTTAAAATTAAGTTTAGCATAGAAGTAAACTCAGAGGTGCAAGCCGGATTCAAACCCCTGACCTCATCAAGTAATCAAAATCAATAATTTGGATCTTTGCAAGTTTAGAGTGGAACAGGTACTATTTATGTGCGAAATTCATTTGATTTTCCACTGGACTTTTTGGTTAAGCAAAATATCACAATGAAACCTGCACGCATCTGCGAACTAATCATAGGATGTGTGTAGAGTCCCCAATTGCCCTCACTGGGCCTGCGTAGGGACTATAATATATCCCATACTCTCTTGTGATGGGAGGAGGCCTGTGCCCAGCAGTGGGCCAGCCGTAAATAGACTGTTGTGGTGGTGGTGGCTGTAGAATATGTTGAAGCTTTTATTGTAATATTATTCACATTATAAAATATTTGAGTGTTTTTTTACAGCAAAGAACAGAATTCAGAGAACTCTCAAGTTAAGCAAGAACCAGTGGCACCAATAAAGTGTGAAATTGTAGAATCCGTTACAAGTTCTAGTAATTCAAGCATGCAAGTGGTGAAATCAGAATGTACCAGCAATTCAACAAGTCCAAGGAAGAAACGGAAACCAATGTTGAATTATTAACTAACTATATTCTGCCCGCGACTTCGCCCGCGTGGAATTCGGTTATTGCAATCCCGCGGGATGAAAAGTAGCTTAATGTCCTTTCCCGGGACTCGAACTATCTCCATGCCAAATTTCATCCTAATCGGTCCAGCGTCGGTTGAAGCGTGAAAGGTAACAGACAGACAGACTGAGTTACTTTCGCATTTATAATATTACTAGCTTCTGCTCGCGACTTCGCACGCGTGGAATTCGGTTATCGCGTTCCCGCGGGAACTATGCGTTTTTCCGGGATGAAAAGTAGCTTAATGTCCTTTCTCGGGAGCCCAACTATCTGCATGCCAAATTTCATCGCAATCGGTCCAACGGTTGAAGCGTGAAGACCACACACAGACAGACAGAGTTACTTTCGCATTTATAATATTAATATGGATAATATGGATATGGATAGTAGGTATGGATTATTCCTTAATATTAATACCAGGTTATTTGCGAGTGTCTTTATAAGTATAAATGATAATTATTACGTTGCATGTAATGTATAGGTACCTACCTACGTTTTTATATTAAAAGTAGTATTTCAATCAGTGGTGTGAGTTTTTCTTATTTTTCCTACCTTCAAACAACAACCTTAAAGGCGCTTACGGCAAAATGATAAGTGGCGGACATAAATATGTAGTCGGGAAATAAGTACTGAGGATAGTTTCTCATTTAGCCATTTTGTATTGCTGGATCCTCAAGCTGGATCGCGCTACCTCACGCTGTGTGCTTACGATTGTCCGGTCCATCTAAATGCACCAATAATAAACGGACGGCGGTTAAAAGGTTAAAAACCATTTTCGCTTTAATCTGCCGTTTAAAAAGTATCTCAAGTAGCGCAACGCTTTATGTACCTATCTGTGACATCTGACATCCATATGCACATATCTTCTAATCTGTGTCCATATGTGACAGTGACATGAACCGATCTGCTGTCAAGTAATGTCAAACAAAACAATAATTGATGTTTTCCTATATGTTTCCTATTGATTAATGTATTCCCGTAAAGGTTTATTTTATTTGAATAAGTGTAAATTATGTGGCACAAGGTGCAAGATAATCCCTCATATTTGCTAAAAACAATACGGGAAAACGGCATTGAGGTTAAACTGACGAATTACGTTACTATATGGTTTGTGAACTTTTCGTACGAAAGTTTCTCGACTTGTTTACAGGTAATTTGTCAATTGTTTTTTACTGTTATCATGTTTTTTTTTACTGTTTCATTCTCATTATCTTCGAAGTATAGTAGTGTAATGCATAGGCGTCGCTCAATGTACGCCAATGAGCTACGCTATAGATAGAGAGATATATATCTAAAGTGCTTAATTAAATCTGCTCCTGTTATATTTCTCTGATTGTTACTCCTATCTACCAGACGTCCTACATTGCGTAGTCTACTTAGTCAGTATTTATTGCAGTAGTTCTATACTACAATTTTTTTATTTTACACATTTAAAACTTTAAATAACAATCATTAGGTAATCATTACTTTTCAGGATAGCAACATCGATTTACAAGTAACGTCAAATGATCTGGTTCAAAAAGGAGTAGACTTATTATTAAATCCCACAGGATTGAGCAATATAACCATCACAAAATGTGGCTTGTCTCTAGACGTGTCAATGACCAAATGGTTTGACTACCCTGTAAAACTGAAACTTCAATTAAATGAAGGTTCAAAAGAAATGGTATGTATTTGGATGATGTAAATATTTTGTAGTGGCACATAAACTATTTTTTCATTCATAAATGTACATATAGGCAATAAAAGTTAATAAAAAAAATATACCAAGTACATTACTGCTTTACTTAGCGGTCAAATAGGCTCATTATGACATCGAGTTGCAGAAAATCAGGCCGTGCAAACCTATACAGTCATGTATAATTATGCAGGTATTCTAAACATTGGATATTGTACAGTAAAAACAGGAACAAGGATTTTTTATGCAATAATAAAACATTTACAGTGAAAAATTTGATTTAGATGCATCAGTGAATTGCTGCCTGTCAAAATTTAATAAATAAATAAACAATATTAATCAAATATTTTTATATCATTTTTACAGTTTTACCAGGAATTCACCCAAATGCTGATAAGAAATATGGATGTAACATATAATCGGGAAGACCACACAAACTTCTTAAAGAATGTTAAAGATGAAAGTGCTAACAAAAAAAATAGATTAAGTAAGTACCTACTTGAACTTTTCTATGACCATTCAAGTATTAGGTCCTTACATATGAAATTGGCGTTTGGCGAACTGGCAACTTTGATTCAAAATATGTGGCGTTCGGCTAGGAATTCCAAATTCAAATTTATTTCAAATTTAAGACCATGTATTTCTGTGTTCGAATTACGAAATTTATTTGTTATCGCGTCATTTGTTTTTCTTTCACATCGTTCTGTTCACAATATGGAGAACTTAAAATATCGCTATATTTACGAATATGAGTTTCACCTCGGCACTAGTGCTGCAGAAACGGCTCGTAGGATTAACAATGCGTATGGGGAAGCTACTGCAAAAGAAAATACGGTACGTTATTGGTTCCAACGTTTCCGTTCTGGAAATTTTGACCTACAGAACAAGCCTCGTGGACGGCCGGAGACACAAGTTGATAATGAAGAATTAAAAGCAATTGTGGAAGCAGATCCATCGCAAACCACGTCAGAGTTAGCGGCAGGCTTCGGTGTGAGTGATAAAACCATTTTGATTCACTTGAAACAAATTGGAAAAGTGAAAAAACTTGAAAAATGGGTACCGCATGAATTGAGCGACGCAAACAAAGAAACACGCGTCGAGTGTTGCGTTTCACTTCTCAACCGGCACAATAATGAAGGCATTTTGAATCGTATCGTTACTTGTGATGAAAAATGGATCTTGTACGACAACCGGAAACGTTCTTCACAATGGTTGAACCCAGGTGAACCAGCCAAATTCTGCCCGAAACGAAAGTTGACTCAGAAAAAGGTACTGGTAAGTGTCTGGTGGACTAGTGCCGGTGTCATCCATTACAGTTTCTTAAGATCTGGGCAAACAATCACGGCTGATGTGTATTGTCAACAATTGCAAACGATGATGGAAAAGCTAGCCATTAAACAACCCAGACTGGTCAATCGATCTAGCCCACTGCTGCTTCAGGACAACGCTCGACCACATACGGCACGTTTGACGGCCGCAAAACTACGGGAGCTGCGACTGGAATGTCTTCGACACCCACCATACTCCCCGGACCTTGCTCCAACTGATTACCATTTTTTTCGGAATTTGGACAACTTCATGCAAGGAAAAAAATTCAATTCTCACGAGGCTGTCCAAACGGCCTTCAAAGATTTTATTGATTCTCGCTCACACACTTTTTTTAGTAAAGGAATCAATGAACTACCTTCGAGATGGCAAAAGTGCATAGATAGCCATGGTACATACTTTGACTAAATAAAAAAATAGTTTCATAAAAAAAAATCGTTTTCATTTCTGCCATATGAAACGCCAATTTCATATGTAAGGACCTAATATTAGCGCATCTTTAAAAGTGAGTTATTTTTTTATATATTACAGACCTTACCCAGATTGGATGTATAAATGATGGTGTTCAAGAAAATGAAGTGCGAACACACATGCTTAATGCTCTATATGGTGGAACTTCCAACATGTTCACAAGAGCCATGTAAGTTGCACACAAACAAGTATTAGAAAAAAGCAGTGGTGGCCTAGTGGTTCGACCTACCGCCTCTCATGCAGAGGGTTGGGGGTTCGATTCCGGCTCGCACCTCTAAGTTTACTTATGTGCGAAATTCAATTTGGATTAACCACTGTGCTTTTCGGTGAAGGAAAACATCGTGAGGAAACCTGCACGCGTCTGCGAATTAATTCAAAGATGTGTGTGAAGTCCGCAATCCGCACTGGGCCCGCGTGGGGACTACTTATAGCCCGAACCCTCTTGTGATGAGAGGAGGCCTGTGCCCAGCAGTGGGACGCAAATAGGCTGTCATCATCATCATCATTTCAGCCAAAAGACGTCCACTGCTGGACATAGGCCTCCCCCAAGGCTCGCCACTCAGACCGGTCCTGTGCTACTTGCTTCCACCGGTTTCCCGCGACCTTCACGAGGTCGTCGCTCCATCTTGTTGGAGGCCTACCGACAGCTCGTCTCCCGGTTCGCGGGCGCCACTCGAGAACTTTCCGGCCCCATCGGCCATCACTCCTGCGAGAAATGTGCCCCGCCCACTGCCACTTAAGGCTCGCAATTCTTCGGGCTATGTCGGTGACCCTAGTTCTACTGCGGATATCCTCATTTCTGATTCTATCACGCAGAGAAACCCCGAGCATAGCCCTCTCCATTGCCCTCTGAGTGATTTTGAGCCTTCTTATGAGGCCCATCGTAAGCGCCCACGTCTCGGAACCATAAGTCATCACTGGCAACACACACTGGTCGAAGACTTTCGACTTGAGACACTGCGGTAATTTGGACGAAAAGACACTGCGAAGCTTCCCGAACGCTGCCCAGCCGAGTAGGATTCGACGATTGACCTCTTTCTCGAAGTTGGACCTACCTAACTGGACTGTTTGTCCCAGGTATACATAGTGGTCAACAAGTTCGAGCGCAGAGCCTCCGATTATTACGGGAGTTGGTACAACATGGACATAAGACATGATTTTCGCCTTGCTTGTCCATGTTCATTTTAAGACCAACTCGATCGGAAACTCTGCTGAGGTCAGCGAGCATAGTACTGAGGTCTTCCATGGTCTCAGCCATGACTACAATATCGTCGGCAAACCGAAGGTGAGAGATGTACTCGCCATTAACATTGATGCCTCGACCTTTCCAGTCCAGCACCTTAAAAGCATCTTCCAATGCAGCGGTGAACAGCTTCGGAGAGATCACGTCTCCTTGTCTGACTCCCCGCTGCAGTGGAATAGGCTTCGTGGGCTGGTCCTGTAGTCGGACGGACATGGTGGCGTTTTCGTACAAACACTTCAACACTTCGATGTACCGGTAGTCAACTTGGCACCTCTGGAGAGACTGCAGCACAGCCCAAGTCTCGATCGAATCGAAGGCTTTCTCGTAGTCCACAAATGCAAGGCAAAGAGGGAGGTTATACTCTTCAGTCTTCTGTATAACCTGCCGCAACGCATGTATGTGGTCTACGGTACTATAGCCCTTTCGGAAACCGGCTTGTTCGGGAGGCTGGAATTCGTCAAACCTGCGCGCGAGACGGTTCGTAATGACTCTCGAAAACAGCTTGTAGACATGACTCAGAAGTGAGATGCGGGTCTATAATTCTTCAGCAAGGTATTATCACCTTTTTTGAAGAAGAGCACCACCACACTTCTGTTCCATGCTCGCGGCGTTTTCCCTTCATGGATGACGGAATTAAACAGCGTCTGAAGGGCCTTAAGGACTGGTTTACCACCCGCCTTCAGGAGTTCAGCTGTAATTCCGTCATCACCGGGGGCTTTGCCGTTCTTAAGCTGTTTGAGAGCCATACTAATCTCGTACAGGCTGACGTCTGGGATATCTTCGGTATAGTGTCGGGTTAATCTAGCTCTAGGGTCTTTAGCTGGATCAGCGACGGGTGTTCGGGTTGTCGTGTAAAGCTGCCCATAGAACTTCTCGACTTCTCCCAACAGCTCGGGTTTGGATGAAACGATCCTGCCGTCTTCGGTCTTCAGCTTTGTCAATTGACTTTGGCCAATAGACAAATCTTTGGCAAATACCTTCGAACCTCTGTTACGCTCAATAGCCTTTTCAATACTGTTGGTATTGAATCGGCGTACATCACGCTTCAGAGATTTCGAGATCTGCCCATTGAGCTGCCGATATTGACAAGCGTCACCTGCAGACTGCAGAATCATTTCACGTCTCACCTCCATGAGCTTAAGGGTTGAGTCTGAGATTTTCTTGGTTCTTGTACGGCGGGTCTTGAAGAACTTGGACCCCACCGTATGAACAGCTTCTACAAACCCGTCGTTGTAATCGTCCACGTCACTATCTAGGCATTCGAACCGGTTTTGAAGTTCGAGCTGAAAGCTCTCGGGGTTTTGGAGCTGGGCCGATGCCGGGCGGAGCGTAGACTTTATCAGTCGTGTTCTCTCAAGCTTAAATTGAATATTCAGTGTGCCTCGTACCAAACGGTGATCGCTCCCAGTTTTAATTGCATTGATCACAGAGACATCACTGAATATTTGCTTCTTCGTCGACATGATAAAGTCAATCTCATTCCTCGTTGCACCGTCAGGGCTCATCCAGGTCCACTTCCTGTGCTCACGTTTCTTGAAGAAGGAGTTCATCATATAGAGTCCCTCCTTCTCCATAAAACCGGCCAGTAGGTGGCCCCTGTGATTTCTGCCCCCTACTCCAAATTGCCCCACTCTCAGCTCATCACCGTCTCGTTTGCCCAGTTTAGCGTTGAAGTCCCCCATAACAACTGTGAAGTGAGTTTTGGAGCTATGCATGGCTCTGGAGATATCCTCATACATAGCCTCCACCTCATCGTCGGAGTGCGTCGAGGTCGGAGCGTATACCTGTATAACCTTCAACGAATATCGTTGGGTTATTCTGAGTACAAGGCACGCTACCCTGGTCGACACACTCTCGATCTTCACCACGTTGTTTGCGAGGGACTTGTGGACGATAAACCCGACACCGCCCTGGGACTGTTGGTCGCCCTCCCGGAAATAGAACAGGTTACCGGACTTCAGGGTTATCATGTCCTCCCCCTCTCTACGGACTTCTGATAACCCTACGATTCCCCAAATAGGCTGTAGAAGTAAGTATTAGAAAGTGTATGTTTATGGATTGTATAGTAAAAATGCACCACTAACAATTTTTTTCTTTCCAAAATTACCTTTGAAAATGGAAAGAATCGGCATTTTAGTGGTAAAAATTCTAATAACAGATAAAGAAAAATATATTTGTTAGAGCTCCTTTGCAGAGGGAAAAAAAATCTTTAATAATTTAGAAAACCTTGTTTAACCACAAATTGTTAAAATTTTTCTTTAAAACACAATATGTAAGTATTGTGTTTTAAAGAAGAAGATAGAAATAGCTTTGGTTATTACAATTTTGTAATTTTGCAACTTTTACAGAAAACAAGAAATCTATAAAGAACATCAAATTGCTGAGAGTGATCCACAACGCCTCTCATCCTCTAGTAATACAAATCAAAACCTGGAAACAGAGGCCTCATGCAATTCCGTAAGTTCAAATTCAAACTGTGTAGTACTTGGCTTGCATATTGACTTTTCTCCTAATGTAGCATGGTGGTGATAATTTTTTCGTGTTATTCATACATTTTTGAACAATTTAAGTCTCAAATGCATTCTGATGTTTCATTTTTACAGAAGCTGAATTTGTTTTATGAACTTTTCAGGAACCCGTCAGTGATTTCGATTATACCAAAGCCAGAGACCGATTTGGAAGATCGCAGAATAAAGAGTTGTCACAAATAAAACATAAACGTGTGTCGTACCGCAGTCGCAGTCGGCGACGGTCGGCGTCCGACAGCGACGAGTCCCAGGAGGCCCCGGCCACGTCACAAGCCAATCACCATCTCTACAGACAATTCCTTTGGAAATCCGACTTTCCCCAGAATAGAACAATAAGACAGTTCAGCGAAAATTTCTCTGGACTACAACAAGAATGCAACTTGACTTCCAATTCTACGGAACTTGAATTTTTCGAACACTTCCTAGATGAACCTACAGTGCAATATATGGTTTACTGTACAAATATGCACTACAAGTTTACAGTTTTAAAGTCTCCTCCGTCTAAACACTCTAGACTTACGTTGTGGAAGGAACTCACTGTAGCCGAGATGTACTTATTCCTCGCTGTCACGTTGTTAATGACACGCAACAAACATTTGACTATTGAAGAACATTGGAGCACAGACGCGTTACTTTCTAGTCAGATTTTTACAAAGATTATGACACGTAATCGTTATACGATGCTTTTGTCGATGATATCTTTTTGTGAACCAGGGTCGTGTAACCCGGTAGACCCGAGGCTCCACCCGGTGCGATACCTTATAGATTCCGCTCGCAAGAAATTTAAACAATCATTCATACCCTATTCTGATTTATGTGTTGAAAACAGCAAGGTGCCATTCAAAGGACGATTGGTAGATACAGAAACACGCTTTGGAATACAATTATTCGTTTTGTGCGATGTCAAGGCAAATTATATTGTAGATTTTATTTTTCATAGCCGATCGGCTACTGACGTACTAGATACAGAATTGGGAGTCGGTGGGTCAGTTGTCATTACATTGATGAAGGATTATTTCGGTACTCACAGGAAACTATATACAGGTGATAAATGTACTAGTCCCAATTTATTTAAAATTTTATTGGATAATGGTATTTATGCGTGTGGGGCCGTACTCGCTGGCAAACTTGGTATGCCCAAGTTCAACGATTCAGAGAAAGGAAAGGTACACGCTAAATATTCCGAGGGAATATTGGCTATAAAATGGAGCGATAAAAAGAACGGCCACTTGCTGTCTACTTGGCACGACTTAAGTATGAGACCATCGCAGAAGGCTGCCAAAAAGGCAGGACCAAATGTCCCCGCGTGTTACATCGACTTTAAACGTAAAATGACTCCTGCTGACAACTCGGATCTGATGATGAGCTCTTTGCAATGCATTTGGAACAGTGTGACGTGGCATAAGAAACTCGCCCTGCGCATATTTGATATGCAATTACTAAACGCGTTTTACGCTTACAAGAGTGTTAGTAAACAAAATTGTCAATTCTCAAAATTTCAGTTGGCAGTCATTAGGCAACTTATTCTTAAACACAAAGGTAACATCCTTCAAGAGGTACCCAAAAGTGTATTGCAGAGCAATGCTACTACACAAAAGAAAGCCCTGAGTACTGCCGAACACATGCCAAAAAGTACACCCGGGAAGAAATATATGAGGTGTAAGGTATGCGCTTATAAAAAACAGCGAAAAGATACGCGGTACTTTTGCAGCGTGTGCCAAGTGTTTTTATGTGTCGTGCCATGTTTTCAGCTTTATCACCAGAAACACTGATTTCCAAATTGTGGTTAACTGAATGTAACCTAAACCTTTGGATACTTATAGACATTTCCATGTATTAAACATGTTAACGAAGATCTTAAACAGAATCTGAATATGAATAGATACTAAAATTATTTTAGTATTTGTCTTCTGTTGAAGATAATTTAGAACTTAACAAATGATGATTTTTGCATTTTTAGGAATGTGTCCGCTTGTAACATGACCTACTTGATACCTAGGTATCAAGCTACTTGCGATCTCAGATGACAACGAAATTTGCAAATTTTAGTTGGGTGGGAAATAAAAAGCTTTGGAAAGTAGTGAAATCAAAATACTTGTGACTGTTTATCATGAAACTTTACTAGGTATATATAGAACAGTAAAAACTAACGATTGAGTTGTGCTAGTGTAGAATTGTTACTAAAAATGTAATTCATTGGAGTTGAAAACACTTCTTCATGATTTTTTTTACTCAGCTATGATTACATCTATGACCTAGCCAACTGTTTTTTGAAAATACCGCACTTAAAGCTGAAAATATTTGGTCTGTTTTATAAAAATCTGTAACTTAAAATTCTGAAACCTATACCTAGACATTTATTTTATTAAACGCGACGTGATATTGGATACCTATTTTAACGTAACACCTACTAAAGTTAAATGCTAATGCTTAGCAACAAATGTTTACAGACAAGCGCAATTTTGTTTACTTATTAAATTTAGTTTATACCTACTAACATAGTACTTATACGTTCTTTCTCTTTCGCCATATTTTTCTGACTAATTTTCTTTCGTTGGTCACTTAAAAACATCATCCAAATCTCGTAACGTTTGTCATTACCCTAACTACTTAATTTAAAGCTATTCCGTAGGCCTAAATAAGAATTGAAATCATAGATTTAAATATTATGTTTTATACTGTCCAGCAGTGTACTATTCGGGATCCAGCCCCCTAGTTTTATTTGCCAATATCTGTATCAACTACTACTACTCGTAGAACTTTTTCATTCGGGAACATTCCAATGAGGGTAAACGTATTTCTCCTAACCGTTGGCACCACTGTTTTTACGAGGTGCTTGCTGTCAGTGTCAAATTTGTCATTCCATACAATAGTGTCATATGTCACTGTGACATTTGACGTTTCGGAGACCTCAGTGTCGCCAATTTAGCGTGTAATATGGCACATAATGTGCTCAATTGGCAACATTGCACCTCGCAGGACCTCAAGTGCGTCTAGTAACGAATTCATTGGCGGTGCGGTGACCCTCATTATAATTAATAAAGTGTCAGATGTAGATACTTAATTTACATTATTAATTTTATTGTGAAGAAATGCTAAACTTATCCTCTGACCTCCGTCATGATGTATTTGACAGGCGTCACAGGTGTAAAGAGCAAATTTTCCCTACGTTTCAAAAGATTTAATTTCACCGTTTCTTCACATTAAAATTACCTTAGGTATACTAAATATCGAATGTATAACAATAGTGAAATAAGTAAATTATGACTAATACTTGCATAAATTAAACCAATATTTATCAACATTCAAAGCTTACTGTTCTCCAATGCAATTACATTGATTGTAACACCGTGATTTTTGATGAAGATGCATGTTCATGTAACAATTACATTTTTAGAATCATTACTTTTAAAAGTCTTAAATTCGTACATTATGTGCATTTTAATTAGATGTACGCAAGCGGGTAATTTCTTCTCAAACATGAAATAATGTGCAGCTTATGTTAATTATTACCTATTACATATTAATTAAATTAAAATCAATAACGTAAGAATTTATTATTGGTGTAAAATAAATAAGAGCAATGGTTACTATTTTGATTTAAAAGTCTTTCCATTTATCACATACACCTACGAATTTACTTTTACGTCACCTATGACCGTAAAGTGTGATTTTCTGCCCGCTACGCAAAGTGAAAATCTCACTTTCTGGCCAAGGCAAGACGTAAAACTTTTGACATACCACGGGCGGTGATTCGTAAAGCCCCAGATCGCAGGTGTTTGTGACCCGAACCGAAGCAAAAGTTTTACGTCTTGCCTTGGCCAGAAAGTGAGATTTTCACTTTGCGTAGCGGGCAGAAAATCACCATAGGTCTGTAATGTACTATAGTCTAATTAATATTGGCAAAGCTGTGTAGCAAACAAAATATATAAAATATAATATATATATATATATATGTTAAATAGTACCTAACCCGCTTTGCTTTACAGGGGTATAAACCTACGACTGAGCAAGTCTAGTTGTAATTTTGCTGCAACATAGCAACGATAGCCTAATATTTGGTTGGCAACATCAAATATATGTACTACATTTTAACTGGGATATATTCGAAGTCTTCAAATAAGGATCTCCCTATAGGTAGGATCGCTCACGCGTTGCGAAAATAGGGAACAGGGATATCCCTATTTAAAACTTCGAATATAGCCCCGTTTTCATCGTGTTAAGCTGGAGCTCGCAAAACCGAGACCGTTTTTTAGAAAAATTTGGCGTGCGGGCACTGAAGGAGTATCAGAGACCTCATTCGGGAACCCAAAAGGATTCTATAGGGAATGTCAATACGTCACGGCGCTCAGCATGAACTTAAAATCTAGCCACTTAAAGTCGAATCCCTATGAAACCCCTTTGCTTCCCGAAATCTCGAATGTGGCCCCAGTTACATCGAAAAAGGCTCTGTCAACAAGCAACGAATGAGGTTTTGTACATGTGCGTCAGTAACCATAGCGGTAGTTAAAAGGTTAAACTGTAGTAGAGTAGGCACTAGCTAGGCAGGTAAACATTTAGTTACACAGAATCGCTAAGGTACCTATAGAGTCGGTCCAGTATAGTGGTAGAGGATTTTAGAAAAAAAAGTTGCCCCTTTTGTTTGCCTCTGTTGCCAAAATACTAAACTAAACCAAATCGTGAAAACTTTACCAATTTTTGTCTCTCGTTTTCCATTTGAGATGATCGTAAAATCAGTAACAGCTAATTAAATGGTTAATTATTGCATCAGTATTAGTGCCTATTTCTATCATTTTTGACATTAATTACTAAGTATATAAAAATTGCTCGAGTCAGAAATCACTAAATATAGGATAGGATCTATTTAACAGAGATTGTCATTTCATTATTTGAAATTAATTAGGTACACAACTTAAATTATTTATTAAGATTCGTTCCTATCACAACAGAAATATGTTGATTCAATAAACCTAAATAATACCTACTTAAATACTCTATTTATTTTTTTAATGTTTACTAGCCAACCAGCTGCCCTCATTTTTCCACTTCATACTTACTATAATTATGTTGGCAATTGCTCCCTAGTATTATTTTCAAAGTTACTTACTGTAGTTCTATTTTTTTCCCGCCACGCCCACAATTCACAATTTTTTAAGCGGTGGACATACTGTTGAACCCCACTGTGCTGCGCACGCTGCTACGCTAAACGCGGGTCCATTGTATTGTTCGTGCGTAGCGTGGTCGTGCACCGATTGTGGAAATATGTACATTATGATATGATACGAAGCGTTTATGTATCCACGTGGCGTCGCTCGACCGTGCACAACAGTGGGATTCAGGCCTTAATCAATTAGGCGATATCCAATCACTTTCCCCATTGGGTGTCTGACCTATATTTACTCTGGATTCTTTGGGTTGGTTTTCTTTTGGTTCTTCTGGGTTGATTTTAGGGTTGGTAGGTAAGTACATGTATGGTAAGATTCTTCGCGAGAAAAAAACCTAGATAACGGAACTGTTTCTCCTGCTTTCTATAAAAACCCCGAACTTGCAGCGGTTTACAATACTTTCAGTTAATATAGGTAGCGGAAATAGGCTAACAGGAACATTTCGACACGTCTGCTTCGGAGTCCGATGGTTTTATCACGCTGTCCCTTTCCTTCAACTCGAATGCGTCCGCCTGAAAAATAGACAATTAATCCAGATTATTTAATTAAGCTTTATTTAAAATCGAAAGTAACTCTGACTATCTACATATACATTGATGGTGATAGGTATTTCTGATACTGACTAGCTTTTCCCGCAACTTCGTATGCGCAGAAATATTAAAATGAAAATTTCCGTTTTTTTCCGTTCTCGTGGGAATTTCGGAAAATCCTCTCTTAGTGCTCCCCTACGTTCCCTAAGGAACCTACATGCCAAATTTCAGCTCTCTACGACCAGTAGTTTCGGCTGTGCGTTAATCGATCAGTCGTCAGTCAGTTTCTTGTTTTATTATATACCTTTAGACTATTGATGTGATTGACTGCAGTAAGTACCAAATTGATGTTATTTTTAATGAATGACAGTTTATTATACCGAACGTGAAAAAAATGCCAGAAAAAGACAAAGCAATCACCGTAGCAATCAATGTTACCTACCTACAGTGCATACAGTACACTCCCTCACTCCTGACATCATCATTTGCTTGCCCTTTTCCCACGTTATGTGGGGTCGGCACAACATGTTTTCTTCTTCCATTCGCTCCTATTAGCAGTCATCTCTCTACTAACGTCTTTCATACACATATCATCCTTCACGCAATCCATCCACACCTTCCTAGGTCTACCTCTTCCTCTATATCCATCCACATCCATATCTAATACTCTTCTAGAAATATGGCTTTCATCCCTCCTCATCACATGCCCAAACCACATCAACCTTTTACTCCTCATCTTTTCTGTTATTGGCGCTACTTTCAAACTTCCCCTTATGTACTCATTTCTAATCTTATCCATTCTAGTAACACCACACATCCATCTCAGCATTCGCATCTCAGCCACGTGCAATTTTTTTTCATCCGTCCCTTTCGTCGCCCAACATTCAGATCCATACATTACGACAGGTCTCACGACGGTCTTATAAATTTTCCCCTTAAGTTTTAAGGGCATTCGTGGGTCACAAATTGTCCCTGAGACCTGTCGCCACTTCAACCACCCTACATTTATTCTGTTCTTCACGTCCAGATCAATATTGCCGTCGTTTTGGAACAATGCACCGAGGTACCGAAAGTTGGAGCAAGTTGGAAGGGGTACACCGTCTAAGGCTATTTGGGAAAAACTGGATGCGCCCCCGAAATCGCAGAACAGGTGCTCCGTCTTGGTTCTGCTGATTTTCAGTCCGACATCTTCCAATCTTTCCCGCCATTTTTCCAACCTGCTCTGTACCCCAGTTGCATTTTCTCCGACAAGGACAATGTCGTCGGCAAAGAGCATGCACCAGGGTGCTTCCTCCTGTATGTCCGATGTCAATGCATCCATAATCAGAAGGAACAAATAAGGGCTTAAAGCCGATCCCTGGTGCAAGCCTACAGCCACATTGAAACTGTCGGTAACGCCAGCTTCGGATCGAACGTGTGTGGTGGCTCGACTATACATAGCACGGACAAGCTGTAAATATTTATCAGGCACTCCTTTTGCTTTCAACGCCCACCACAGCACCTTTCTGGGCACTCGGTCATATGCCTTTTCGAGGTCGACAAACACCATGTGCAAGCTTTTTTGTGCACGTCGGTACTTTTCGCACAACTGACGTAGTGCAAATATGGCGTCTGTCGTTCCTCGTCCAGGCATAAAGCCAAACTGGTTCCCGGTGACCATACTCTCGTCTCTCATTCTTCTCTCTATCACTTTCTCCCAAACTTTCATACTGTGTGACATGAGCTTTATTCCTCGATAGTTGTTACAGTCTTGAACATCACCTTTGTGTTTGTAGATGGGCACCAGAGAACTGTTACGCCATTCATCAGGGATCGTCTCTTCATGCAACAACTTATTGAAGAATAAAGTCAGCCACTTCCAACCATCAAGCTTTAAAATCTTCCAAACTTCCACAGGCCCTCCATCTGGTCCGATTGCTTTTCCCCTTTTCATACCGTCTACGGCAAATCTTACTTCTTCCATACTTATTTCATTCACTACTCCCATGTTCGTTGGTACATGATCACTTTACTCCACGCGTTCTCTTCATTCATCAATTTCTCAAAATACTCCTTCCAACGTTCTTTTATGTCCTCATCATCCGTCAAAACTTTTCCTTTTGTATCTTTTACACATTTGATGTGTGTAATATCTCTTGCATTCTTCTCTCTTGCTTTTGCTAGTCTATATATATAAATCTTTTTGACCTTTAGGGCTATCCAATGAACTGTAAAGTTGATCTTGTACTTTAGCCCGTGCAATAGCGACAGCTTTTTTAGCATTTCTCTTACATTCTGAGTAACACATTCTTTTATTTTCTTTTAAGGCTACGTCTCTTGCATCCGTCTCCACCTCCTGCATTATTTGTCAAATACCTATTTGTGTTCCCACTTTCGATCATTATAGTGAAAGTGATGATGCCAATTCCAAAGGCTAAACGGGGTCTGGAAGAATCCCGGACAAAACCTGCACATGTGCTATTTAAACAACAAATGAAGAGATAAATTACCTTGTTCTCTCGATATTCCCTAATTTTTCTTGCTAAGGTCAAAAACGCTTCTTCAATGTTTATATCATTCTTGCACGACACCTCAAAAAACGGCATGTCGAAGTCATCGGCTATCTGAAACCAGAATTAACTGTTTGTACGCTCTTCATAAAAATATCTCTTCTTATGCACAACTTTTTGTAAGCGCCTGAGTAATTAATTACTCAAACTTAACGTTATACAGCTGTTGATGTTTTGCTATGTGTGATTTTTCAGGATATGAAAATTAGGTAGGTCTGGTCTGTCGTGTTTTTTTCATTTATTCATGGTAATAAGTATTTTTTATGGTATGCGGTGGTGAAACTCCACCACCACCACCACGACAGCCACTTCTGGGTGCAGACCACTCGGTGGTGAAACTTAAATGTACTAATGTAGGTAAGTACGTACCGACATACATTTGGAATACTTAAGACGACACAAAAAAAGAAAAAGTAATTACTTCACAAAAAAGTAGGAGTTTATTACCTTTTGGCCCCTTTCTTTAGGTACTGCCCTGTGGTTTTCGTGCACATCACATTTGTTTCCGACTAACACTTTAATAACATCTGGTGAGGCATACTGTAAAATCAAACAATTATTTGAAATTAAACGGACTTCAAAATAGCTTCCTCCTTTATTTAACCTTTTCAACGCCATGTCAAACACAAAAGCCGTCACCCACACGTCGCCAATAATAAAGGTACCTATCAACGATATAAAATAACATCGCGTTTCATCCCTATTCGTTTGTACACTTTATCCCGGGACACACGGGATTGGACCTGCGGTGCCGATAAGTACTGTAAAAGGTTAAAGCCCAGTTGTTGCTAATTTGCAGCATACTTAGTTATAAAGGTTAAAATGTTTTACTAGGTTTTTCACCTCGTTACAAATCTTTGATTGATTGAACCTAATACTATTTCCTCTACTAGGTACCTAGTTGTGAAAGTTTTCCTTTTCGAATATTTGCAGTTATCACCTCTAATCACCTCTAAACTTAATATTCCGAGTTGAGGCTTTACAGGGCTTAATATAGAGCCCATGTGTCACTACGACCATTTCTGATCTATTGTGATCGCCACAGACTACAGTTCACAGCTACTCACCTCTTGTATATTCCTCAGCCAATACGACAAATGGTTGAAGGACTCTAGGTTGGTGACGTCATACATGAGTATAATGCCCATGGCTCCCCTGTAATAGGCTGTGGTCAGTGTCCGGAAGCGCTCCTGGCCCGCGGTATCCCATATCTGCAGCTTTATGGGGACGCCGTCCAGATTGATTATCTTCTGTTTGAAATCTATTCCTGGAACACCAATAAATATACCTATTGCATTTTTTGTCCCGCACTTAGGTAAAAGGAGTACCTTTGTAAGTGTATATTAGAATGAATCTATTTCTCGTTCTCGCTCGCTCGCTATTATTAACAAGTTACTCTCAAATATCTAGGCGAACAACCACTGAATTATACTTAAATACAAGCTTAAAATAGTTTCTAATCTAAAGTTCATTTATTTTAGGTCCTTTCCGTATGTCTCACTCAACTCAGAAATATAAAACGCAACACTCTGCCCCTATTTCCGTTCGGAGAAACTCATAGAATATTTATATAGCTACGACATTAGGACTTTTTCATCGTGTTTACACCTATAGCAGTCGCCAAATATCAAAAGGTACCTAATTAGGTTGTAATTACTGATTAATTAAAGCTTAACGACTGTCTAGCCAAGACAATGTACCATAAACTGCAAAGCTAGAGATTGTAGAGAGAGTCACTTCCATTGTGCTTGTTCCGACTTGCATCCGCAATATAAAATGCAATCGCGAATTGGTTGTTCCGCGGAGCACTAAAACTGCACCTGTGACAAAGGCTCATAAAACTAAAAATAAATATTTTTACTTACCTATTGTGGATATGTAAATATCGTAATACCTCTCATCACAATATCTGTGCACAATGCAAGTTTTACCTACGTTAGAATCGCCTAGAACTAATAGCTTGTATGTGGCTGAAAAATCTAAAGCCATTTCTGTTTATTTTGCTACGACGCGAGCGGTCGCCCAAAACATCGGCGGAACTGTCAAAGTTAGAAAAATCGATGTGGGTAAGAGCGCATGCGCGGGTTCACCGTCTCGCAACAAGTACGTATTATGGCGGCACAGCTGTGCAAGTACCGCTCGGGTTACCTACCTACCCGTAGGGTAGGGGAGTTGACTGGATCGAAATTTTCATAAAAATGATGTTTAATTGAAAATTTAAGTTCAGTTGATTCTAACGAATAGCATTTTCCTTTTTATTTAAACAAAGCAAACAAATGCTACTGTCGTACCTACTTTTTGAAAACCGGCCAAGTGCGTGTCGGGCCACGCGCAAATTATAGGGTTCCGAAGTTGAGGATGCCCACAGTACCTTTCTAAGACTTATTCTTATCTAGCTAGCCTGTGGTATGACGTGCCCGCCCGACGCCCCTGCCGCTCGAGAAAAATCATCATTATAAGTTGGTCGACTATTACTCGTAAGTTTGTACAGCCTACTTAGCTCTGATAGTTTTTCTTTCAACTACGTTATATATGCCACAACCGTGATTTTTTTCAGCCATCCAAATACCACCATTTAGCTGGCAGGGGGGGGGGGACACGTGACTCTAACAAAAAATATCACTTTAAAGCTTAATATTTCACAAACGCATCACTTAATCAAAAAATGGTTTTAAAAAACCCACAATATTTTTTTAAGACCTATTCAACGGTATGCCGCAACATGGGGCACGCAAGAAAAAAAAATTACATCCCCACTTTACGAGTAGGGGAGGTACCCTATAAAAAAATATATTTCAAAATTTTATTGTACCACTTTGTCAGCGTAACTAATATGCATATTCATGCCAAATTACAGCTCTCTAGACCTAAGCATCTCCGAGCAATAGTGCGGACAGACGGACGGACATGGCGAAACTATAAGGGTTCCTTGTGGACTTCGGAACCCTAAAAAAAGGGAACTCGATTGAAAATATTGAAATGTCGGTCAACTGAAAACATGTGAGCAATAATCACAAGGCATCTTAATTTCTATCCTGCTAGAATTCCTACTAGATAAATATTATCTATGCACAAGAAAATAGGTATATTAGAGATAATTAAACCTACGAGATTTGCCAATTTCGTTATTATAGAGTTAATCGTTGTCCCATTCATGTTTTCAAATAATTAGTTAAACCTACTTTTTATTTACTTACATTAGAATCGGAACAGGTTATCATTAATTTATTTAAGAAGTAAAACAAGCTACGAGTATCAACACACCTACTTAGGTACTTACACTAAGACATACACAAAGACTTTCAAAAATTTGTCATCTTCCTTCTTTCTTAGTGTTGACACTAAACGTGATTAAGGCAGAGTTGGTTTAGTGCCTCAACTATAGCGAATATACTAGGTATATGACTGAACAGCGCAGTACAGGATGTGCCAATTATTAGATGGGTTGGTTTGGCGAACTCTGAAACTAGAGAAATAAGAAATCTACTTAATTACTTGTTATTTCTTATCCAAAGAATAAGTAACTATTCCCATGGGATAAACTTTAAATAGGTACCTAAGCACGTACAAAGTCGCGCTTAGCAAAAACCTAGTAAAAAAGTGATTAATCATTATATTGAACGTACCTAATGAGACGAGTCGATACAAATGTCTGAAAAAACCGGGCAAGAGCGAGTCAGATTAAGAGTTTCGTAGCAGCAAATATTATAATGCCGTGGTGGCCTAGTGGTTCGACCTACCGCCTCTCATGCAGAGGGTCGGGGGTTCGATTCCGGCTCGCACCTCTAAGTTTACTTATGTGCGAAATTCAATTTGAATTAACCACTGTGCTTTTCGTTGAAGGAAAACATCGTGTGGAAACCAGCACGCATCTGCGAAGTAATTCAAAGATGTGTGTGGAAGTCCCCAATCCGCACTGGGCCCGCGTGGGGACTATAGCCCAAACCCTCTCGTGATGAGAGGAGGCCTGTGCCCGGCAGTGGGACACAAATAGGCTGTACTAGTAAATATTATAATGACCCATTTAAAAAAACTACATGACTGATTTTGTTCAAATCAATTTACGTTTGAAGTTTTTGTTGAATTCTAAGTATTTATATGTATTTACAAGTTTATTTTACGATTTTTCACTCCATATGCATACTTATTTCAAAAGTTAGAGGAGGACGTGGGGGACACACTTTTTACCACTTTAGAAGCGAATATCTCACAAAATATTGTCATAATTAAAAAACTTATTTTAAGACCACCATACCATATCATTTACATCTAACCTAACCTATCCCATGATACACCACAAGGCTATGTCCTCTTGATTTTTTTATTTCATCCCTCGGTTACATGTACGACTCCATACATGTTACTGACGGATGACAATTTGAAAAATACCACCCTTAGTATTTTTTGTTTATATTTTGTACCGGTTTATAGAACACACAACACACCTATTTCTCAAATTTACCTAAACTATACAGTATCCATAGTCTCCGCGTAGAAAGGCTGTGAAGTACGGGCAGACAGTCTAACATGACAAAATTATAAGGGTTCCGTTTTCGTCCCCTTGGCTAAGGAACCCTAAAAACACCAATTAACGTCCTTATTACAGCTTTTCGTATCGTAGGCGTATTAGGAGGCCATTATTTCATTCGATCCTGGATCGGCTATCGCCCCGACACATCTCCACACGCGCCGTGTCTTATTTAAATGGCTTATGTTTTTGTATGAATGTCTGCTGATCTGTTATCACAGCCTTTGTTTGCGTTTCCTTGTATTTTAATTCTTCTCTTGTAGTTCAAGGTTCGTTGGGGGCTTTATCACATTTCCTGATGTCTGATGATTATTATTCTGCGTTTTAATGCTCTGTAGCCAAATGTCAAAAAACCGAACCCTTTTAATTATTGTTGGTCCAAGAAGCGTTTTTAAATGTGAAGGCGCGGGACTTTAGATACCTAGTAGAAGATCTCTACTTAATGACTTGGTGTGAATTACTTACATTGTAAAGAAGTAAATAATTTATCATAGGCTTGCTTCTGCCCGCGATTTCGAATTCGAATTAATAAATCTCAAAGTAAAAAAATCATAGTATTTTTTTTTTTCAGAGATAACCTACCTAATTCGTCATATCCTACAAATGGCACGTCGTTGAAAGTGTCACATCCAACTGTGACGGCTAAGTAATCACGTCATTAATATCAGTTAACGAGATTCACAGAAGCTGTCCTTAATACCTGGTGTCAACTGGGTTTTGCAACCGTGCGAGGGTGTATAGAAAAACGTTCGTAGCTACTCGTACTTACAAAATAATAGAAGATACTCCTACATAAATACATACTTGGTCACAGAACCATACTGTGAGCCCAACTGATACTCTGAGAGCTAAATAACTACAGGAAGCCGTGGTGGCCTAGTGGTTCGACCTGCCGCCTCTCATGCAGAGGGTCGGAGGTTCGATTCCGGCTCGCACCTCTAAGTTTACTTATGTGCGAAATTCAATTTGAATTTACCACTGAGCTTTTCGGTGAAGGAAAACATCGTGAGGAAACCTGCACGCATCTGCGAAGTAATTTAAAGATGTGTGTGAAGTCCCCAATCCGCACTGGGCCCGCGTGGGGACTATAGCCCAACCCTCTCGTGATGAGAGGAGGCATGTGGGACGCAAATAGGCTGTATCAGTAGTAGTAAATAACTACATAGAATGCAAAATCAAAATATACTTATTTACTATACTATACTACTACTACAGCCTGTTTGCGACCCACTGCTGGGCACAGGCCTCCTCTCGCCACGAGAGGGTTTGGGCTATATATAGTCCCCACGCGGGCCCAGTGCGGATTAGAGACTTCACACACATCTTTGAATTACTTCGCAGTTGCGTGCAGGTTTCCT
This sequence comes from Aethes cnicana, assembly GCA_963971205.1. Taxonomy (NCBI): domain Eukaryota; kingdom Metazoa; phylum Arthropoda; class Insecta; order Lepidoptera; family Tortricidae; genus Aethes; species Aethes cnicana. Next base: position 5,591,828 of record OZ020280.1, on the reverse strand, counting down.
CACGATGTTTTCCTTCACCGAAAAGCGCAGTGGTTAATTCAAATTGTATACACGGTGTTACAAAATAAGCCATAAAGAATACAATAAATCATTGATCTATTATAAGTAAGGATTCACAATCAGCCGGAAAAAATGGCCCGTGAAAACAGGTGCCCGAACAACTCGGGCATCCGTTTGGCGCTCAGTAAATTTGACACTTAACTCTATCTAACTTTTGTATAAAATATTTCGAGGGTTGCCGGCTCAAACCCGATAAGTGACAAAAATCAAGAAATTGAGCTAAAAGAGTATTTATAATGCATTTTTTTTGTTCTTTCTGATGGTAAATACAGATAAGCGGATTTACCACGTATCCGTGAAATATGCCGCGCTTATAACCCAATAAGTGTTTACTTTTCACTTTTATTCCGGTGCTAAATAATATAAGTATATTTAAAGCTCGAGTTTTTTGTTTTACTTAGTGGAAGAACCACATATTATATATTTATAGGTATCTAGTACAAAAAGATTTTTGCAAAATTAAACTCAACTCATAAATGAAAGACGAGATATTTGTGGTTAACGGGTTTTATTCCATGATGATTCAGAATTAAAAGACGATATTACTAAAGACAGAATACATTAAAAAGATTTATTGGATTTTACTTTTACGATATTATTGTTTCTACACAGAACTTTTAAAAGATAAAATCCAATTATAATAGTTATAGGGTTTATCTGAAAGAAATCTTGAAAAAATGTCGTCTAAAGTGTAGTTATCGGGTACTCGCATAAGCATCTTGCAACATTTCATTCGAAATTTATCCGGAGAAGAACCCAATAAGTGTGGTTGATCGGTCAGGTAGTGACAAGTTCGCAAGCGCAGACTGCGTACTTTGGCTGCGTGCGTGCGTCGCTCGTGATTGTGAATCCATATTAATATTATAAATGCGAAAGTAACTCTGTCTGTCTGTCTGTCTGTTACCTCTTCACGCTTCAACCGCTGGACCGATGTGGATGAAATTTGGTATGGAGATAGTTATAGTCCCGGGAAAGGACATAGGCTACTTTTTACTCCGGAAAAACGCATAGCTCCCGCGGGAACGCTATAACCGAATTGCACGCGGGCGAAGTCGTGGGCAGGAGCTAATAAGTAATAAAATTGTTGAGTGTATAACATACATTAGAATATTATTGTGTGGTGTGATGGGTGACCGAGGCAGAAAATTAGTACAACTTAGCTTGCAATAATTCACTAGAAACAGGTACTTAAGTAATTAATTTTTTCTAACCTCCAACGACATTTTCATTTGATTTGTTTCAGAAAAGAAGATACTGATATTTATGATTAGATCTCTTGAACTTCAGGTACTTTGTATTTAAATAGCAATTTAACTAAGTTTAAATAAGATGTTCTTGTATGATAAATCCCTATTAGGGAGCAAATATTGCTGTCTCGTTTTATTCGGCTTTTTTTATTTTATTTCATCGGTCATAAATGTGTACAGATTGTATGAAGACTTATGTAAAGAGTCAAACAGAAAGCCAGTTTCAGAATCTAAATATCGGAAGATATTTAATGAAGAATGCAATTTCAGTTTTTTTAGTCCTAAAAAAGATCTCTGTAATCTTTGCACAAAATATGAAAAAGCAGAATCAAAAGAAGACCTAGAAGATGAATATCAACAGCATATACAACGAAAGAGGATCTCTCAAGAAGCTAAAGACGCTGACAAAGCTCATGCTAATAAAGATAAAACATTTATGTGAATAACTATGGATTTACAGGCGGTGTTACAGATACCTAGTAGTGGCGAAAGCATATTGTACTACTTCAGGAAATTAGTTCTTTACAATTTCACTATTTATGAAGCCAGTGTTCCAAATAATGCTCACTGTCTTTGCTGGAGTGAATTAAATGGTAAAAAGGGCAGTTGTGAAATAGGAACATGCCTTTTTTACTACTTAGGTCATCTGAGCTAAGTAACCGTTTCTGGCATCTGCCAGAAACGGTTACTGAATTGAGCACTTTTTCGGACACGTGCAGTGAGTGGCCAGAACCGGAATCAATATATGTATTTCCGCCCTCTTACTCTGGGCAGCACAGAAAATAGACCACCTCCAGATAATTGTGCAAAAATTCCTCTAAAGTGGGCATAAAGTGGGCCCACATGGAAGTGGATTCAATGCATGCAGCTATTGAGAACGCTTCAAAAAACATGTCTGTCAATAGCGTTTCAGACTGTAAGAATGTCTTTAAACTGGCTAGAGCTAAAAAAACGAAAACCATTAAATCTGACGAAGGAAAAAAAAAGAAGAGGTGGACAGCTATAAAGTTAAAGAGTTTAAATATAATGAGATGTTGAACTTGAAAAAGCTTAGTGCTACTATGATGAAAAATAAAAACAAGGATACTATGAAGGATACAGTGAACTGGCTAAAAATTAAAAGAATTCAGTACTTACGTAAAAGGACTTTCGTGAGTTAGATGTTTAAATAGTCAGAACACAACTAAAACGAGAGCTAAGAGACATTCAAACAAACCCACCATCTGTTTCTCTGCCATGGCCAGAAGAGTTGGAGTCTTTGTACTGTAGTCAGTTACCAATTAGTGTTGCCGAGAAAAGGGATTTAGAAACCATGTGCGATGCCTAAAAATATTTAACGGCAACTTGCCACACGATTCCGACGAGAGTAATAGTATTAGTACTTATAAACTTAATTAAAACTGTTCTTTTATTACTACTACTACTACTACAGCCCATTTGCGTCCCACTGCTGGGCACAGGCCTCCTCTCATCACGAGAGGGTTTGGGCTATAGTCCCCACGCGGGCCCAGTGCGGATTGGGGACTTCACACACATCCTTAAATTACTTCGCAGATGCGTGCAGGTTTCCTCACGATGTTTTCCGTCACCGAAAAGCTCAGTGGTAAATTCAAATAGACATTTTATTACACTAATTGAAAAATTAAGTAATTAAAATGGTTTTTTAGGGTTCCGAAGTCCACAAGGAACCCTTATAGTTTCGCCATGTCCCTCCGTCCGTCCGTCTGTCCGCACTATTGCTCGGAGATGCTTAGTTCTAGAAAGCTGTAATTTGGCATGAATATGCATATTAGTTACGCTGACAAAGTGGTACAATAAAATGTTGAAATATTTTTTTTATAGGGTACCTCCCCTACTCGTAAAGTGGGGATGTAATTTTTTTTTCTTGCGTACCCCATGGTGCGGCAAATCGTTGAATAGGTCTTGAAAAAATATTGTGGGTTTGTTCAAACCATTTTTTGATTAAGTGATGCGTTTGTGAAATATTAAGCTTTAAAGTGCTATTTTTTGTTAGGGTCACGTGTCCCCCCCCCCCTGCCAGCTAAATGGTGGTATTTGGAAGGTTGAAAAAAATCACGGTTGTGGCATATATAACGTAGTTGAAAGGAAAACTATCACAGCTAAGTAGGCTGTACAAACTTTCGAGTAATAGTCGACCAACTTATGATGATGATTTTTCTCGAGCGGCAGGGGCGGAGTCGGGCGGGCACGTCATTCATACCACAGGCTAGCTAGATGCTAATAAGTCTTAGAAAGGTACTGTAGGCATCGTCAACTTCGGAACCCTATACTTTGCGCGTGGCCCGACACGCACTTGGCCGGTTTTTTTTACTTGTGCATAAACCCGATAAGTCGACACCCCTTGCTAAAAAATATTTTCTTACGGGAAAAATAAAAGCACTAGATATCCAAAAAACCAAAAAACATAATTAATATTAAATGATCTTACTTATGAAAGTTATAAAGGTACAGATTTATTTATCAAAATATTTTTTTGTTGCACACAAACCTTTATCATTGATTATCTCAAAAGTAGGTTTCTCATACTTATCGGGTTTGAGCCGGCAACCCTCGATTACCTTGACACATATTATAAAGAGGCGTTATTAGCATATTGGAACGTATTTTCTAATGTCAGTTTGCTCCATATATTTTGTCATGTTCTATTAGGCACTGTTCGTCCATATGTTATTGTAGGTCAATGAAATAAATTATCTCAGGCAAAATTATTGCCAACCCTAATATGCTGTCAAATCAAAGAACCGGAGTTAGCATAGATTCATTTAACTGAGAGGTACTTAATACCTACTTTAATGTTAACTTTAACGGTGTTTTGTTTTTCATTAACAAAGTTCGAAATCTCAATCACTATATCCTTATATTAACGTTGTTGTTGTTGTCAAATGTTCTTGATTTATTTATGTTTTTTTTTAAAGTTTTCTATCGTCCAAGCACAATCGATTCAGGTAGGCTGAATTAGTGTATGAGCATTTCGAAAGACTCCTCTTCAAAACGCTTCTGCCGTGAAATGAGAACGACGCAAGCCGAAACAATTAAGATTCAGTAAAAACCATGTTGCAGTTCCTGTAAATTTCATGTTCTTTACGAAAAAAAGTGTTACCTTAGGTTGCTACGTTACTTTAGCTGTTTTAAAGTCTTGTAAGTTTCAAATTTATACAAATGTAGTCACATTACCGCTCTACTTAGTTACTCTTTGATCAGGGCTGGCACTTTATGAAAAAATGTAATGAAAAAAAAACGTTTAAGGGAACTGCTAAGAAAATTCCTGTAGTATTGCGAATGTTCTGCAACTTATAGGTACAATAAACCGTTGTTATTTCTTCACTAATGTGAATACCTATAGTATACTGACTTCTTGCATGCGCATGCGACGCAAATGTCGGCGCCGACCAACAAAAACAACGCTTTCTGGCGCGCTGCATAAGAAGATCTAGGAACCGTCATAAAACATCTTATTCAATTACGAGTATGTACAGTCAAGACTGAACCATTTTTCCAGTAGTGGATCTGTAGTTGATGAATGTTTCATTTTGTATGAAATCTGTTTGGTAACTTATCATCAAAAGGTGTTTTACCGCCAAGTTAGTCTTCATCTACCCTGAGGCCTCCCCAAATCTTCTTCTTCTTCTTCAAAATATACTTATACTAGCGTTTGCCCGCGACTTCGTCCCGCGTGGTCTTAGAATTTGCGTACCCGATGATACTATACATACAGGTAGTTATAGTTATAGAAGTATTGAAAATACTGGTTTGACCCATTCAAAACCCGTTCCCGTTGAAATATCGGGATAAAAAGTATCCTACGTTAGTATCCCAGGTTCTCAAACTATCTCCTTACCAAATTTCTTGCAAATCTGTCTAATCGTTGCGACGCGAAGGAGGGACAAACAAACAAACACACTTTCACATTAATAATTTTAGTAAGGATTCGCCCACTGCTGAGTATGAGATGAGGTTAAGAATTATCTCGGGGAAATCGTGTCTTTCCTTTTTCTCTCACAGACTCGTTAAAAAAATCGTCGTTTAACTGTATAAACGACGATTTTTCGCGTGTCGATACAACAGCAGCTAATTGTAATCGCTTGGTGTACAGAGATCATCCACAAAAATGTACAATACCTAATTCGTAGTTGGATGTACCCATTCAGTCTTAGTAACGATAAAAAATCATTAGTTAAAACCTTACAGAACCCTAACTAAAACTTTTGCTTCAAAAAAGTTAGCTTACTAACAAAGTGACAAGGTAAGTGCACTGCAAAATTTTCCGATCAATAGTCAATTAAAGATAATTGATGGCTTAGATCGAATACTTAGTTACAGTTGATATTTCTAAGATAAGGAAGGTAGTCTCGATAAGAACTACATTCACCTTGATGGCGCCACTGAATCCACAGAATCCAGAAAGATTCTCCGTCTAAGCGCAAGAAACTGACGTTGACATGTACCTTCTCTTTTTGTAATCATCTTGAATACTCCTTATTTTTTATATATCTCATCATTATATGCTTGGTTAGGAGTTTTTCTTGGCTTTTACGAGTTTGACTCTGTGATTTATTTGGCAATGTACCTACTTGGTTCTTTGAGGGTGTTTGAGGTAAGAAGCGAACAAGAGGTGGATGTTTCTTGTTATATCATAATTCACTTAATAATAAAATCGAGGAAGATCTGAATCAAGTTTATGATCAAACCTTAAATTGTAACCTACAACTGCCTATTTACGGCCCACTGCTGGGCACAGGCCTCCTCTCATCACGAGAGGGTTGGGCTATAGTCCCCACGCGGGCACAGTGCGGATTGGGGACTTAAATTATAACCTATGTAAAGTATACTGGGTGGATTAAAACCATTTGACGACATTTATGGTCGAGAATACGAGATGCGCACTCTTTTCTTGAATCCTATGGTGTAATGTATTTTTTTTATCGCTCAGTATATTAACCAAGTTACAAGCCGTTGAATTAAAAAAAAAATGAAGGTGTATCGTCGACATATCATCATCATCATCATCATCAACAGCCCATAGTAGTCCACTGCTGGACGTAGGCCTCACCCAATGCACGCCAATGAGCTCTGTCCAAGGCGTGCCGCATCCAATCTACACCGGCCACCTTGCGCAAATCGTCACTCCACCTGGCAACAGGGCATCCTACACTTCGCTTGCTTTGTCGTGGTCTCCACTCAAGAACGCGTTTACTCCAACGACTATCCGCAGTTCTCGCGATGTGACCGGCCCACTGCCACTTCAAAGAGCTTATTTTTTGGGCTATGTCGACAACTTTCGTTCTCTGCCTGATCACCTCATTGCGGATCCGATCTTTCAGAGAAACGCCGAGCTTAGCCCTCTCCATAGCCCTTTGAGCTGGTGGACTAATCTCACCGTAAGGGTCCACGTTTCGGCTCCGTAGGTCATTACGGGTAGGACGCACTGATTAAAGACCTTGGTTTTTAAACATTGCGGAATTTGAGACGAGAAGACTCGACGCAGCTTGCCGAACACTGCCCGGCCAAGCTGAATTCTCTTTTGGCCTCCTTCTCGAAGTTATTTTTATCTAACTGCACAATCTGCCCCAGATAAACATATTGCTGAACAACTTCGAGAGGAGTACCATTTAACAAGATCGGCTCCGGCACGACATGGCTGTTGACCATGACTTTGGTCTTATCCAAGTTCATGTCTCGAGGCATCAGCTAGGCCGTTCAGCATCCAACGCAGCTTCTGCAGCGATTCCGCCATCAGGACGTATCGTCCGCAAACCGGAGGTGTGAGATGTACTCGCCGTTAATGTTTATGCCGCGTCCGGCCCAGTCTAGAGTCTTGAATACGTCCTCCAATGCGTTATTGAACAGTCTCGGGGATATAACATCCCCCTGTCTCACCCCTCTACGCAATTGGATAGGCTTTGACTGTTCACCTTGGACCTGGCCGCACATTTCGGCAGCGTGATACAGACATCTCTACACGTCAATGTAGCGGTAATCGACCTGACAGCGCTGCAAGGAGTCCAGAACAGCTCAGGTCCCGACCAAGTCAAAGGCTTTCTCATAGTCCACGAAAGTTGGCACAGGGGCTGATTATACTCTTGGGTCTTTTGTATAATCTGCCGCACTGTGTGGATGTGGTCTATGGTACCATAACCCGTCCTAAACCCAGCCTGCTCCGGGGGCTGAAACTCGTCAAGCTTTCTCGATAGGCGATTTGAGATGACCCTGGAAAACAACTTATAGGCGTGATTCAGCAGCGAAATGGGCCTATAATTCTTTAGAAGAGTTTTGTCACCCTTCTTAAAGAAAAGAGCCACCACGCTCCTGTTCCACGCCTTTGGAGTTCTACCAGAATGAAGGATGCTGTTGAACAGACGTTGTAATTCTCGAAGAACAGGTTTGCCTCCTGCTTTGAGAAGCTCTGTCGTCGACATATATCAAAATTAATTATTTTTTTGCTTTTTGACCATGCCGAAAAAAAACTATATACCTACGTATAATATATATAAGAAACATTCTTAGAATCGATAGCCGATACTGTGAGTTAATTATCGTCAAACGGTTTTGATCCACCCAATATACAATATACATATGTAGGTAGGTACGCTTAATTGACAAGCCATTTCAAAAGCCCTCTGTGAGTGTCGTTAAATAAACCCTTTACTTAAATTCAAAACATACCAGCGAGTTAAGGAAATGGTAAATCTCCGTAAACCCACTTGTTTTGTTAAAAAATCGGTGGAGAAAGACATCGTAAAACTCTTTTGTCTCCAACTTTTAAAAGTTATGCAACGGCGCGTACTCACATTTCTAGCTAACAACTTCATTTGTATTGCATTTGTCCGGGAGTCTAGAGGGTATTTGTGGAGTGACTCTAGCCTGGCATCCTGTTAAACATCTTAACATCTACCAAATCTCAGCCTTCAATGTGGTGCCAAGAGTGTAGGGCAGTATCAAAATGCTGCCATTAGCCAGCAATACAACAGCACTTCCGAATTGTCAGATTACCTACTTACCTAAGAAATGGGGCACATTATTTTACACTATCCATACTAATATTATAATTGCGAAAGTAACTCTGTCTGTCTGTTGCCTCTTCATGCTTCAATCGCTGGATGGATATAGTTCGAGTCCTAGGTGAGGAAATTACTTTTTATTTCGGAAAAACGAATATGTAGTATATTATCTTCCAATACAAAGGCACGCCAGAGTGTTCTGTACCTAAATGTTATTTTTTTTATATATTTGAAAGATTCTAGAGGTTTAACACACTATTTACCTTTTTTTCTCACGTCAGTACCTATCTTGCTTTTCTATTATTTCTATAATAAACTTATCTCCAAAGTCTAATAGGGCCCCACGACGCTCGAGTGACTACACATTTAGCATCCGCGGCTCCCCGACTATCATAGAACCGCAAGCTGCGCTCCGTCGCCATCTTGATGTATGGTAAACGGTTGCAATTTTGACGTTTGCATTACGTTCCCATTGAGCCAAACCGCTACGGCTTCTGTTTCTCTATAATTTACCCGTGGATGACGAATGCGTGGTTTGTAATGTTATCGCCCGCAGGCGGTCAGGTGTACCTACCTGAATAGGTGTTTGAATAGCGGCGAACATTGATAATTATCACCCTTTTAATAATGGTCATTTACTATCTACGGATATTTACAAGAGAGAGGGCAATGGAGAGGGCTATGCTCGGGGTTTCTTTGTGTGATAGGATCACAAATGAGGATACCCGCTGTAGAACTAGGGTCACCGCTATAGCCCGAAGAATTGCGAGCCTTAAGTGCCAGTGGGCGGGGAACATTGCTCGCCGGACTGATGGCCGATGGGGCCGGAAAGTTCTCGAGTGGCGTCCGCGAACCGGAAGACTGGCTGTTATATCGGTAGGCCTCGTGAAACTCGCGGGAAACCGGTGGCAGCGAGTAGTGGCGCTATGGCCGAGTGGCGAGCCTTAGGGGAGGCCTATGTCCAGCTGTGGACGTCTTTCGGATGAAATGATAATGATGATGATGGATATAAATTACAATGATACAAGAAAAGTCGTTGGATCGGAACGGTTTTGACGCGTTCATTAAATCAGTGTCGAAATCACTTGATGAAATTTCCCTAAAAAAATTATACAGTTTTTCCCCTTAAATAGGAATATTTGCATAAGTAAGTATATAAATTAATCTTTTACGCAATACTGTTTGTAGCTATACAATGATCCCGTGAGTGATGGCTGATGGCCCAAGAGTTCCAAGACAAATGGCTGTTACGACATTTATAATACCCAAAGAGTTCACGGACAGTGTTAAGACTTCATAAGATGCGAACGCCCGATCTCCGCGATTCGTTTATTTTGTACTTAGTTACATTTTTACTAGGTACCTATTACCTACATTATTTTTAAGGGGGCCACCGAGCTTTGTTTGGGTGAAAATAGCTTAAAATAATTTTTCCCAGATATGAGAGCTAGATCGATTTATCAATATACTATACAATCTCTAAACATTTGGCTTAAGTCGATTTTTTTTAGTTCTATTTAGATTACTGGCGATTACTGGGTTCCACGAGATGGCTGCCGCAGAAGAGGCAGACCCAAAAGGAGATGGCGGGACAACTTGGACGCATTTGACCCAGATTGGCGGGAGCTTGCACAAAGTAGAGGAGAGTGGCGAAAAAGAGGAGAGGCCTTTGCTCAGCCAGTGGGACATTTTATAGGCTATAATAATAATTTAGATTACTGTCTTAAAATATTTCATAATTTTTGTGCCGGTATAGCATGTTACTGTTCGTTCTTATCTCTGACTCGATAGACGTCTCAATAAAACTCGAGAAAATATTTTCTAGTGGTTTTTACTGCTCAAATCTTGGAAATTGAAATCGTGCTTTTACGTCTATTGCGTTACCGGATGAAGTGACTTCCGCCATTTCATAATGATAAGTAGAGGTCCTTTGTGTTTGTGGTTCAAAATAATTAACGCTGAAAACATTTCCTAGTAAAAACAATTCGCATTTCAACTGCAGTAGAATGTCAAGAAAAATACAGGAAGCTCGGAAGTTTTTTTTTTTTTTAATATCTTCCTGCTCAAATTTAAATTGATACCAAATACTATCTTTAAAAAAAAACTATAAAAGTGATTGCAATGAGATTTGATATAATTTGACTTTGAATTGATCATCACTGTCTTTCTTATAATCTCCTTTAAAAAAAACCGTTTTAAATTTCGTAAAAGTTGTTTTCCTTTGCTTGCACTTCTTTAATTCAATCATGTGCAACCAGTTCTTGGGACCCACCGCGTGCGTCATACATTTTTAATTTCATCAGCGACCGTCCAATTTGCTAACGTCATCTCGCTTTATATCTATCATACTATCACTTTCGGTCGCTGAGTGCTCTATTGTCTGCGATATTATCTTTTTTTTTCTAATGATCGCAGATCCGGATCGTTACCTAATCTATGCGACGCACTTGTGGGAACTTATGTTGAGCAATTACTAGGATGAACTCTGGAGCCTGAGTCACACTGAAAGCGTGCGCAGCTCGTCCGCGATACAATAGTACATTACAAACCTAGGGTGGTGAATTCGTAAATGTCTCAGATCGCAGGTTTCTGTGGCCCGAACCGAAGGTGAGGGCCATAAATATGCGATCTGGGGCTTTACGCATTACCGCCCGTGGTTTGTCAAAAGTTATACGTCTTGCCTTGGCCAAGAAGTGAGATTTTCTCTCCGCGTAGCGGGCAGAAAATCCCACTTTATGGCCAAGGGTGATGTAAAGTAAATTAAGTGCCCGTCGCGTGCACGACACTATACTACTACAGCCTGTTTGTGTCCCACTGCTGGGCACAAGCCTCCTCTCATCTCACGAGAGGGTTTGGGCTATAGTCCCGGACCCAGCGCGGATTGGGGATTTCACAGACATCTTTAAATTACTTCGCAGATGCGTGCAGGTTTCCTCACGATGTTTTCTTTCGCCGAAAAGCTCAATGGTAAATTCAAATTGATTGCACGACACTCTAGCGGGTGCTTAATTGTTCCATGTGTTAACTTTCACGAGAACTAAATATTTAATGCAGTAAAACGCATGAGTAGGTAGGTATGCCGTGCGTGCACGCAGCTGCGCTCGCGGTAGATTGTGACGCGTGCTTTATTGCAGTGACCGCACTGGGCGGATGATACCTACCCGTAAGTGTAGAGAATGCTTTACACGCGTCATAAAACATAGAAACGCGTTTTTATCTTATACGTTGTCGATGAAGACTTAACAACTTGGTGCTAAATGTACAACGTGTACTTAGTTACTTTTATTTTTACATCGGTTTTGACTACCTACACGACTAGATATTTATTTGATGGCTGAAGTATATGTAATGTCTTCTACGTCTTAGTAGCCTTTTTACTCCTTTTCTTACGCACTGGTTATACCTATAACTAACATCTTTGTATGGACTATGTCTGAAATAAACTTATTATTATTATTATTATAAACCTTTGTTTACAGGATCTGTGGAATCGACGACAAAAATATCAGACGTAGATTCCTAAATGCAGTCCAACCCAACTGAATCGTTCTTTCACCTATTGTATGTTATTCTTCTATGTATGTTATCATAGTTACCTCCATGGATCAACACGTTTTCATTAAAAATGTGATTGGTCTATAACTTTTTTTTTTCACAGTTTCATCCTTATCATTTATCATTTGGTGTTCGCGATACGATAAAAACACTGTTTTGATTTGAACTGCTTTGGTCTAACAAAAACAATCAAAAGCATTCGGAACTGCAGGCGAGGGCGTGTCGGCGTGTGTAATTTGTAACTAGTAGGTATACACCGTGAGTGATTGTTTCTCTCTTCACGGCATCGTCGTTGATTCATCAATTATCCAATGATGAACGGGCTCGGAGCACCGTGAACATTCAAATGCCGTGTTTATGAAAGACCTTTGTTGGTTACTTTCTTTTGTTAGGATCCAAAAGGAAATATTATAATCAACGATACAATTTTGAGTAAACTTCGCACTGTAGCTGGTTTGTTATTAATTCCCCCTCAGCTTTCGCGCTAATCAATTTACCTACGATGTCATACGAGGGCTATAGTCCCCACGCGGACCCAGTGCCCAAACCCTCTCGTGATGAGAGGAAGCCTGTGCCCAGCAGTGGGACGTAAATAGGCTGTTGTGGTGGTGGTGGTCATACGATGATCCCCTAAAACACGCAGATCTCTGGCAGGACAGGAGCCAAGAAAAGAAACCTTAAATTAAGTGTTAACATTATACATTTCTACATATATCACGCACAATATAAAACAGTCAGTAGATACTTATTACAATCTTCCACTTTACCGCTGAAAACTCAAATTCGAGAAATTATTGTAGAGATCGATCCTGGCATCACATCCGTAATCAACAGACTCCAGCGACCTTCACGAACTCGCTCCACTTTGTAGGGGGCATGCATTGCTTTTAGCAATTTGTATAGTGCCTTTGTTGCATTTGTTATCCTGTTGCGGAGGTCAAGGAGAGGGTTCCGGGAGCGCATTGTTCGCAAATCGCATGCGCAAGGTCCCGCGTTAAATGTCAATTTCGGCGCCGTCTGTATTGCCAACCTCAACGTTCAAAAGTTCTTAAATATAGCTACAGAAAAGATCTGAATGATATGATTTTTCGTGACATGGAATGAAAATTGCGGAAACCCAATGCGAGTGGTATCTGGCCACTCTGTACCGTTCTGGTGGCAAACTTTGGGCGAGGTCTATGTATAGTTACGTATTGCTAGGTAAAACTGTCTGATTTCCGAACGGAGAAAAGCCGACTTCATTTGTCGAAAATACCTACCGTTATAGGTAGGTAAATAAAAATATTATGTAAGCATTTGAAAATGAGGAAAATTGGCCAACATAACATAATTTTAAATAGCCACTTGAGGCATTTCTCATGGCAACACCGTCCGGCGCCGGCGCCGCGGCCAGACGCAGATTAAGGAAACACGGCGCAGAACGGTATGCGCATGTGCTAACGACACGTGTAATGTTTGTGTTCAACTGAGAGAGGATTTCAAGGCGCGATTTATACATATTTTTATTGCCAACAAACTTCTTTAGAAACGATTGAATGCATTTGCATGTATGATTCTCCGATTAAATTGCAACAACGAAAATCGAACACTTTAAGCCTAATATTATAAATGTGAAATTAACTCTGTCTGTTTGTCTGTCTGTTACCTCTTCACGCTTCAACCGCCTGGTCCGATTTGGTATGGAGATAATTAGTTGGGAGTCTCGAGGAAGGACATAGGCTACTTTTTATCCGGGAAAAACGCATTACTATGGGAATTCCAGCGGAAACGCAATGGCCGAATTCCACGCGGGCGAAGTCGCGGGCAGAAGCTAGTTGTAGATAATTAAATAAAAACTATTTTCGTATAATCCATTGTGGAATGGAAATTTAACACAAAACAGCAGCACAAATACATCTAGGTTTTCTTAACGCAACAGTTATTGTAAGTTCGGGGCTACATTTCAAAGTCAAAGTCATGGAAAATAATGCCCCCAAAGTAAAAGTGGCAAGTTGAGGTTAGGTTAGAATTAAAACTCATGAGAATTAACAGGTCTAGACGGTGGACTACCACCGCTTATTAAATAATGCTAGGACTGTAAACTTAATATTTTATTTTGAACAATAATTGGCTGTTTAAAGCCTCCTCTTCACATCACAAGCTAACAGAGACTGACATGCAATGCAAGTACTATTTAATTTAATTATTCTCGGTACACCATTCGTTAGTTACTGGAATAAATTTTAATACTATTCTATCATAGGTAATCCGACAATTTGCTTGCCAAGTAAATATAATTCTTTTCCCTATTTTTAACCGACTTCAAAAAAAGGAGGAGGTTCTCAATTCGTCAGAATCTTTTTTTTTTTTTTTTTTTATGTATGTTCACCAAAAATAAATAGTAAACATGAACCGATTTTTATGATTCTTTTTTTGTTCGAAAGGTGGTACTTCCAAGTTGGTCCCATATTAATAGCATCATTATTATCAATTTCTGTTGAGACTGAGGATCAACCATGGACATTCACGAGTAACTGAGACATTTATTTCAATTATAATAAATTACTTTAAAGTCTTATTCGACAGGGCTTAAAGGTCTGTTCTAGTTCAAATAACAGTGATTATTTTAAGTTGATTCTTCGAACACATTAGGCTATCCTTCAGATTTTTTATTCGGGTTCACGACAGATCACTCTTCAATCCAGATTTCAATCTCACTTGATGAGAAGCGATATGATTCCAAAGATATGTATATCAAAAGCCAATGGTAAGTATTTTGCAATGCCATAATGCTGAAACATTACAAGAACAGTGAACCTGAAGAATCTGAAGGTTCGTACATTTACTTCCTTGCAGATAAAATTAGAGCCTCAAAGCCCAGTGAATGGGAACAAGATAATCATAGAGTAGACCAAGTTGTTCTCGGTGCATATTTAATGACATCCGCCCTTTTAACGCTTAAATGGGCAGTACATCAAAGTCAGAGGCGACTCTTCAATAGGAAGTGTAATGAATGCTCGGGCACATGACGAGGAAGCATTCGCGCCAAAGACCGCTTACTCCTGGATGGGATCTTGGCTTTTTAACACCAAAACTATGGAACGGAAATATCCCAAGAGCGCGCTGACTAATAGTATCTTTAGGAGAATGGAAAATGAAGGGATACTGACTGAACGCGTTAAAAAAGGTTTCGAAGTTTCAGCACCGTGCATAAAACTTGTTTTTTTTTACCAGTGCTGTCTTTTCTCTTACATGGCCAACTGAGGGGCATTTTACTTTGAAATCTGAAAACCTAGTTATTGTAGATTGTAGATTTTTCATTTATTACTTTGTCACCAAAAGAAAACTACAAGAATTGCTTTTCTGGAGAAATTAAGCATCATAAATGATTTATTAATAAGTCTAGAGTACTATATTGAAAGGAACAGGTTTTGCTACTCTAAGATAAAGTTTCAAGAAAATATGGTTGATCATTTCCATACATCTATATCCTGCATTTCTATTGATAGTAAGTATTCAATAGAGCAAATTATCGACCGCATCAGAGTCGCGGAAATGTTGTTATGAGGGGCGTTCTGCTTTGTGCTGCGACCCGCGTTAAATCACAGCCTGCACTTTGCTTGCTTAAAGCTTACGTCGGATATTCAAATGTACAATTTACATACAGGGTAGTCCATAATGGGTCAGTACTGGTAACTCTGAAACTACAAGACGTGGATCAGAGGGCTCATTTTCTGAACTAAGCATCCCTGAAAAATTACTTTTCACTAACACAAATATACCTATTGAAGTGATTTCATGAGGCTATGCGAGTATCTCTTTCAATAATAGTACATATGTATGTAGGTACTATTCTCTCATGTTTATTCCTTACAAATACACTTTCAGTTTCCGACCTTGGACAACAGTAAGTATTTTACAAATAAGTACAATACTTTCGAAAGTAAAAATCATGAATTCACATTTATTACCCTCTTACAAAGGAAATGACAATTGCTCCCAAGAAATATAATAAACTGCGAAATATCCGCGACAACTGGCTTAATGAATTGGATGATATTTTAACTACCTGGAGTTAAATAAGGGAAAGGTATGTGGAGTACTCGACGATATATTAAAGGCCTACTATAATTTTAAGAGACGTGAGCCCATTAAACTTGTGTGAAATAGCGAACACAAATTCACTCTGTCAAGCCGCTAACTAATTTGTGAGTCGTCAGTTTTAGTGTTTAACTTATTTTACTCTCCGTTTTTATAGTCTACTTTCGGATGCAGTTTATTGTTTATAAAATTTATGTCTCGATAGCCTGACTGCTCTTGAATAATAGTCAGCATTTTGGCAAGATATAAAGAAATATTATTTACAGTCAAATGTAGATTACTACTACTACTACTACAGCGTATTTGCGTTCCACTGCTGGGCACATGCCTCCCTTCATCATGAGAGGGTTTGGGCAATAGTCTCCACAACGGGGGCCCAGTGCGCATTGGGGACTAAAGAAAAAAAAGAAGAAGAAAGAAGAAGACGTTTTTTCATTTTTTTTATTAAAGAATACAAAAACTTAAACTAGAAAAAGTGTCCCACAAAACAGTTTACACGGTTTGACTGTGGCATCGATCAGTCTCTACTCTCTTTACAAACAAGTAAGTACTGAGGTAATAATTACTAAATAAGATTAATCAGGTAATTATGCAGTTTTTTACCAAACTTAACTTTACTAGCCTGTCTGAGGGCAGGTTGTTGAGTATGTAGGGTAGGCGTTTTCGTAGACACTTATCGCCGTAGTAATTGGTAACTCTCGGCACAACATACTAATATGATTCAACAAAAACATAAGAACCTAAGTATTATTACTACTAAAATAAAACAGCATACTTATGCATTTACACAACTACATGTGACAAAATTACTTAAACATATCTTATTATCAAGCAGGTATGTATGACATTACTAGAATTTTTAGTTTGCTTTTTTTTTAAACACACTCACTATATCAGATTTTAACCAAGTCCTTAGTGGGGGATCATAGGATTTCGGTGTCCATGGGCCGCAGTCACCACTTACCATCAGGTGGGCTGTGCGCTCGTTTATCTATACTATTGATATTTAAAAAAAACTAAAGGGTTTGTGCTATAGTCCCCACGCAAGACCAGTGCGGTTTGGGGAGTTCATACACAACCTTGACTTACTTCGCCCATTTCGCGCACCTATGTATGTCCTGTCCGGGGTTAATTCGAGAATTACTGGTCGGAATGCCACAAAGTTTGGAATGGCGGCAGATTATAAGAAGGATCAACATATAGGCTGTAGATTACCATAGTTGTTAATACTGTGGTATTAGGTAGTTATCTCTATGGTTACCTGATCATGGACATCCTCCAAGGCTCGCTACTCAGACCGGTCTTGTGTCATTCGCATCCACCGTATTCCCGAGACATACCAGGTGTAGGCTCCATCTTGTAACCTACGTACCTACGTAAGTTCGTTTCGGAGAATGTGGTAAAGGACTTGAAAAGCTTACAATTATATTAAAGGGTAACGTGCTTCAGAAACTTATTAAAACTTTACTCATACATTTGATCGAACAAGGGTACCTAACAAAGTAGAATGATACATCTGGGTTAATACATACATACCTACTTAAGTGACAGAATAAATGGATTTTATTTATTTTGTTGTCGTTGCGTTATATTTTTAAGCGAAAAATATCTGTATTGGTCAATTAGCACTTAAGTGTTGTTGCGTAATGGTATATTTCTCAAGATTTATAGTATTATCAGTCGATCACGTAAGAAACAACCCAAAGTCTGCTTGGTGGCTATAAATCTTCGTAGATTCGCAATAAGGAGACAAATGACTGTCGCAATGACCGACGTAACTCTATATAATTAGGAAAAAACACGATTTATCCTACTTTCGAGAGCTCTTTCGATCTTAAGTTATCGATCATCTCAAGATACCGATCTGCAAGGACCCGGTTATCGATTAATAGGCTTCTAGTAGACAATACATAGCATTAATATGAAGTGGTATCTTTGCAGGAATACGCAGGAAGCCCTTTGTGTAGAATGTATATCTGGCACGTTATTACACCATGGGTTTAACAAATTTATATCAATTTTAATTAATTTTAAGAAAAATCGACGACGTAAACTACTTTCTTGTAACTAGATACCAAATAAGATGAAACCCAGAAAGGCTCTCAGAAATAGTGGGAGCACCACAAGACATACCAATTAAATATATTACCTAACATTACTCGACCTTTTTTCCGGATATTCCCTTTTTAATCAAACAAACCTTTGCTCAGAATGATACTCTATCCACCTGATGAACTGCATGCAAGTAGTTACGGAGATTAGCTCTAACAAATGACAGACAGAGATAAAGAAACAAAACTACTCTTTTGGTATAATTAGTAAGTAAAGAACGACGGATTAGCTACAACTTACCTAATCAACATATCAAACAAAGTTTTTCGGATTTCTGTAATATTTTTCTGAATTGTGAGTTTTGTGCTGTTTGTTGTAAATTTATAATATAATAATAAAAATAATAATGTTTTATCGTACTTCCACATACAAAAAGCAAATTACAATAGGTTATTAGTAACTAAGTACAAATTGACAAAATAAGAGGAATGATCCTAATTCCGGCCCCTAAACTAGGAAGACCTGTATCTTAGGGACAGGAGAAACCTTCCTGAACATTGTAAATCTTAGGTATAGTCAGTTTTATTATTGGTTTTATCAAACCCCCAAACTAGGTAAAACCTGTATCTTGGGGGCGAGATGCCCAGTGCTGAGAGGTTCAGTGAGTTTGATTGTACAACATTAAGGAATGTCAATGACGAAGGACTCGAAGGTTCACAATCAGTGTATATAAAAAGAGGGAAAATAATAATAATACAAAGTTGGGGGACATAAGTAAAATAAGGACAAACGCGTAGGTTATTTATGACATAACAGCAGGCTCTCTGTAGAATTATATGATAAACATTGCAACCACTCGGTAACTTTTAATTTTAAGTTGAATTTATTTAGTGTATAGATGCCAATTGAGCTATGTAATTTATTGTAAAGAAAAGAGCTTATAGCTCGGTACTGTCTGCTGGCAGAGACGGTGCGGCACTGCACAAGGGGACATACAGGAAGGCTTTGACGTCTCTGCAGAAGTGTTTGGTCCAACGGCAAAGAACTATGCCTACGGAGTACAGCTCTTAAAACGAAAATCTGCCTAACTGTCAGCACTTTTGCTGCAAGATAGCTTTATCGTGGGATAATCCCTACGTTTGAAATAGATGGTTTTTAAAATTGCTCTTTGAGCACGTTCAACATGAAGCATATAAGTTTTATAGGTTCCACCCCAAACTGGAATACAATAGGAGATAATTGATTGTGCTAAACTGAGGTATACTTAACGTTTCACGATCAGCAGACCGTCTAAGGTCCTTGAAGAGGTAGATAAGTCGTCTCAATCTAGATTATAATTTCTGTATCTACCTTCTTATCTACTACAACAGCCTATTTACGACCCACTGCTGGGCACAGGCCTCCTCTCATCACGAGAGAGTTGGGCTATAATAGTCCCCACGCACGCAGGCCCAGTGCGGATTGGGGACTTCACACACATCCTTGAATTACTTCGCAGATGCAGTGCAGGTTTGCTCACGATGTTTTCCTACACCGAAAAGCTCAGTGGTAAATTCAAATTGAATTTCGCACATAAATAATTTCAGAGGTGCTAGCCGGATTTGAAACCGCGACCCTCTGCACGAGAGGCGGTAGACCAAACTACTAGGCCACCTTTTTATCACCAGTGCCTAATGTTTGTTTATATTTTGCACTTACGCAACTGTAATTTAGGTGAGCGTGTATTTTATTAATTAAGTTTACAGGTCATTGGCACGGTTCAATGGTGTTGTTATTAGAAGTGATGTATTACAAAATTTAAAATAGCAGTCAGGTGTCAACACCCATTAGACGTACTTAAATGAACCTGTTCCATTTGACGAGGTGTTGGCTTGTTTCTGTAATACTTTAATACTTTTACCCAATAGGTGAGAACTGCTCAGGTTAATTGAATTTCACAACTAAGGTGTTGGCAAATGAAACCCTACTACTACTACAGCCTATTTGCGTCCCACTGCTGGGCACAGGCCTCCTCTCATCACAAGAGGGTTTGGGCTATAGTCCCCACGCGGGCCCAGTGCGGATTGGGGACTTCGTACACATCTTTGAATTACTCCGCAGATGCGTGCAGGTTTCCTCACGATGTTTTCTTTCACCGAAAAGCTCAGTGGTAAATTCAAATTGAATTTTGCACATAAGTAAACTTAGAGGTGCGAGCCGGAATCGGACCCCCGACCCTCTGCATGAGAGGCGGTAGGTCGAACCACTAGGCCACCACAGCTTTCAATGACACCCTGCTTGGCACGATACCTTGAGTTGGTACGTTTTTTTTTTTTTATTATTGTCATGACATTGATGCCGATTGCCGGCCGGTCCCCCCCCCCCCCCCCCCCCATACGTAGATACAGACAGTTGGAAGAAACAGTTGTTAAGTCATCCACCACCACCATCACCACAGCCTCTCTCTCATCACTACGGCAGCCAGTGAAATGTCTTAGGCCTCAGGGTAGATAACGCATTCGAGATCTCTTCTTCGAGGTTTCTTAAAAAAAGATTTAAAAAAACATTTATTCAAGTAGGATTTTACAATCACTTTTGCATCGTCATTATGTACAATTTGATGTACCTAGTTATCATTAAAAACATATATCCGCTGCAAGCTTCGTCATTGATTTACGTACCTACATCTTCTACTTTGTATCAAACGTTTTTTTAAAACACACTCACTATATAAAATTTTAACTAAGTCCTTAGTGGGGGATCATAGGATTTCGGTGTCCATGGGCCGCAGTCACCAGTTACCATCAGGTGGGGTGTGCGCTCGTTTGTCTATACTATTGATATTAAAAAAAAACCTTGACTTACTTTCCCATTTCGCGCATGTATGTATGTCCTGTCCGGGGTTAATTCGACAACTACTGGTCGGAATGCCACAAAGTTTAGTATGGCAGCAGATTATAAGAAGGATCAACATATATGCAAATTTTTATCCTGGAAAAATGAATAGATCCCATGGGAGCGCGTTACCAAATTCCACGTGGATAAAGTCACGGGCAGAAGCTGGTATTTAATACAATAACGTTGACGTGGTTAAAAAACAGCAAAAAGATATTTAGAATGTACTTATAAAGAACAAATACATTTATTCATGAAGACAAAAGCAGTATCTGCAACAAGCTTCGTCAGAACCAGTACGTACCACAAAAATATAATCCGCAACAAGCTTCGTCAAAACCTCAGAAAAGAAATCCGCAACACACTTAGTCAAACACAAATTAATATACACCACAGGCTTCGTCACCATCTCCTCCACACCCTTAAACAAAAGAGAATTAAATAAATAAAAACACATTTTCTTAAAAGTTACCGCATGTTGTTGTACTGATGCATACCCGGCCCAAATGTTCCGAAAACACTGGCCGCATTGCCGCGCTGTATGGCCAAAGAGATATTTTGGACCAGAAATGCACCAGACCGAGGGTCGCACCCCCTCTCCCTAAGCCTATAATACTTATAAAGCCATAATTTTAAATGAATAGTCAACATAACAACAGTAATTTGTTAGATAAACTATCTAAAGAGCTGACGTCAAATTAGTGTAGGTAAGTATGAACAATAGAACGTCTTTTAATATAATCTGACCTATAGTCAACTTGAAAGTAAGGAAAGGTCACCACTTCACCAGTATTTTATCGATTATGCAATTCAAATCCCAGATGTACCGCTGCGCAGTAGTTTTATGTCATGTTCATTGACCAATCAGATCCGTTTTGAAGATCCGGTATATTTGTTGAATTCTTTTTAAGATAGAATGACTTCAATGGGACTACTGTAAATTGGGATACTACCGATTTCCTTTTGGTATTACGCGTTTTCAAATATTTATCCCTATGTTTAACTAATAGCCTTTTAGCTCTCGTTCTTTTTTCGATCTCCAGTTTTTCAAAGGCCCCAAATCCAATTAACGTCCAAATAAAACCTAATCATCTGACATAATTACCCGATGCCATGCCGTAATAGTTGTTTGTCCAGCGGAGTAATTTACTTGGTATTCGGGTCGCAAGGCCGTTTCTGTAAATCCCCGTGACGCCCGTGACAAAATACTCGCGATAAATGGAGCGAGGAGTTAACTGTGACTCACGGTTGTGTAACTATTCTCTATTTTACACTTATTTCTTATTTATTACTCTTCGGATAATGTCATCATTATCATCATTCCAGTCCACTGCTGAACATAGGTTCACCACGCACACCGGTCTCGCGCCTCACGCATCCATCGGTCTCCCGCGACGTGTCGCTCCATCTTGTTGGAGGCCTACCGCCAGCTCGTCTTCCGGTACGCGGATGCCACCCGAGAACTTTGTGACCCCATCGTTTCTGCGAGCAATTTAGCCCGCTCACGTCACTTAATATTTATTGGTGATTCTGCGGGCTATATCGGCGATCCTAGTTCTAGTGCGGATCTCTGACAAAAAACTGATAATAAACAAGTCATGATCTACGTACCTACTCCTAACCATTTTGATTAAATGACAAGTATTCCAACGCATAGTTCATTAATCATCCATGTATGACTTGCATGAAGCTTCATGATTATGAAGTAAAGGTTGTGACAGTAAACCAAACACGTGTAGGTATGTTAAGTAAGTATAAAATATCATTATTGTCGCTCAAAGCCGATTTTTTATCTTCCTAATCCGCTTACGAAAGTGTAAAAGTAAGTAAGAAAGTGAAATGGAACGCACATAAAAATGTATGTCTAGTTTACAATTACATTTATGGCGGCTCTGTAGGCGGAAGTTGACATAAACGATTGACAAAAAGTATGTAATTCTACTTGACATCCGTGCGTATGTTAAACAGCAATAATTCACTTAGGGAATGTGACTACACTTCAATTCAGTTATATTCAACCAAAGTTTTATTAAGGAAATGTGTAAGCTGGCCATACATAATCGGCTAGCTGACAATATCTTCCTTCAAATTAGGTATTTATTAAGAATAGTTTGTTTTAGAACCATTTGAATGGTTAGTCTGAATGTTTGAATTTTGAATGTTTATGTTACCTTGAGACGAGAAGACTTGGAAAAAAACAGTAAATTGAACCAAACTTTTATTAAGTAGGTACTAGCTGACTCCGCGGACTCCGTACCGCCTTAGAAATTTTTTTTTGGATATGAAAAACGTCCTATTCTCAGACCTACTGAACGTACACTCCAAATTTCATAAGAATCGGTCGAGCCGTTTCGGAGGAGTTTGGTTACAAACACTGTGACACGAGAATTTTATATATTAGATAGACTTATTAAATAGGGCAGTGCTAAGGCCAGTCTGCGTGTTTTAGCTTTCTTTATAAGATAGATTTATTATGATGTGCTACGAGCTCCGAGTCTCCGAGTCTTCACCTTCCACTTGTGATCTTCGTGTCGACAGCATCTCCACGAGCTAATAACAACCCCCCGCTACAATATATAAGTTGCAGTAGGTACATATTTAGATAACTTTAAATAAAACGAGTACTTATCTATAAGGGGTTTAAGGAAGTAAAGTAGGGATTCAAATATTCGTAGATTCCTAAAGGCTTATTCGCACGTGTGTAGCTTAGCTTCACTATAACTATTACTCCGGTGGAACACCGAATGCGCCGGCGCATTATGCTAATACCCCATTGAAGGCCCAATGTAAGCGCGGGCGTCGCAGGCGCCACCTGCCCACACCGGTCGCAATTACTTGTTACAGAAACCAATGCGAATTGTATCGAGATTTACAATCTAAGATTATACGACGAATGTTTCAACAATATTGGATCATCTATCAGATGAATAAACTACTCATCTATCTCATCGCAGTCTGTCATCGTGTCACATCACATGGAGCGACGATCTGCTTAGTGAAGTTCGTAAGTTTGGATGACCGGATCTCTCTGCGAATCTCGGGATCGGCATGTATCCAGCGGTGGACAAATTTTGACTAAATGATGAAGATACACGACATTATTTCACGGTTTTATGCAAACCTACCATATTAAGAATAGTCACATTGACCATAATCGCATTTCAATCTGAGATCCTGTTTTTTTTAACGTATGATATAATAATGAGTATTGAATTTAAGTTTTCCTATTATGGCAATCAATATTCCACGGTTCCACCCCGTAAGTAGCCGCGTATCAAAACTTTCGATCAGCACCTATACTCAATGTGATTATTCAGATAGCATCGTGATAGTAATGTGATGATAGTTCATTCATAATATTCGGGTCGGCAGCGATTACGTTGACCGAACAATGGTTTATTGTGCAATTAAAGAATCGCCTGCATTTCATCTCATCAAGAGTATCATCTATTGTACCAACAAACGCTTCTTTCTCCGTATCGTCTTTAACTTGTCCATTTCATTGCGGCGTTTTTTTGTTAGCGACACTAATTTTCGAAACTTAAGCAGCAATGGATAGTGTACAATTTTGGGACAACAATCTTGTCACCATTACGTCATGGCGATCGTCATCGGTCTCAATGGAGTACTGTCAAGGTGCACATTGCATAAGCGGATCTTGGTAGTGTCATTGACATTACATTTATGACTAAGGGTTACTTTTTTGGAATTCCAGCGATTGGTTTATTTTGGGATATCTTTTGTAATCTCGAAAAGGGTTAAATGGGCTTATTAGGTATGTTAATCAAGTAAGTAACTTACACAACAGTAAGTAACTTCATCAACATACATAATCATGCATGCATAGCGCATAGCTGAGAGGTACCGTCTACCTTAATTGATCTCGAATCGAAGTTATGTTTTGTATCATACAATACCTTTGTTACGAGAGAGCTTAGAGATCCTTATAGTCATGAAGAAGAAGTAGGTAGAAGGTTGTAAGTATATCTACAACCGACGCCAACTTACCAGGCCCGTCCACACTCAACCATACATACATTATTCATCTTTATTAGATGTTGGCGTAGTTACCTCGTTAAACTAACAGCCCTCACTGCTGAATTCGAAATTTTACCCAAATCGTATATGTTATATTTATAAGTTTATTTTCATTTGTTTGTATGCTTTTCATTTATTCAGCCTTTCCACCCACAGTATGACAGCCAGAAATATAACTCGTTAAACTATCACCCTGAACAAAGCCACTGAAATGAAATATACTCGAAATTTCCTGAAAGGGATTTATTTTGTTATATTGTTAGGGCAGCTAAGGGTAAGTTGATTCAAACCGTCCGTTAAAGTTAACGTTAAATATTTTACCATGGAACAAAATGACGTTTCTGTATCGAATGACAGCTCAGCGACCATATTTAACGACCAGGAGTCCGTCCGTCAACTGTGCTTGAATCAACTCACCCTAAGTATTACGACTTACCTACTTCCCCTGTTCAATGAACTGCCAAATTTAGCGAGGCAAAAACCGCAACAAACGTCCAAACGATAGAGCACATTGCGCAACCGTTGCCGCACGAATTTGGCCAGAGAACCTGATCTGATGATTTATGGCACTGGCACACGGTGGTCGTGACGCTCTAATCGCACCAGTTAAATGCCTAATGGACACTAATGGATATAATCAGAAGAGAGCATCTGCGACCGGAGAAAGTGACAAACAACGATCGAGTTAAGGACTAGTTACGGTTTTTAATTACTAGTTACAACTACTGGACCTTTGCGATGTCACAGTAGCTAAAGATGGCAGTTGTAGGTTGTAGATAAGAACAGAACATTTTTAAAATATTTTTTTTACCTAATCAATTTCTTACACGACTCAAAAATCTTCTCAAGGTACATTTCTCCTAAATGGAGTTGTGTTTGCCTGAGTTAAACATACTCAAAAAAACTAGTAAATTGGCACAAAATTCTACGCTCATATGAACCTTGCACCATAGTATACTACTACAGCCTACTTACGTCCCACTGCTGGGCACAGACCTCCTCTCATCACAAGAGGGTTTGGGCTATAGTCCCCACGCGGGCCCAGTGCGGATTGGGGACTTCACACACATCTTTGAATTACTTCGCAGATGCGTGCAGGTTTCCTCACGATGTTTTCCTTCACCGAAAAGCTCAGTGGTTAATTCAAATTGAATTTCGCACATAAGTAAAGTTAGAGGTGCGAGCCGGAATCGAACCCCCGACCCTCTGCATGAGAGGCGGTAGGTCGAACCACTAGGCCACCACGGCTTCACCATAGTGTACTTCCTCTTAACATACATACAGATAAAACCGAGATGCTAATTTGTAAACAGTTACAGTTGTGCAAATTTTAATACTAGCCATTTATCCTGGGGTTTCCTGTGCGCCTCACATGTTGGCAATTGTATCTCCTTCCTCAACCCTTTCACGTTTGTTAATGGGTGAAGGTATTTTCGATTTTCTCTTGCATTTGTATGTTTACTCGTGTAGGAAGTCAATAGAATTTTGCATCATGGACGACATTAGTACGATTGAGGTTCGGTACCTCAATCGTAAACCTCATCAATGTTGTTGTCAGCAGTCTTTATGCAGGGTAAATAGTAGTTATGAGACGTCAGATTTTCAATATTCTTCAGTACTTTAAAATACAATTACGTTTTTTTTCCATAGCCGTAGGTGGAGATCACATCCTTCCAATTGCTATAGCTACTACTCCGACATAAGTAACTCTTTAAGTTTAGGGTGGGCACTTTTGACCTGGCCTTTAATCAGATGGTTTCAACAAGATCTATAATGTCGTCTATGTAATGTAATGACTCCGAACCATTTTTTTTATTATTTTAATGTCAATTATCAGCTAACCTTACCAGACATTACTTCCATTAGTTGACGCTTATAATTAGTCCGTAATCCTACGCAACATTCGGACTACTTTTACCGGTTGTCAAGAAAACGTTTATTGCATAACAGATGGATCACATTTCGATAATCTTTTAAGGATTACTTTTTGGTAATTAGACAGCATTAGCATTTCGTGTGGTAACTTGTAATTGACGCGCGGTAGGTCGCTCGCTACTAACTTCGCAATGGTTTCGAATAACCGGTCAAGTTGCAAAACCTAGACAGTGCCGTTAAACTGTCTCTGGTAACAATGTCGTATTCCATGACGTTTATTTTAGGTTAGGTCACGTGTATAGTTAACTAGCTGATGACCGCGACTTCGCCCGCGTGGGAGTTGTGGTCATCGCGTTCTCGCGGGAACTATGCGTTTTTCCGGACGTAAAAGTAGATAGCCTGTATGTTCTTCCTGGGACTCGAACTATCTCCGTACCAAATTTCATCTAAATCGGTCCAGCGATTGAAGCGTGAAGAGGTAACAGACAGACAGAGTTACTTTCGCATTTATAATAATAGTATGTATGTACATTTGCAGTAAGTCAATCAGAATAACTTTGCATCTTCGGTAAAAAGATTACACGAGATTCATGGGATTCACAGTATTTTTTTGTTCGTATCCAATAATATCACAGCCCTTTTTTAAGGCCTGTCAGGCCTGTAAGGCCTGTTAGGTCTTTAGGTGTAACTTAAGAAGGAGGTTAGCATGAATATTTGCACAAAGAGAGTGCAAAAACTCGGTTAATAAAAACAAAATGATACGACCGATTTGATGATTTGCAGTACCCTAATAAAATTTAATTAAACATCCTCATTAGTTGGATACAACATTACTCGTAAGATGTGAATGAATCATACCTACCTTTGTGTAACTTTTGCACGAGTTACGCGATGATTATCTGTCAATTCGTGTCAAAACATTTTGACAGGCTACCGTCAAACGGATGACAGAACTGACAGTGCTCGAGTGGCAAAAATCCTCACTAATTATTACAGATAACGTATTAGGTAAATACAGTCACGTCGAACTTTCATTTTTATGAGTGCAAATTTGCATTTGGGTATTGCAATATTTATGTAATTGTTTTATTGAACAGTAACTTTTGAACAGGATATGTGGTGTATGCGTAATTATTTGACATAGATTTAATTTAATTGTTTTAATTATTATATTGAAATGTTTTTATTTCGTTTGTCGAGATAATAAACTTCTTATTCAAGGTGATTACAAAATTAAAAATACTTACAAATGGACACATATTGTTCCGTAAAATATCTAGTTAGATTTCCCGCGAGGAAAAAATACCTACAGTAGGTAATTTTATAAAATGCGAAAGTAACTCTGTCTGTTACTTGTCTGTGCCGAGAATGCTTTATATTTTTTTATAAACACAAGATCATTTAATTCCTTAATTAGACGATCTTGTGATTACAACATATTATTAACTAGTGCAGGACATTTTCTTGTAGCGTATCTTGCAAAAATAATATCTGGGGATTATTATCATAATTAATTACTCGTAGATCGGCAAAAACGTATGCTAAATATAAATGAAGAAAGTGAGGACGTTTTATAGCTCTTTCCAAACATTTTATGATCTAGGCAAATTTGTTTTTAATTTCTATGTACGAGTACATACAAATACTTAGGGTCAGCTATATTATTTTCAAACTCAGTTTATTGTACTTGGTAAACTAAACTGCAGATGCTTCCTGCCTCGACTACACAACAAAGCGACTCAGTTATTACTACTGAATTATAGCACTCGGTATTGTTTACTCTTCGCATACGAATCTAGCTTACCAGTAGATATCATTTACTCGACCCGCCGGACCGCGGCCGGCGTGCAACAAAGGCCCCAAGTTATGTTATAGCTGAATAAAACGACTTCATAAATCCAGGGACGGTCCGTTCCTGACAGTTCTCATTGTAAGGCGGAGTCACATTGCCTTAGTTTTAATTGGAGACTTCTATACAACTCATACAAACACCGCAGATACAATACATCTCTTAAACACTATATGTAATTTTTCTACCAAGAGACCTTTTGAAACGTCTAGTTTCCACAATAAACTTCTTCTCATCATGTCCGAAGTACTGGCGTTCTGCTTAGGAGAAGCCATTGAGTGATTTTTAGCGCATAAAGTAGTTTCAGATTTCTACGATCTGTAAAAAAAAATATTGTTCGTCTAAATGTAAATATCACTCTGTTCCTTTTTTTTCGCGAATAGTTACTCATCAAAAGAATGTGAGTAACAAAATAAATAATAGTTATATATTATTATAACAAATTGACAATGAATACTCGCCTTACATTTTACGTGAAGTTATGCTCCCCGTTTCGTGATGCTGCTATGGTTATTTACGGAGAGAAGTTACTACAATAGCGCCGCACAACTCGGACTTCCGTATAATATTTAGCCATGAAACTATAGATTACATAATTATTATGATTTAATTTTTCAATTGTGAATTTCGACAGTAACTATATGTAGGTATTGAAAATGAAGAAAGGACATATCGATTGTATTATTTTTCTATATCGGTCACGATAGATATCTATGTATGTACCGTAGGCAACTTTGTTTCAATATTTTCTCGTGCTTCATCAAAAAAGTACTTACTTATCTCTTAATTGTTCTGCTTTTGTCTTTGTTTCTACCTCTAGAGAGTCATCGATTCATATTTCACGTGTATGCTAACAGGATGCGATCTTTTATCACAAAGTTAGTCACCTCAAGCCCACTACCAAGCGGGATACTGCAATAAAATGTCACGTTCGGAGATAAACAAATCCACGTTCGCTCTGCCACCGGCGCCGGCAGTGCATTACACTCGGACCTATTATAACAAGATGCAGTGCGTTTTATTTCTACGATAAATGCATACTCAATGCCGGTTAGTGCTTGTTCGCGAGTGCACAATAAGCAAAGGCGTGACAAGATAAAATCTAGGGAGGGCTGTCGGTGAAACTCGAATTAAAATAAATAAATATCGCATTGAAAATGCACTGAATGGCCGGTGGGACGACATTAAGCGCAATTACTAGGCTCACTCCGCCATTTACACGTATCGAGTACAAGGCTCCAGAAAAAGAAGATGTGTGATTGTACCCCAAGCGGTGATCTCTTCGATTTGATATATTGCGCGAGCGCATGAAATTACGCACCTATTCGAAACGCCTCTATATCTATAATGAGATATTCTCTCGAGGCAACGGTCGTAATGCAAAAACGATCGATATAGAAACGCTTTGGGTTGTTGCAAAAATTCCGATGCCTGTTGCAATAAAGTTTATTTATAGCGAAGGGACGATGATTGCGCATAAATTAAGCATGTAGACGTAAATTTTGCTCACCTACGTACGTCAATTACCTACTCTACAAATTCGTAGTTAATCCGCGAATACTCATCGGACTTTTATTGTTGAGGTAACCGGAGGCCATGCTTATTCCAAAGTTCTAATAAAAATGCGCGTCGAATTGAGAACCTCCTCCGTTTTTTCGTCACTTTAAAAATAAAACAACAGAATTAAAACTTAGCCTAAATAAAATATAATTCCTCCCTTTATGAGACATACGTTTCTCGTCATAGTAGAGACTGAGATAGCACTGATGATTAAATGGAATTTAAACGGAATCTAACACCTATGTACGAGTGGCTTCAGGACAAATTATGTTTATTTTAAGGTTTGCGAAATAATTAGATCGCAATACCTACTAACCCTATGTTACCTACTATCGTAATCTGTTCACTGTTAAGAACAACACAAATAAAGCAAAAACCTGTTTCAAATCGCTTGGCTTTTGCAATTTTTTGCCTCTTCAAATCAGATGTTGGCGATAAGGAGATACCTACGCGAAAGTCGGTGATGTACTCCGATCTCCTAATTGTTTTCGCTTTCATCTGTTACGTGGTCTATTGTTCCCATCGCCGGGAGAGATGCTATCTCCCTGACAAATGGGATTATTACGATACCCGTAGATACGCCGATGTTACGCAATTCGCGTAATGTGACTTTAAATTTTACTCGCGGATTTCGCACTCCGGGCGACGTGCGAAGTTTATTGTGTTTGTCTGTTTTATTTGGTTTCAACTGTCATTAGTCAAATGTTTATCTTTTCGTTCTATAATATCCCATAGTCATGACGTCATATTACTTACTCACATAAATCAACGACATCAATTTCATAACATGGAATACCTATGTTTCTAAAGAATTCGACGCGTCCGTCCGTGACTGCCGGTCAGTCGGCTGTCACTCGTGCAGCATGTAAGTATGAATAAAGACGCATTGTCAGCAAAGACGGCAGAGTCATCCACAAACTTAAACCCAACAGTTCGAATTCAAAAACGTTTTATATTACACAGCATTAAGTCGTCAATCGCTGCAGCATGGCTTTTCCAACGGCACGCATCTTGAAACTTATTTTACAAGAGCGTACGATAATATCTAGCAGTGCATCGCCATTGCGTAAATATGACATCGAATGCGTCGCTCGGGCCGGGACACTATCAATCGGTTACGATTTCATTAGATTATTTTAAGATATAATAAATAAATCAATCCGAAGCTGTTAATGTCGGAATGTGTGCCGAAAATGGTAATGGAGGCGTGTTTAGCGCGGAGAGCTGTTATTAATTTGGGCAATCAAACTGTTATGTAACTTTGGTTATATTAAAGTTGTCTAGCGATTTTTTATGGCTAGGTTCACGCTTTTCGCACGCCGCACGATAATAAATCAATTTATTCAAATAAGTCTCATACGCATCATTGAAGACTGATAGTCTAATGCGTTTTAAAACGTCTGCGATTACACGTTGGTGACAAATCTCATCGTTTCGGCTTTCACTAGCATTGTTGTCGTCAAACGCGTGCGTTCTGACACTTTCGCCGCGAAACTACAATATATGTTTGACTTTTGCAACTTTTAACATATCGGCACACATTGCGTCATCGAAGAATATATTTAATTTCATATTCTTTCTTTTTATTCGCAGTTTTGTGTAGAAACTGAAATGGGAGAAAGAATGTGAGAAAGTTGGACGACGGTAATCGCCCAGCAACTGTTCTGGTCTAGAAATGACTGTGTCGATACTAATAAATGACCAGTCAAAGTGAAGAGGCTTAAATATAGGTAGGTAATTTATGAATAAGGGGCACGATAAGAGCCATTGAGTTGTAAATGTCTTTGTATAAAGGTCAATTAGCCAATGCCGGCAGAAGTGCATAGGTAGTTGACATGGTTTCGCGTGTTATGATTTCTAGCGAGTGGAGATAAAAAGTAACGTACATACAAAGTGGCATTTATAAGTAAGTCAATTACTTTACATCAAACACATCTTACAATCGATACTTACGATGGCGACATGCTAAAATGGAGAATAAACGAATTTGTATTTGTATTTGATTGACGAATTTCAAAGCGAAACGTAGCCAGCCCAGTTCTTTTTTAGGGTTCCGAAGTCTGCAAGGAACCCTTATAGTTTCGCCATGTCCGTCCGTGCGTCCGTCCGTCTGTCCGCACAATTGCTCGGAGATGCATAGTTCTAGAAAGCTGTAATTTGGCATGATTATACATATTAGTTACGCTAACATTCCTTCTCATTCCTTCTACTCCCCGCTATCTTAAGGAACGTTTTGGTTACGTCTCGTCTCTGAGATGTTCCCAAAACTTCCTTCTGTCTGTGCCTCCTTCCTCCTCTAATTTTTTTAGTAAATCTTTTACATTCCAAGCTATTCTGCTTTGGAACTCTCTACCTGTTGACATTAGACTAGCTAAATCTCTTTCAGTGTTTAAGAACAAGGTTAAGGAGCATTATTTGTCACTTGTTTGATATGTACTGCTTTTCTTTTCTTGGATAATGGATTACATATTTTAATTTATTTGGCTGTTGTCTATTTATATGTAAGTTTATGTATGTTTATATATAAAAGTATTTAAGTATGTTTATTACTTTTTGTGTTTGTTTCTTCTGCACATCTTAGCACCGCCTACCAACCTAGTTTGTTTTTCTTCATCTCCACTATCCAAAGGTTGTCTGGTAGAGATCGCTATTAAGCGATAAGACGGCCTGCTGTACAGTATGCCATACCTTTTTGTGTAATTACATTATGTCTACTGTTCCTTGATTGTGTGGTGTTCAATAAAGTATATTGTATTGTATTGTAAACTTTTAAGTGCTACTTTTTGTTAGAGTCACGTGTCCCCCCCCCCCTGCCAGCTAAATGGTGGTATTTGGATGGCTGAAAAAAATCACGGTTGTGGCATATATAACGTAGTTGAAAGGAAAACTATCACAGCTAAATAGGCTGTACAAACTTACGAGTCATAGTCGATCAACTTATGAAATTATAAAAAAAAACAATGACTTTTCTCGAGCGGCAGGGGTGTCGGGCGGGCACGTCATACCACAGACTAGCTAGATGCTAATAAGTCTTAAAAAGGTACTGTGGGCATCGTCAACTTCGGAACCCTATACTTTGCGCGTAGGCCGACACGCACTTGGCCGGTTTTTATATAATAACTAGATTCTGCCCGCGACTTCGCCCGCGTGGAAATCGGTTATCGCGCTCTCGCAGGAACTATGCGCTTTTCCGGGGTAAAAAGTAGCCTTCCTTTCCCGGGATCCCAACTATCTCCATGCCAAATGTCATCTCAATCGGTCCAGCGGTTGAAGCGTGAAGAGGTATCAGACAGACAGACAGACAGACAGAGTTACTTTCGCATTTGTAATATTAATATGGATATAGGTTGGTTGGACCTGAAAATGATTCCTAAAGTGCTCCTAAATATAGACACAATATAGAATACCTACTCACAAAACAAATAATAATATCGTTGCTTTTTAAGTGAATAAGTATAATCCATTGAAGGCTTAAATATGACTTTTCAATAAAAACATATACTTAGGGTAAGTATTTACTCTTTTAAAGAATTACAAAAATAAAGAAATTTCAAAGAGACATTTCAAAATAAGTACTATGTAAAAACAAAGTCATTTAGGGCAAAACGTGTTTTTGTGTTATACTTATAATCCCATTGCAGATCAGATATACCTCTTATCCGAATTGTAGTTCACGAAATTGCACTCAAGCACGGCACGCCCATTCTTCGTACTAAATCTAACCAGGCAATTTCACGACTTGAAATAGTTCGCGGAAAACGGCAAATTTAATCTCTTAATCGAGATTCTGAACCCAATCTATCAGAAAAGTTAACGAACCGCTGCTATCGAACCACGAGAAATATCTCGTGAATAGTTTCGAAATGGAATTCATGACGATTTCTTTATGTCTAGTAATCCGTAATGAATGACGCAAGCTTTGATAACTTTATTAGTAGACGAAATGTCGCTTACCTACTTACGTGTCACTCGTTGCGGCAGCTTATTTACATTTCACTACTGACTACTGACTTGAGAAAATTATATTACGTCGAAGAGTTTATGGCTGACGAGTAATAAGGTCTACCGACACAGTCGAGGTGGCCAAGTCAATATGTACCTTTACTTGGTCTTTTCCTTTATTTGAAAACAAAAAGTGAATACACTAACCTGCCCTCAACTATTCTCTACGCCATTACGTAGAAATTAACAAAATATAAGAATAATATTTGAGTTATTGGGCATTAAGTATGTAAAGAAAATCTAAATACAATAAATAAGATGAAAACTTACAACCTGAACTAGGCTGCGGGTGAAAACATGTTGTAAGTAAGTACCTAGGTATACTTATTCCGGTAACGAACTTGACAAATAAATTGAGCGGTAAATCCATTTAGGGTTAAAGTCGCTTTTATTTATCAAGGTGTCTGAGACGTGGTATGGAACTATTGGAAAAATGGATCCATACAGATAATATGGTAAGATAGTGCTACTAAGCTACAAGAATTTAATAGGATAGCATAGGAATGCAGCTGTCTATCAGGCACAGGCATCATTAGTGCGTTCCGAACTAAAATAGCCCTAATAAAACCACTAAGAGCTGAAAGACGGTTTCGCGAATAGTTTGCTAAGAATATTACTAATGAAAACGAGTTTCTTTATCCTTGCGCTGTTGTTGTTTGTTTTATTTTTAGTAAAGCTACGAGCTCATTATTTATTTATACTATTTATTATTTATTTATTTTAAACATTTGAGAGTAAATTATTTTCACCTCGTTGTGATGGATTGATGTTTATATGTTTAATGGCAATGATATATTTGTGTCACTTTTATTACTTTACTTTTTAGTACCTGCCTCGAAACTTTTTCTTAATTTTTTCCATTTATAAAATAAATGCCTAAATCTTTTTTGATAGTTTTATGTGTAAATGTACTCTGTATTCTCATTTATTTCAGTACATATCTTGAGTATAGGTATTTTTAATACGGTATTGTACCTACTGGATTCTTATGAAAAATTTTATAAATGCCGTTTGCCGAAAAATGTATCATTTGTGTTTTGTATTTAATTTGTGTTGTGTTTGGGTTTCAAAAAAACATTTTTACAGTAGGTCGTCGTCATTGATCCAGTGTAAGAAATAGCATTTTAGTTTATTTAAAACGTCAAACATACAAAGGCAATTTTTTTTTTAAAAGTACATATTTTGATCATAATAATGTATACATATAAAGGACGCATAATAATTTGTATTATCCTTGCTTGGCAAATGTATATGTACTTGAGAAAAGATTTATCAAAACAATACATATCATCACATTAGCATTTTTTATGTCAGGCTCTTTATAAAAAAAGATAAAGTCTAAAATGAAAGTTCCGGTATTGAAATATAAGTCGTTTTCAAATTGTAAACTCGGTTGAAATGCAGATCTTCAAGCTATTCTGCTATAATTATTCACTCCTTGAGTAGGTACATGTAAAGTAGGTATAATATAATTTTCCGGGCTGTCACGGATCTCGAAACGTGCAATTAGTGAGATAGGACATCGCAAATGTTACCATATTTTATTTGTAGGAAATGCGTTTTTATCTTTTTACAATGTTAACAAACAAGTATATTTTTACAATTAGAGATCTTCTACTACCTATCTAAAGTCCCGCGCCTTCACATTCCAAAACGCTTCAATGTATTTAAAAAGCACCCCCAAACATTCTCTCACATGTGTGCGTGCTAAGACAGCCATTAACTACGCGTTGAGTGTTGGTGGTGCTTTATAAATAATAATAAAAAATTGAAGCTTTTTGAAATGTGAAGGCGCGGGACTTTACATAGTAGAAGATCTCTACCAAAAATGACTTATTTTTCGCGTAAGTCACAGATTAGATACCTACCTACCTATCTACGTAATGGTTTCTACGTACAAACACATCACTCCTATAAAAAAGCTCAAATCCATCCGTTTTTTGGCTAAATAGCCTAGGTACTTCGTACATCGGCTGCAGCACAAAAGGAGAATTTACACGAAGACAGACGTCTTTATGAGTTTCGATCATGAATAGACAAAATTAATTAATTAAATATATGGCAAATACGAAGTTGGATTTTTTATCTTCTAGAAGGTTCTAGATCATACCAACCGCGGATTGTATGCATTAACACCGGCTACCGTATGTATACTTTCACCGATTCAGTGACTTGAGTTCAAGTTCGCTTCGACAACACTTCAACGACACTTCGATCGCTTCACGTCGACAGCACACAGTAACGTGCAGTATACGCGGCTCGGCCGATAGTTTGACAACCCAATTGACAACATTTAATTTTTTAAACATGTTATTTTATTAGCTAGCTAGAAAGTTTATAATTTTTAAAAGACGTATTCTTTTTTTTGTATTATCGTAAATTTCATACTTACAATTAAAATTAAAAAACTCCTCCTTTTCAAAGGGCGTATGTCAAAAATTATGTACAATTAATCCTTCTGCGCGTTGAAGAATTGTGCATCCGTATCACCTGTACACTGAAAGAGCCAATGACGTCACATGGTCGTATCGTCACGCACATGTTACCACTAAAACACGATTTTCTCTAAAAGTATTGACCAAAAAATCTGAATCTTTTGTATTGAATCAAGACAGACGTATACAAAAATGGTTTTCGAATTACGCTTTACTAAAAATTTGAAATGTAAATTTTTGATGCTATGTGGTGGTAATATGTAGCATCTTCAATGTCCACTTGTGAGGGAGGGAAAATTGCATGCATATGATTAGCAGGCCAATCTCGTGAGATCATTAAATAGGTCAGTAGAGCATTATAACTTTCGGAGTAACCTCACTTCTGTGCTGCTCCTCTGTAGGATCTGAATTCTATTCTTACTTTTTACTTACATACTTAAGTTCTCGAGTGGCGCCCGCGAACCGGGAGACGAGCTGTCGGTAGGCCTCCAACAAGATGGAGCGACGACCTCGTGAAGGTTGCGGGAAACCGGTGGAAGCAAGTAGCACAGGACCGGTCTGAGTGGCGAGCCTTGGGGGAGGCCTATGTCCAGCAGTGGACGTCTTTCGGCTGAAATGATGATGATGATGATGATGACTTACATACTTACGTATATTAAATTGACTTGGTTATTTTTGTTTCTTCAAAATTCTACAGAGTATAAGTAAATATATTTGACGTTTTAGCTGCCGTTTCGATATTCGTATGGTACCGTACTGTTCCTCGACGACCGCTGCGCCATACATACATGTGGGTAGCATCACTAGTAAACCATTAGTTATATTGACAGCTGCTTATAATTTCCAATTTAGACGTCACAGCGCACGCGTAATGGTTGTGTTAACTTGTTTCAAATCATGCGCACAATGAATACGCATTAGGCCCATTATAATAAGATTACTTTCTTTTACTGATTGTTGGAGATATTTATTGAGCCGTCATGTTATCTCGTCATTATTATGTATCTAATTTTCGTTATTCGTCATCGTTATTAGCGATTTTAAGGTGTTGTGGGGCTTATGTGATTGTATTTTTTATTTTTTAATTATCCCGGAAAATCGCATTAGTTCCCGCGGGAACGCGATAACCGAACCACCATACCACGCGGGCGAATTAAGTCTCGGACAAAAGCTCGTTTTAATTAAATACGCCACATGGCAATTTTAAGCTGTTTTTAGTTGCGAGAATACGCGCTTTATATGTACAGCAGTTTGATTTTAGGCAAGACGTGATCATGTGGGTGACTCGTGTCACCATATCAAAATGTGTTTGGTAGCTTCAGAAGCGGCAAAACACATTTTTTTCAAAGTTACGTATTACGGCGTGCGTGCATTCTACCAGTTGCCGTGTAAGGAGCGTCTGCCGGCCCCTGCACTTGTCACTGCGAACGAAACCAATGTTCACGAAGCCTCGTTTGAACTA
Source organism: Aethes cnicana (assembly GCA_963971205.1). Lineage (NCBI taxonomy): Eukaryota > Metazoa > Arthropoda > Insecta > Lepidoptera > Tortricidae > Aethes > Aethes cnicana. Next base: position 5,553,720 of record OZ020280.1, on the reverse strand, counting down.
ATCGCTTTACCATACGCTGTAGCATGGCTTTTAACTACATCCGCCTCTTTAACCTATTTTGTTGTGATTCTCTACAAATGTACATTACCTGGAACTTCTTTCCATCCAATCAGTTACTGTCTACAGACGTTAAGTCTGTTCGTATCTTCCCAATGAAACCGTGTTAGAACAGAACGTGTTGTTTGTTGAAAACAAAATCATGACTTACGATGTTATTTTGGATTTCGTCCAAAACTAGTTAGTTTCCAAAGCAAACAATCATAACACGGTAAACACCTGCCCTATTTGGAGAACATGTTTTCAAAGCAGAAAAAAGATTTGTCTATACTTAAATCCGGAAAATAGCGGATCGATTTGAAAATCTTGATTTATCGCTTTATTATAATTTAAAATGAGTTCGATTGTAAGCAGTCCGGCTGGCCTATAAATCAAATGTAACAGTGCCACCGAACCACGAGGTCATATTAGGGTAGCGGCAAGCGATCCCAGATAGGTAGCTCATAGGTTCGTTTTGTGACACGTTGCCTATTAAGCGCCGTCCTCGCCTTTGATGTCTCTGATCATAGTAAAATAGTTTCAGTAAACATGTATGTTTTTGTAGCAATGTATCTTTTACTAAGTATTTCAGATTTTAGTAGATATGTACAAATCACTGTAAGGAGTGTACGTAAGTAGGTTACTCGTATATTGGGTAGCTAACTGCAATAAAATCAAGAAATCCTTAACATGGTTAAGAAATTTCATGTTATATACTACTACTGCTACTGCCTATTTGCATCCCACTGTTGGGCACAGGCCTCCTCTCATCACAAGAGGGTTTTGGCCATTTTGGGCTTTAGTCCCCACGCGGGCCCAGTGCGGATTAAGGACTTTACACACATCTTTGAATTACTTCGCAGATGCGTGCAGGTTTTCTCACGATGTTTTCCTTCACAGAAAAGCTTAGTGGTAAATTCAAATTGAATTTCGCGCATATAAACTTAGAGGTGCGAGCCGGAATCGAACTCCCGACCCTCTGCATGAAAAGCGGTAGGTCGTACCACTAGGCCACCACGGCTTTGTAATGTTTTAAATAATAATATTTTTTTTATCTTTATTTATATACGAGGTTTTTTTCGTAGTGCGTATATTTCAGCTCCAGTTGTTATAATATAACGTACAACCCATAACCATTTTCTGATTTTATCAGGTCAGTGCATTAATTCCACCAGCCCTTTATTGTGGGAATTTCCTAACAAATAAAATAGACACTGCATCAAATTACAATCTAAGCTCAGGTTTATAAACCGTATATACACATCTAGCTTTATAGCTCTAGGGAGCAGGATCCAATAGTTAATATTTTTTTAATACAAGTTTAGAGAAACTTAACACTAAAGAAATAATCATGTACCTTCGTATTAAAACGGGATCTGAGCGCTTCACAGAACCTTTTTACTTAATGTAGTATGAATGTAGTCCATATTCCACTTCTGTAGCTTACTGTTCTTGTTTCACTGTGTCTCAGGTCGCTCCTAGTCGGGCTATAGCCCGTCAACGTCGAACTAACGAACGCAGATGTGAGCCGGATCCTTTGCAGTCACCAATTAAGTAACGTGCGGCCTGTACTTAATGTTAAGCGACGTATGATTACAGGTGGTCAATAGGAAAGAATTCGCAAATGCCACATTATGCAACATGTAATTGTTGTGGTTATCTTCTAATTTGAGAGAGACATAGCGGACAGACTTGGTGATATGAATATTTTAGTTTTGTAAATACGAAGGCTCGACCTAGAAATAAAAATATTTATAGAAAAGCAACGCTCTTTTAGGCTTAGTTCACCGTTTGTAATTATTAATCTTACAATTTGGTCGAATGAATAAAATACACGCGAGGTTTGGGGGGTGGGGGGGGGGGGTAACCAAGAATCTCACTTAAAGGGTCAAAAAGTAGCCGAAAAAGCCTCGCTTGATTTGTGCACAAGCCCCAAGGGCAAAGACATCATGTATCGAACCAATGCGACAAAATATCTATACAGCTACCCTACTCTAATGATGCAGCGATAGAGTCAGTGTATACGTATTTTGATACTTTGGCAGTGTAGATATCTTTGCCCTTGACTGTAACTATCGCGTATGCGTAACGCCCCGACGATGGGCACAGTTGTTACTGAAATTTTTTAGGGCACATAATTCATTGTGAAGCTGCAGCGAGTAAAATTTAACGGCCTCAGGTTAACCCACAATTTTGAATAAGTATCGTTTATACTTTGACACTAAACTAATTCCTATACGCCCACTATTGCTAAGAATCGGACAATACTGCACATTAAGACGCAGAATTCTATACGCTTTATTGAATACGCTAAAACAAATTGAGACCATTATAAATCTATATAACTTTACTGCTTATTATCCAGTTTAAATTTATGTACCTATACATTTATTACTAATGCTTAATATGTGCGTCACTAATAAATCTCAGCTATGCATAAATATGACAATAACTCTGCTATCCATCCATATTATAGGTTCTCATTATGTAGAGCACATATTGGGCGTTCTCATCACTCGAATCTTTATATTAATTTTAAAATATACTATACAAAATGAATCAATGATGCGACGCCTTTATTAATAAATTTTTACACAGGAATCATATCATAATACCTGCTTTAAACTATCGTCCTTTGACTAATTTTATGACCAAACCATTTATGTAGACGTCCTCGAGTCTCTAGTCTAGTAGATATGTCCAGCAATGGACGTCTTTCGGAGAATAAGATGACTTTGTGACTTACCTATTTAAAGATCGGTAGTCTTGTCTACGGATAAACTTTAGTGTGCGATGCAAACCTCTCATCAAGTGCTCCTCGGCGCACGCGCACCGTTCCAGGAACCGCCAGCAGTCACCTGCTGTGACAGGACCATGATAAATAAGACATAGGATTAATTGCTTCCTACCAGACCCCGCTAAATCATTTCTCATATTAAACTGTCGCCGTGTAATCACCTTTATCATTCCTGTGTTTTTTAAATTCAAGGGTTTATAGCTGTCGGTTTGTATCGAAATGCGGTTTGTTGAACTAGAAACTAGACGGGCATAGCTGAGTGTGACTCATGCAGTGTTTCTTACACGAGGGCAAGCGATGACAAATAGCTGCTAGAGTCGCAAAATTTGGAGATTTAATTAGTTAAGTACTTAGAGACAATTATTTTGATTGTCATGCCGTGCCGTAAATAGGCACCGTTACATAAATTATTTCAGTCATGTAATCTTACAGGTCTTCTTTTCAAATTATTTCATTCAACATTTTTGCGGCTTATTAAAATTATTATTTATTAATCAGCCAGGAGATGGTTACTTACAGTGATCACAGGTTAGATAAAAAATATTCATTGCTAAAATGTATTCGCCTAACAGTTTACTAAGGGCAAGGGGCACTTTAACAACCTTCAAGCACTTTTATCTTCTAAAATGGTTTTAATATGTAAGTAATTCATAATGAAATCTTTAGTCTTTGAAACGCCTCTTGGTTGGAGTGGATCGATCCGTTACATTTGCGGTTACGCAATTGATGCAAAAAGTGGGTAGTTGGACAACTCCTATGGTGTTGGTAGTTTAACACACATCTCTAAGCTAGGTAGTAAGTAATATGTATAGGTTCTTACTCGACAAGTTGTTTGCAATTTGATAGATATTATCCCTAATGTTCCGCTATTGAATCTGTTTTAAACTAATTTTAAGACAACACGCACATATATTAAAAACAAATGCTGACGTGTACAACTTAGCTACTAGAGGTGCAAATCATTTATACGTACCAAAAGTAAACCTATCACTTTTTAAGCGAAATGCCTACTTTTCATGTATTCAAATTTACAATAAATTACCAAACCGTTTTAAAAACTGCTCTTTACAGGACTTTAAAAGAGACTTTGACCGTTATTTATAAGAACACTGTTTTATTCAGTTAGGGAATATATGTCACTATAATTTTTTCATTTATTTTTAATTTTTAATGTAATTCCTTTTTTTAATGTAATTTAGTGTACTTTGACATATAATGAAAATTGTATTAAGTATCAAGTATTAGCTATCCTGACATTAATTTTAAGAATGAAATGTGTGAAAATGTGAGTTATTGTCCCAATATTACATTTGTAAACTTTGTAATTTACACGTCGCAACAGCGACAGAATATGAGAGGCGTTTAATAATTTAAGATCTGTTTTATGTATACCAACCAATTCATGTAAATCAATAAATTATCAATTAAGTATATCAAATTAAATATTCCAAATCCAAATAATAAATCCGAGAGTAACTCTGTCTTTCTGTCTGTCTGTTACCTCTTCACCCTTTTTGGCAAGAAGTAGTCCAAGTCCCCGAGAAGAACATAGGCTAATTTTATCCAGGGAAAACGCATTGTTCCTTCGGGAACGCTACCCATAACGCGGGCGAAGTCGCTGACAGAAGCTAGAAATGAAAATCACAAAAGAGACATTGGGTATTATTTATTTCTATTTTATTGTTAACGCATTACGTATCAATATCATGGTAGGTATTTTGAAGCTGCAAAAGTACACAAAATCAATTAAAATGAATTTTCATTGATTTTGCTATTCTCTACCTCAGCTCTACTGAATTAGTTCTCAAAATAATTATCCCAAAATGTTCTACTAACTAGCCAGTTGAAATCGTCAAGTAAGTATAATTTCAAAATCCAAACGAGTTATTTACAACAGCACAAATATTTTAAACCCAATTATTCGTCGCATTAAATAGAGTAGTAATTTGTAATTAAGGCTTTAACCAATCACCGTGGTTTATTGTTGTGCCACATAATTGTCCATGCCGGCCGGCTACTGAATTACGTGTCCCAGGAGGTTTACTCACCGTTAGTTCGTTTTACGAGAACTACGTGTCTTTGTTAACGGTTAGAGTTAAATTTCCTATAACGGTAACTATTAAGGTCACTTGGGGTAATTTTGTTTTTAAATATATTACCGAAACGCTAAAAAATCCGGTTTACCCTCTCATTGGGTAGTGAACACTCTTGATGAGAGGAGGCCTATGCCCAGCATTGGGACGTAAATGCTTTTGTGGCGGGGGTGATGCGTAGTGACCAGTGGATAAAGTGGGGTAGCGATTATTAATACACATTTTGAATCGTCACTACATAGTGTAAAACAAAGTCGCTTTCTCTGTCCCTATATAGGGATATACAATTTTAAAGATTTAAGCATACATAGGGATGTATGCTTAAATCTTTAAAATTACGCAACGGATTTTGATGCAGTTTTTTTTAATAGATATAGTGTTTTAAGAGGAAGCTTTTCGTATATAATTTGTTATAGTTTAACGCTCAATTCCCGCGGGAACGCTATACCTAAACGAATTCCACGCGGACGAAGTCGCGGGCAGAAGCTAGTTAATTAATAAAGTATAAATATCTCAACGCGTGCGATTTACGCGTCGTGTTCTCGGAACAAATTTGCTGCTGAGCAATACTTTAGCCTGGGTACTGCTTGTTTGTGCAGTGTAATGGCTTCTTGATGATGAGATTCTCAGAGCAACTTGAGAAAAAAATGGTTTAGTCCGTTCCACGGTGCCCGAGAAGATCCCGTTACTGCCTGCGGAAGTTTTAAGGATATGTAAATAAAACAATCAGTGCAGATCGTCGGTAATATGTATTGCCAAAAAAAAATTTTTTTTCAGGGAGAGATGGAGAGACAGTTATTAATGAATACACCAACTAAAACAAAATACTTTATTATTCAATCGCCATGAACAATTTTGTGGCATGAAGAAGAAGAAGAAGAAAAACATTTATTTGACACATACTTCGACAAAACTATAAATACAACAAAACAAAAATAAAAGTAACATAGCAAAGTGGAACAATTGTGTCGAATTGTGCCAAAAAGGATCCCACTCAGCATAAAATGCAGCGGAGAACTGCGGCGCTGGTTTTCCGTGGGGCCCTTTATGACTAAAACTATAACTAGGTGACCTCACGAACGTCAGCATCATGAATACCCTAACTAAAAGAAAATACTTTGTGTTCAGTCGCCAAGAACAATTTGTGTCTCCCTCACCTGGTTCATTGGTTCATCCTCAAATATTCAACGAATATTAAAAAAATAGATCAAAACCTTGTAACTAATCAAAATAAGAAACGAAATAGTAAAACAGTATGTACTTTGACCTTGCGTTTTACTGCGCTCCGTTTCAGCAAGATTGATTTATAAGCTGCTGAATTTTAGCAAGATTCATGCGAGAGCTTTGCGAGAGCGGTGAGTGATGCATAGGCGCGTACAGCGCGTAATGGAATGGACTACGAGTCGTATGCGTCGGGCTTGCCAAATTGATGCCCAAGCGTACTCGTAATACTTTGGTGTCAAGCCGAACGGTGGTATGTAGCTACCGTTCAGCTTGCGACCAAAATATTTTGAGGAGTTTTCATTATGTTGTGAAATGAAATGTTGACTTTACTTTTAAGCTAATGAATATTTTTATAATTCAACATTGTCTATTTAAAGAGTGGTCAATTTTCCTGTTAGCATACCTAAATACCGATAGCGATGCATAGTTAAAAGGTGAGCATGCTTTATTTCAGCACTAAGTTACTGTGAATGCTGATAATCCTAGTAATCTTACCTCTGAGGTTTAGTAATAGTACCGAACCTATTGAATTTTGAAGCTCATGTGTGCCTCCTAAGGGCATCCCTAGTATTCCGTGTATTGTATTATGATAATGTGCCATTTTGAATGAGCGCATCGTGGTCGGCCGGTCGCAACAAGCGCCCTCTATGGCGCCTGTTCGTCGACGAACAAATTCGAACTCTGTAATAAAGCCCATACCGTTTCGTGCAACGAAAGGTCTGGAAGCAAATCTACACAATTCTAATTTCTTAGAAACAAACTTCATATCTTAATAAGCAATATTGTTTATCTTGTTCCGTATCTCATTACTAGATGCAGGAATGCTACTTGTTCGTTTTTCCAAGTTAACTATGCCAAAGGTGTCAAATTCGACACAATAAAATAAACAGTCATTAAAGAGATGTTTATCGAAAATATTTGGGTTTAAATCACGTATGTGGGTTTTTATGGTAATGTTATGGTGGAAAGCTTTTCACTTTGGAGCGAAATCGCCTAAACAATGGGTTATGGTGTTTCAAAACACTGCAACGATCGATCTTTTGTTACTAATGGCTGCATGCAACGACACGTAATCTACATTAAGTTTCTATTTTAGAAATGCTATACATTCATGACATCTAAGCCCTTTCTTTTTAAGCACAGCTATTCCTAACAATTCTCATGGAAGATGTATCAGCAGTGAGTTTCAAATTCGTACATTTGAATAGATTACTCTTAACTACGTCAAAAATGCAATAAATAAGGTGGGTGACCCATGGATGGCCACTCTAACGAATAAACAGTTTTTATTCGTTAATTTACTTGTTAAATGAAAGAAACAAATTACTAACTGACGCTTTCTTTCATTGTGTAACATATAAATTGCTTTTTTTAATTCTAGATGTTGATAAACTTAACTTTTGTGAAGCTCTACCAAACGGCCTTGCAAGGCCAGGGCTTCTTACAAGGCCAATATTATAAATTAGTCGTTCAACTTGAAACTAGAGTTGTAATAATGTAAATATCCGCTTTTACTAAAACTAAGTACATAAAAAGCTCCTTCATTTTAACGAAACATAAAATGCTTAGCATCTAGACACAACGAGGATTCCCAAGGAGGGTTGACGTCAGGCAGGCGGCCGTTCGTAAAAAAAAAACTTAGCCAAAACTCTGACAACATGGATTCGAGAATGTATAGAGAGAACGACAGTACTAGGGCGTACCCCCCAGGCGACGCGCAGTCGCAGCACCCGGCGGCTGTGGGAAATGGACTAGGGTTGTTGCATCAGGGACGGGTGCAACGTAAGACGCGAGTCCAGGAAGTAAGAATGCGATTTGCAAGTTGGAATATAGGAACTATGACTGGAAGAGGAAGAGAGTTAGTAGATGTTTTAGAAAGGAGACGAATAAATCGCAGCACCCGGCGGCTGTGGGAAATGGACTAGGGTTGTTGCATCAGGGACGGGTGCAACGTAAGACGCGAGTCCAGGAAGTAAGAATGCGATTTGCAAGTTGGAATATAGGAACTATGACTGGAAGAGGAAGAGAGTTAGTAGATGTTTTAGAAAGGAGACGAATAAATGTAGCATGTCTGCAAGAAACAAAATGGAAGGGAACGAAAGCAAGAGAAATTGGAACAGGGTATACATTTTATTACTGTGGAAGTGATGGTAGAAGAAATGGTGTGGGAATCGTTCTGGATAATGAATTGAAAAAATGTGTGACGGATGTTAGGAGAATGAATGATAGAATAATACTTGTAAAGCTGTTGTTAAGAGATTTAGTGTTAAATATTATTAGTGTGTATGCGCCACAAAGTGGGTGTAATGAAGCAGTGAAGAAATTTTGGGAGGAATAGATGATGATGGGGATATCACAGAATGAAGAGGTTTATATAGGAGGTGATTTTAACGGACATGTGGGGCGTATGAATGCTGGTTATGAGAGAGTGCATGGGGGTTGGGGTTTCGGAAATAGAAACAAAGAAGGCGAATTCCTATTGCAGACCGCAACAGCTTTTGACCTTGCTGTTGTAAACACGTTTTATCAAAAAAGAGACCAACATTTAATTACATACCAGAGCGGTAATCACAATACCCAAATTGATTTCTTTTTAGTGAGAAGGAGTAACTTGCGCAATGTTAAAGATTGCAAAGTCATACCCGGAGAGGCTTTAACATCCCAGCATTGCCTCCTTCTGCTAGAATTTAAATTAAACGTCAAATTTCCCAAAAATAAAGGAAAGCCCTCACCTAAGGTCAAATGGCATTTACTTCAAGAACACGAGTATGCAAGAGAGTTCCAAGAAAGAGTTGTGGATAAAATGATAGAAATGGATGACATGCAAGGAAAAACTGTAAATGAATGTTGGAATGAAATGGCAGAATGTATAAGGACAGTGGCTGTTTTCGGGGAAACGAAAGGAAAAAAGAATATTGACAAAGACACATGGTGGTGGAATAAGGAGGTGCAGAAGTTGTTAAAGGCGAAGAAGCATGCGTTTAAGGAATGGAAGGAGACGGATGCAAGAGACGTAGCCTTAAAAGAAAATAAAAGAATGTGTTACTCAAAATGTAAGAGAAATGCTAAAAAAGCTGTCGCTATTGCACGGGCTAAAGTACAAGATCAACTTTACAGTTCATTGGATAGCCTTAAAGGCCAAAAAGATCTATATAGACTAGCAAAAGCAAGAGAGAAGAATGCAAGAGATATTACACACATCAAATGTGTAAAAGATACAAAAGGAAAAGTTTTGACGGATGATGAGGACATAAAAGAACGTTGGAAGGAGTATTTTGAGAAATTGATGAATGAAGAGAACGCGTGGAGTAAAGTGGTTGATCATGTACCAACGAACATGGGAGTAGTGAATGAAATAAGTATGGAAGAAGTAAGATTTGCCGTAGACGGTATGAAAAGGGGAAAAGTAATTGGACCAGATGGAGTGCCTGTGCAAGTTTGGAAGATTTTAAAAGTTGATGGTTGGAAGTGGCTGACTTTATTCTTCAACAAGTTGTTGCATGAAGAGACGATCCCTGATGAATGGCGTAACAGTTCTCTGGTGCCCATCTACAAACACAAAGGTGATGTTCAAGACTGTAACAACTATCGAGGAATAAAGCTCATGTCACACAGTATGAAAGTTTGGGAGAAAGTGATAGAGAGAAGAATGAGAGACGAGAGTATGGTCACTGGGAACCAGTTTGGCTTTATGCCTGGACGAGGAACGACAGACGCCATATTTGCACTACGTCAGTTGTGCGAAAAGTACCGACGTGCACAAAAAAGCTTGCACATGGTGTTTGTCGACCTCGAAAAGGCATATGACCGAGTGCCCAGAAAGGTGCTGTGGTGGGCGTTGAAAGCAAAAGGAGTGCCTGATAAATATTTACAGCTTGTCCGTGCTATGTATAGTCGAGCCACCACACACGTTCGATCCGAAGCTGGCGTTACCGACAGTTTCAATGTGGCTGTAGGCTTGCACCAGGGATCGGCTTTAAGCCCTTATTTGTTCCTTCTGATTATGGATGCATTGACATCGGACATACAGGAGGAAGCACCCTGGTGTATGCTCTTTGCCGACGACATTGTCCTTGTCGGAGAAAATGCAACTGGGGTACAGAGCAGGTTGGAAAAATGGCGGGAAAGATTGGAAGGTGTCGGACTGAAAATCAGCAGAACCAAGACGGAGCACCTGTTCTGCGATTTCGGTGGCGCATCCAGTTTTTCCCAAATAGCCTTAGACGGTGTACCCCTTCCAATTTGCTCCAACTTTCGGTACCTCGGTGCATTATTCCAAAACGACGGCAATATTGATCTGGACGTGAAGAACAGAATAAATGTAGGGTGGTTGAAGTGGCGACAGGTCTCAGGGACAATTTGTGACCCACGAATGCCCTTAAAACTTAAGGGGAAAATTTATAAGACCGTCGTGAGACCTGTCGAAATGTATGGATCTGAATGTTGGGCGACGAAAGGGATGGATGAAAAAAAAATTGCACGTGGCTGAGATGCGAATGCTGAGATGGATGTGTGGTGTTACTAGAATGGATAAGATTAGAAATGAGTATATAAGGGGAAGTTTGAAAGTAGCGCCAATAACAGAAAAGATGAGGAGTAAAAGGTTGATGTGGTTTGGGCATGTGATGAGGAGGGATGAAAGTCATATTTCTAGAAGAGTATTAGATATGGATGTGGATGGATATAGAGGAAGAGGTAGACCTAGGAAGGTGTGGATGGATTGCGTGAAGGATGATATGTGTATGAAAGACTTTAGTAGAGAGATGACTGCTAATAGGAGCGAATGGAAGAAGAAAACATGTTGTGCCGACCCCACGTAACGTGGGAAAAGGGCAAGCAAATGATGATAAAATGCTTAGCATATTATAATCTTTTAAATCAAATCAAATCAATAATTTATTCATCCTTTCACACGTCAGAAATGCATTTACCAGAACTTAGTGTTTATATTTCCATGGCCTTACTAGGAACATTTTGTTCGTAGTAAATCCAATGTACCCTAGCAAAGCCAATCGTCAAATTTTTGATTAGCCTTATAAGGAACCACTGGCCTTTATAGGAACACTACCGATATTTTAACTGAAATCGAAGCAGAATGATTATTTTGTTCTTTAGTACCACGTCAAACCCTAATCTGACAATTTACAGGGGAAAAAAGATAATAATAGGTAATTTACATTAAAAAAATGCCTTTTACTGTGCGCTCAAATTACAATTTTAACGTCGATGACCGAAGTCTACGAAGCGAGGGACCTCAGAAACAAAATAGCGAGATTTATTTTCGTACCGCGCTGCCTGTAATTGAAAAGTTTGCCGTTAGTAGGTAAGTAGAAAACGGTCAAGTTGAAGTGACCACGGGCTGCTTACTTTAGATATTTATTAAACCACACAGTACTAATTGGCTAGGTATCCCAATCGTAGTTTTACCTGGTGCGCCGTCGGAACATGCCTCAACGTCAGCATTCTTAGGCTTTGCTATGTAATTAAACGTATTCGACGGCAATTTGCATATAACACCGGCGGAAATTCTGTAAACCCCCACAAAAAACGCAAAATTAAACACGTTTGCAAATATCTTATCCACTTGCGGAGTACCGTTTACTTCTGACAAAAGCATTTTGCTGCTTTCTAAAATACTACTTAGCTACAATTTTATTATACACTTCGAGACTTAACTTCTTTTCTATTTGGCATTGTAGATGAGTTTAGGTAGAATTCTAATTAACCTCTTCGTCTAAATGCCGTTAATCGTAAATTTAATAACCCTCTCAAGATAAATTCATGAAACTCAATTCCAAACCAAATGAATACACATTGATTACCTACCTACAATCAGGCTTTGGTAAATTGACAAATGTCTCTATGTATTAAGAAGGTAGAAAGCAAGTATAGAGAATTCTCTGTTCAGTTAAGCTAAGAAGCACTAGGTTAAAGGCGTTTTTGTTATTGACCATCAATAGCTCTGATCAATACTTTGCCATTATTGACAGTTTCATCATATCACATCCTGAACCTCCCTGGCGTCACACTTTCAATTTGTAGGCGTGTTACGTGTTATCCATTATCCTCACTTCAAACAGGCATAGTTAGGCAGCGTGCTCACACGCCGATGTGATCTATAGCTTCATTAATTTTAGCTTCAGTGGCAATAAAAAATCATCGTTTAGGACTTAGGAAATGCGAATCCTTAATTTTTCGGACACATTACTCGTAATGAGGTCTTTACAGGAGGGTTGGTGGTGCAAGGGTAAATCGAGGGAAAAAGATCTCGTGGGCGCTTTCCAGCACCGTGGACTGAAACCACAATCAATGATTTCTCTCACTGCGCCAAAAACAGAACTAGGTACATGGCGAGGCATCATAAGGGCTGCTGTGACGCAAAAATCGACAATGACACGACCACACTACTACAACTCTGTCAAGAGTGTACGACTAAGAAGAAGACCTTCTTACATTTTAAATTATTAATTGAATAGGCACAAGTAATCGGATTGGGATATCACTATTGTTGGTAATCTAGCACAAGTCGCGCTATTGTTGGTAATGATTAACAATAGATTGTTGATTTATTTGCAATTTCTCTGTTAGTTAAAAACCGAGTAACTCCCTCTCACGATCTATTAACGTCGTACAGTGTAGTCTCCCCTAAAGTGTATATGAGGATTATTAAAAACAGCTAACTGACACGGGTCGAGCGCAACGAGCTCCCGACTCCAATATTTGCATAATATAGATAGCCCGCGTCTGCGCCCGCGCACGTCAGCCGTCATACCAGGCGCCATTTTATCTCCAACAAGGTTGATGCCTTCTAGTTTCTCTGCTACCGTTATTAGTACTAATCATAATTAATGTCCCCACTTACTTAATTTTATTAAGAATCTGCAAAGCTAGCATATTGCAGTATGTTTTTATGTAACTGTAAACTACTTATACGGATGGAAAATAAATTTGATTTTAATATCAATTTGCCGACAGATTCTTCTTCTTTTGGTGTCTCTTCATTTACTAGAGGTTGGCACTTGGCAGTCAGCTTTTTGATCTAGCCTTATCTAGCGCCAGTTTGAAGAGCTCTTCAACTGTCTTGATGTCGGTGCACTCCGGAGCCATGACATCTTGCGTCTCCCCACTCTTCGCCTCCCGGCTATTTTTCCCATCATCCATCATGATCATGAAATATCATCCGTATTTTGGGGTTTCTATGAATATACCCCGGGTAACTTTTGTCTGTTTGATCGTGCGTACGAGTACACTTTTCTCTATCCTCCGAAGAACTTCTGCCGACAGCTGGATAAAACCAATCATGAAGAATTCGCCAAAAAATCATGCTACAACTTTGGATTGACATTTAAACGACCTATTTTACATAAATACTTAGTTGTGCTCATTTTATTTATACACGCGTCATATTAAAGGCCAAAACATACCTAAATATACAGACTATCTATTTCCGTTTCACTGGCAGTTTTATGTTCCGCCTACAATCTCAAAAGTATTTCTCTCAACGTTGATTTAGTAAGTAATAAATCTTAAGGTAAATGTTAAATAGTTTGCCATTAAATCAGGATTTTCCACATAGTGCATCTAAAATGGAAACCTATAAAATATTACGACTTTTTTCTATTTTTGCTTCATAAAACATTTGAACAAAAAGCTTTTTCGTGTTGCGTTGCGTTATTCTTGCATCGAAACAAAATTAATCATTCATCAGTTAGGCATAATAAGGAAATTGATTTCATTTTAGTTTTATCTGGTATACATGTGAATAAAACATTTATGAGCTCTAGAAGATACGCTTAAGTACATCGAGATATTAAAATTCTTGCGTAGTAATTTTGAAAACGTTTTCCTTGGTATTGTTTTTTTGTTGCACCGGGCTCTATTCTAAATCTTAAATAGGGACAGGGAGATTCCCTATCGCTGCGTTCACAAGTCGCGGCGTTGCAACACTTGCAACCGAACTTTACGCAGTTATAGATTTAAAGTTCAACTTGAGCGCCGAGACGCGTAGCTGAAAATGCAAGCATGCAGGGTGGATTTCAGGTCTACCGATGTTATGTATTTTTAACCACTGACGCAAAAAGGGGGGGGGGGATAATAAATTTAATTTGGACGATGTGACTCCCCCTCCTCTCTAAGTCAAAAGCTGGATCCGCCCTTGTGAAAATGATCAGTAATCATTTAATCCTTTGGAATGATCGGTTTATATATAGTGAGAGAGAACGAGGACTTTCTAGACCCAAAGAAGACGAAGCTTTTAATTCAATATAGGTAGGTACGCGTAATAAATTATCACTGTTATATGGAACCAGGTAATACGGAAACTCGATGGATTCATGTATTCCGGTATTTTAGCAAAGTACGCCCACACTTATTACCTAGTGAGGTACCTCCATTCTAACAGGCATTGAAGACGGCGTTTATCATTGACCATTTCATTGAAGCGGTAAGACGCCAGATGAATGTCGTGTAATTTAAATCTCTTGCGTTGAAAACTGTTGGGTTGTGAGTTTTAAATCATGGTAACCCCTTTCCAATGCCGTCCTGATATTCTATTCGGGTTTGAGACAGAATATTTTTCGGAACGTTTGACCTTAGATCCCAATATCGTAGTACGCAAGCTATCTTACCTCGTATTATTAAGAAGACATGAATATCATGAAAAGTAGATTTAGTATATTCATTGAAGCAATAGTACATTATTGCAGAGGCCGCCAAGTACGAGTCCGGCAATCGCAATTGCGGCCGAGGTATATACGAGTATAATGCTTTTCTCAAACAGCGAGGAAATACGTAAGGTCAGTCGGGCCAAGTGCGCCAGGATGGGGTTAGTGCGCCTAACATCAATATGTAGGTATTGATATATCGAAACCAATAAATATTACTCAACCAGTAGTTGGCTGTTTATAAGGCATAGGGGCGAAATAAATTTAGGCGCACTTACCCCACATCAGTATTTACTACTTCCATGGTTGTGGATGATTTGGCCATGGAAGTTGTACTTATTACCTCCATGGATTTGTCAGTTTCGGGGCAAGTGCGCCAGGATGGGGTAAGTGCGCCTAACATAAATATATCGAAACCTATAAATATTACTCAACTAGTAGTTGGCTGTTTACAAGGCATAGGGACGAAATAAATTTAGGCGCACTTACCCCACATCAGTATTTACTACTTCCATGATCGTGGATGATTTGGCCATGGAAGTTGTACTTATTACCTCCATGGATTTGTCAGTTTCGGGGCAAGTGCGCCAGGATGGGGTACCTAAGTGCGCCTAACATAAATATATCGAAACCTATAAATATTACTCAACTAGTAGTTGGCTGTTTACAACGCATAGGGGCGAAATAAATTTAGGCGCACTTACCCCACATCAGTATTATTATTATTACTACTTCCATGATCGTGGATGATTTGGACATGGAAGTTGTACTTATTACCTCCATGTATTTGTCAGTTTCTCTACAGAGGTGTCTCAAATAGCAAGCGAATTAAAAAAAAACACACACGACAATAATGTTTTTGCTGGCCAAGGCCGGCAATGGACAGCCTCGCGTCTTCTTTTTTTGAAAGTAACTCGAACATTTCCGAGCATGTTTGAGAAAATAGTTATTTGTTATGCAAGGCTGCAAAGTTGTTGTTTGCTGTGAGTGCGTGATTGAGACCCGAGTGAACGAAGGATTCTAGGGTTGAACCACGAGCGAAGCGAGTGGTTCAAATATAGAATCCTGAGTGTAACGAGGGTTTCAAGGCACGAGACCGCAAACGACTTTGCTGCTGAGCGCAACACAAAATTTTTCACCTCACGCGCGATTTTTCGGGAAGAAGACTTAGTTCGGCGTCACGTACAGTTTGTGCTAACTCTGGAGGAGTGATATTCGTATCGTCATCGCTAGAATCGCTCATATTTTCTTTATTACTTCGTATAGGTATTCTAAATTACAAAACCACCAATCTACAACTTTTTTTTTCATGTTTTTTTTCCGGAGGTTGCGTTCCAAATCACTCTTACTCGTACTTCAAGATTCAATTATTCATTGAATACAGTTAAAATATACACATATTTAAGTATTTTTGTGATAAAACATAGTGAAATAATGAAATACATCTGAAACGGTGTATTATTAATATAATTTTATTAATGATGATATTAAGTAAATTGAACCTTTATTTTAATAAAACTCTCACGACGAATTGCGTTTCAGAACGTATCGTTGTTTTTTTATTGTGACAGTGGCGTCATGCGTCGTTCGAATTTCAAAAACACTTTCCACGCTAGCGGATAAAAACAACTTTTGCGCTCGGATATCAAGCTGCAAAACGACCACTTTCGAGCCAGTGAGGTGAAAAATATTTTTTTGCAACTTTCTTCACCGCGTCTCATACAGAATAAAGGCCTGAAGCGAGTGAACTAAGTAATAATGTTTTATTTATGATACATAAGTGGTCATATAATTGAAACGAGAATATCTCGGGGGTCCGACACTTCTCTAGCTGCATTAGGTTGTACAGCATCCATTTATTCGCTATAAAAATCATAATTAACCATAATCTAACACTATATGGCCACGGCAGGTTCCACAATACAAGAATCGACTGGTTGTTGATAGAAAAGTTGATCTTAATAGAATGGTGAAAGGCACTGTAAACTCCATAGGGCTCCGACTATGCTCAGAGTGAGCTACATCCTATATAGCTTCTCATCAGAAATAAACCGTACTATATTATACATAGTTTTCGAATGGGTACATTCAGCTAAACCAGTAAAAACAAAAACTATTCAATTTGATGTTCTTAGTAGGTAATTGAATAGAAGATGAAGTGGTCCAACTTGAAATACAATATTTATCTGTGTTCCGGTAATATATCCGGCAGTAAGTATTATAAATAGCGTTACAACCATTCGAACAATCATGTTTTAGCCATTTATGACTTCATACTCAACTCAGGATACAAGTTTCTAGCGATAATTACCCAATATACGTGCAAAACAACGTTTTCTCTCATGTAAGTAATTTACATCTGGATTTCATTTTACTTTCATACACCCTTTATTGGAAAATTATTCCGAGGAAAAGGGGAATTGACTAGATATTTTGTAGGAAACTTATTTACACCTGACGTGTTACATACCAGGAAATGAAACTAACTTTTATTCATTATCATATATTCACAACAGGGTACGGTAAAAATACAAGAAATGGCACATTTATAATAATTTACATATTAAAACTAAGTAGGAAAAGCATGTGCGTTCAACTTTTATATATAGGTAGGTAATATTTACATGGTCCGGGACAGTCTTATTTCTAATAGATCACTTTTCGTATAGTAACTAAATAACTTCTCCGAATAGTAACTATAAAACCTACACCAAGTCTACTTCTTGGAGATCAGAAACGAGCTACAAAACTCTAATCGACATGAAAAAGCTGTTATAGGTACAACAGCACTCCAAAAACATTTCCATATGTAACTACCAAATACTAACAAAAAAAAATTCTGACACATTACAGAATTACGCTGTAGCCTTTCAAATTATTAACAAGAGTTTTATATAAAAATGTAAACATGGATCGATATTGTCGCAAGTTCGTTATTTTTCATAATTGAAATACCTAAATATTTACAAACAAAGCTCATATTACTGAAGGAATATTTTTCCTAAAGCAGCAATGTATCCCCAAAATACAGGCACATAAATAATCAGCTGTCTTTTAAATTAAATAAAACAGTACCTATTACAGCATCGCAAACTAAAGATATCGTCGACGTATAAGCGTCATAAAATGACCTCCAAATATGAGGCATGGCGTAACGACGACACAATTCCAATAATTCTTCCACCATCCGTCTTTTGCTTCTCCGATCGATCCGAAATAATCCTTGCCATTCCGACACGTCGTCAGACAAAATTCTGCCGATGGACGGTCAACAAACTCCTTCCAGGAGTAACCAGCAGGGCCCCACGAAACATGGGTGTGTTCTTCATATACTTAGAGAGGGCCTTTTCTTCCGAACGCTTTTGTTGCTCAGCCCGAGAATAGAGCCGATTACCTGTGAAGAATATTTCAGAATGTTATCGATTTCTCCATCCAGAACTCGTCTTCTTTAAACAACGAGATTTTTTGAATTTTGTTGCCGTTTTGGTGACGTAGAGCATGTAAAATGTACGTCCATTTTTATAAAAGCAATGACATTGATTATTTTGTAATTTTCAGATACCCAGGTGAACTGACCTTAGAGACGGAGTATGCGGCGAGCTTGCGGCGCGGCGAGGGCAGCAGCAGCGCCAGCGCGCGCGCCTCGCGCAGCAGCGCG